>CM046298.1:763808-1206739 GCA_025267735.1 Mactra quadrangularis
AATTGCGCTTTCGACCGGGTTGCCAATTGTCTTAATTACAAATCTTAAGCAAGAAAATCTTAACTGCAAATATGACATTAATGTCAAAATTTTATGGAAAGGTACAAATATTATGAGTGGGATTTGAACCTGTGCTCCCTTTAGGAAATTAGATTCAAACTCCCAGTTGGCTACCAACTTCCATTACGAACCAAGGTTTCGAAGAGGATTAAGTAAATTTGTAAAATACAGGACTCGACAACTAGCTTTATGTTATAATTGCATGAATCAAATGTTCACTGACAGTTACAAGTGGCCACAACCTAAATATAGGTCATCAGAAGCAACCGAGCGAACTTTAATGTCAAGCTAAAAATATATTAAAATTTACCTTTGATCATTTGACTTTCTGTTGTCAGAAATAGATGTATCAGACACTCGAACGTTCTCTGTGTCTTGAAGTAACAAGCTAAAAGACAGACTGCTATCAGAGAGGGATGATTCCAGAGATCTTCTGACTGGTTCCACGTCTAACGTCTGAAACTCTCCCGTACATTCGTCTGGTTTGTATGGACTCAAGTTATTTTCTGACATACTTGGTTTTTTACTATCTAGAAATATTTAAAAAAGGATTTTGAAGACATACCATGAACAGTAACACAGACCTTCCACACTATGAATATGCAAAGTAGATGTTTTAAGATATTTAAACTTTTGTTGTAGACAAAACACCACAAACTAAAGCTACAGTCCCATAAACATTAAAATAGCCGTGAGGGCACCGTACAGGCACTGTGCAATCAAGCTCCACAAGGCCCCGTATGAACTCTTGCATACCCATATGGGCATTACATTTTTACCAGGGTCCGTGAGATGAGC
This sequence comes from Mactra quadrangularis, assembly GCA_025267735.1. Taxonomy (NCBI): domain Eukaryota; kingdom Metazoa; phylum Mollusca; class Bivalvia; order Venerida; family Mactridae; genus Mactra; species Mactra quadrangularis. The sequence goes on from CM046298.1 coordinate 764,667, forward strand.
CCAGGATACATGTATCAGTTTCAAAGTCAAACCGTGAACAAAATCGTGACTGAGTATGGATTAAACATGAATATATTCCAGCTATGGCTCCGTTCTGGTGTGTTGTTTTGCGCCATGTGTGTACTGTCACTTTAATACACCAGGCTTCTCACGATCTACGGCTGCCTGCAGGTACGGGTCCACAACAAGCCACAGTTTTATGGGACTGAGGCATAATGGAGAAAAACAGAAATCTGAATTGTAATTAGTCTACAATAAATAGTTGAAACAAGAAATGTAATGTGGAAACCACACAAAAGCTGGATTTAAAAACTTTAACGCAAAATTACAATAGGAAATAATCCATAATAAAGCCAGGTAGAGTTGTGGTTAACTTTCTAATTCTGTTCATCACATGATATGTTATCACTGTATGAAGTTTCATACTGATCTGACAATAAATGGCAGAGACATATGCTAAATTGAAAACTTAAATGCAAGTGTTAACAACATCGGAAGCCCGCCTATGCCAAACTATTAGCTGAATTTTTTCGTTGAAAAATCTGTCATGGTAAAAACATTAGAAATACAATGTATATTTGAATACTGGTTTACTTAGAAACTTTCAGTGGTCAAAAACATAGTTTCGTACTTGAGGAGTTCTACCTTAATACAGAAACATCAGTATAGCATTAACAACATGACAGTATATTGATAAAAAAATTTACCCGTCCGGCTAGCTCAGTGGGTAGGGCACAAGTCTATTGATCGAGGGTTCATAGGTTTGATCCCCAAGCAGGGCATACTTTTGTGGAGCTTGGTCATGAAATAATTTCTACGGCCATTCCCCTCATACCTCGGATTCTAAACCATGTAGGGCAGTATTCAGTCACTGACAGAAGTCACTAACAGCTAAATCCAAGGATTTAGTCTTTCCAGGAACAATTAGTAGGTGGACTGACCGCCATCATATGACCTAAACAATGTGTTACAATGGCGTTATACCCAACAACATAAAAAAACTGAAGATATGAAATATCTAGTTTATAGTCACTTACCATATTGTACACTGGCTTCCAGAGTATTAAATGAACTATCAGATGCAATTTGCTTTCGTTTAGTTTCTTCTGTCTGTATAACAAACTTCTGACCAGTTTCATCTGAACATATACAAACAAACATACAATTTATCAATCAATTCCTGATTTCAATTTTCATCTACTGCAAGTATCTTACAAACAGTTAGGTAGCAGGTAGCTAAATCCCCTGAAATTTTATCTCCATAAAACCCTTTGAAGGGATCAGGGTCCATGAGGTTGCATGCTTATAGATTAGCCTTAACACACCCAGACCAAGACTTTCTTGGACACCCACTTTTTCAGAGCATGAGATTCTCATTGTTGTGATTGCATTGATGCCTATAGGTAATAAAAAATATCAGAAGTCTGCTTTACTGCTCCCAAAATGTATGTGTACAATTATGAAAGTTTTAGAACAGTTAGTATGTAAGTTGAAATCTGTGAACAAGAAGATTTCTAACTATTTTATAAAACAAACCAGTCTCATATTCTTTAGGAGTTGTTAAACTCTCATCAGGATACCATGTTCTCCCAGGTGCACAACTTGTGTCAGATATTGGAGCTGGAAAACAAACAATAACATGCTTACATTTTATACACATAATCTGCGAATTTAGTAGTATGTGCATTGCATAAAAGAGCGAGTTACTACAGTCTTGCGGCCAACCCTCAAATATTGAATAAAATATCTAATACTTTCCACTATCAAAAATGCCTAAATTGGTTCTTCAAATCTTAATCTTTAACTCTAAATCCTCACCACCAAATTAAGTCAAGCAGTAAACATAAATTTAGGTAACATTGCCAGAGGTCCACTGATGCTGCAATTTTTTATAACATTCAATAGCTATGGCCACAACAAGTTGATGATGAATTCTATGGATTCTCTTACACCTTAATTTTGATATTTCACAAAAAATATTTATATTTCCTTGCTTGGTCATAAAAAGTTGTTCAAACCACTATAATAAAGAAACTGAATTAAAAATAAAATTCTTCGCTTGCTAGCCACATTATTGCCCAGAAAAATCTGTAGAACACTTCATCAATTTGTTGTGGTCTCGGTAAACTTTTGATGTTAAAACCCTATATTTGTTTGATTATCCCTGTACTATAATAAAAATATGTAGAGGTTATTAAACAGGGCAAGTGTGCCTTAAGAAAGCTATCAGCACACTTGCTTAGGTATTGGCCCGAGGGCTAATGCCAAGGAAAGTTTGCCGATATCGACTTAAGGCACACTTGCCATGTTTAATAACCTCTACATATTTTTATTAAAGTACAAGGAATATCAAAGAAATATAGGGTTTTAAGATGAATAAATATGTCTTAATTATGGGTAAATATCTCCAGTTTAACTTACCTAAAGATATATACATATGTCTTAATTATGGGTAAATATCTCCAGTTTAACTTACCTAAAGATGAATACAAATGTCTTAATTATGGGTAAATATCTCCAGTTTAACTTACCTAAAGATGAATACATAGGTCTTAATTATGGGTAAATATTTCCAGTTTAACTTACCTAAAGATGAATACATAGGTCTTAATTATGGGTAAATATTTCCAGTTTAACTTACCTAAAGATAAATAAATATGTCTTAATTATGGGTAAATATCTCCAGTTTAACTTACCTAAAGATGAATACTTATGTCTTAATTCTTTCACTATAAACTCATCAACATCTTCAGCAGAATGTTCACCTTTTTCTGATGTCTTGTCTTTTATCTTCTTGAGTTCTAAGTAGTGTGATATAAAACATTATTAAATAAGGGACCTTACTCAGTTATTTCCCCTTGTATACTCTTCAAATAGGTAGGTCCAATCAGTTGGATAACTCAGATTTTACCCTTAGTTTTTAATGTCAATTTGCCAAAATTAATCTTAAATAACTTTTTTGTAAATCATTTGTTTGAAATTCAAACTAAGTATTTTTAGGGTAAAAGACTTTTTAAATTTCATCACTTCTGCTAATACCTTTTTTAACAAGGAAGATATTTGATGAAATATTTTGTTATCCTAACATAGAAATTCAATGATAAAATCCAAGGATTCCAACTGTAAGGGCTGACTGACCAATTGGATTGCTTCAGATTTTATCAGGGAAAGATAACTGACTGAAGTCCCTTAGATCACTCAGCTGACTTTTGACAGGGGGATATTTTATGCAGTGTTCGTCACTAACAGTGTACTGGGATTCCAAGAATCCTAAAAACTTGGGATGAATCCCAGTGATTCTAAAATGGCATCTGTCAGGATCCCTGAAGATGCCCAAATCTTATTGAATTCTAGTTTCAATGAAATTTTTATCACAATTTTTGATTTCACAACTCTATCTAAATTTTACTTCATTGGAGGACTTTACTGGAGGAATCATTAATGTTAACAAGAGCACCGCTAGGCGGAGCATTATAAGCCCGGAAGTGTTGTTTGTTTAGTTAAGATGAAGCATTTGTAAGACATGAGAATATTTCATATGAATATCATATTATGAATAATTGTGGAAAACAAAGTAGAGGAAAAAGATACCATTGAGAATGCTTCTTTTTATTCGTGATGAGTATAACTTAAGTTATGCTCCTGAAACTGAAACTGTTTTCAGTTTTAAGGTAATAGTGACCTTGACCTTTGACCTTGTGACCCCAATCAATAGGGGTCTTCTACCCGATATGGACAATCATCCCCTATGAAGATTGAATATTGTGGGCCAAATGGTACTTAAGTTATGCTTCGGAAACCAAATTGCTAACAGACGGACGGATGCCAGGGGGTATAACATAATATGCCCGAAATTCTTTATATATATTTTCATATAAATGAATATAGCATGCTCTTATAAAAGTACCCCACTTTTTAAGAAATGGACACTTCTTCATATTCAAATTTTGAAAGCAGAATGATTAGAACTGTTTATTGTGTCTCTGATGAAAGTTATATTCTGATAACTTCATGTTTGTAAAACAGTTTTCAAGTCTACTGTTGATGAATATATCTTCATACAGTGGCTTTAATTCATTAAGTTTCACTATAAGTTTTATAACATTGTCATATCTGATCAAATAAATCTAACCGTTATTAAACAAACTTGTATTTATGAAACAGAAATTTCAGCTATGTGTGAAAATGTTTTTTTGAGCTCATGAGTTGATATAAAAACGATCTCATTGCAAAATTGACAAATATATATTCTGTTCCTTTTATGTTTTATGTAATTTATTAGAGATATTACATAGCGTGACGTCATTTTTATTTTCATCAAATAAGACGCAATTTCACTGAAAAGCATAAAATAATCAGTCGTGTATATGAAAATGATCAAAATCCCCCAGCAAACTTGAGCAGTAAGTCAATTTCTGTAGAACTTATATATAGAATATGCTGAGGCGAGTTGATTTACGGAAACAGTATAATTATGACATTTCAACCTACCATCACATAATTGTTTGTCCAGTTTCTCTGCAATTGCCTTTTGATCAATCTTACAGAGGCTCATCATAAATTTAATATACCAATCTTCATTACGGTTTCCAATGATAAGAATCAGCTCCCAGGCAGCTTCGTAACTAGAACAATTTGTTTTCTTATTCATTATTTGTTCTGCTTCATTTGTTGTGATTATGTTATACCCTACAAGGTGAGGCAATATTGCTACTAAATCTAAAGTCTCGCAAATATCCCGTTTACAAAGCTTGTTGTAGAGTGATTTATCTCCCTTTGGTATCCGTTTACCTTTTAAAACTGATAACACTTTATCGTTATTAGTGGCTGAAATTGAGGAATAACAAGTAAATCTGTGAGCTAATAATCACTAGTGATACCCCCGCAAAAATCTAAAAATATGCGTCAAACAGGAAGTAGATGAGCAAGGAGCATGAAATCGCTTTACACCACATGGGACCATGGGATGAAGCAATATGCACAGTATTAGGCTGCTGCATGATATAGTTACTGAGAAAACTGTGACAGAAATTTTGTAAATTTTGTAACAGACGGACGCACGCACGGACAAGGGTAAAACAGTATACCCCCTCTTCTTCTAAGCGGGGGGTATAAAAATAAATTAAAGTACTGCTAGTACTGCTGGGACAGAGCCATTGAATTTGTAAAAAAGTGATGATGATGCTTAACTCTTGTAAAAATTTGGAATAACTTTCAGTATAGGTCAATAAACGTAGAAGTAAATGATTAAAATTGTAATAGCACAATGATTTAAATAACAAAGTTAGAACAGGGTTCATACAGATTCTGAATACCAAAATTCCATGACTTTTCTATGATTTTTCCATGATTTCTCTCAGTTTTCCATGATACTACAGAAACACTTACAGAACCCAAAACGAGTACAATTGAATTTTTGAAATGGTGTAGTATTGACTCTCATTTTCGTACCCAAGAGTGCAATTCTTACCCAACATTTAAAGTTGTGATTTATGTTTGATTTCATTTTTTTCATTCATTTTTATGGGTTGAAATAAAATAGGCATATAATAGTTTTCCAAGACATTAAACTTTTATGGGTTGAAATAAAATAGGCATATAATAGTTTTCCAAGACATTAAACATTTTACATGATGTTTTCTAATTTTCCATGACTTTTCCATGATATTTTCCTTAAAATCATAATTCCGTGATTTTCCAGAAAAATCTCATTTTCTATGATTTTTCCAGTTTGTATGCATCCTGTAGAATTACATGTACATGAATTCTTACTTCCAAACTCTCCATAGACAAGTTTAGTAAATCTATCATGAGTCTTCATAGCTAATATGGTATCAATCATTTCTAAGACTACATCTCGGTTTGTTGAATTCTTTGCTTTGTCACGAAACGCTCGTCTATCATCTGCAATAAAATATAGAAACATATGAAATTTTTTATGCTCAACACTGAAAATGTTTTTATTTGTCAAATGCTTCTATTTTTTTAATATTAAATCAATGATAAGAAATTCAATGAAAATACACAATTGTATATTTTCCATGAAATTGATAATTATATTATCATATTGTGTTCATCATTCATGTCACAAGGTAAGAAAAATATGCAGCCTGAATGGGACTCGAATCAGGCCCTCTCGCTTACAGGGCGAGGGCTCTTCTGACTGAGCTATCCAGCCACTTCCATATCCTTCTTCCCATAATGTGAACAGGTAAGTGCCATGACATTTATTTTAAATATTTGATTAAATAAACATCACTGAATAAATGAAACTGAATTAATGATAGTAAAGAAGCATGGCTTGATATTAAAGTAATTGGAACTCCTCCGTCATTTGCTACAAATAACCTCAGACATATTTAGACGCCATTTCAGAAAAACCGATGTTGAAGTAAACAAATACATGATGGATTAGGCAATGACTGAAGTTTCGTTTTAAGTCTGAAATTTGAAATTACACAGTTCAATGATATCGAAGAACAATATTTGGTTCAATTTAAAACAAAGAAATATGTTTAGACAAAGATCTGTGTATATACTACAAGAACTTTTGCATAACTGTTACGTGCTTCGCCTCGCATAGGTAGTAAAACCACAAAAATCCAGGTAAGACCCCCTACGAATCCTTCCAAGATTATTCATTCATGAAAGGTCGAGGGTGTTCCGAATGGATATTTAAGGTCATTCTATTGCTACTTACAACATATATTTGGGTTCCGGCAAGTTGTTCAACTAGTTAAAATTTAGATTGGGTAAGTAAAACATAAAATAGCTGGTTGTCCAACTAGGCAATCAGGTTGGAAATTAATGTTTAGCCCAGTAGGAGACAATCTGATTAAAACCCGATCTAAAATTTAACACTCCCATACTCGCTAATTTAGATCTGACCTTTTCCAAACGAAGGTCACATTCAGGTGACCTTTTCTCATCATAATATTCATGACGAAATTGTTATGATACGTAACTTGTTTACATCGCCTACGTCACGCAATTAGAAATGAGCTGCCCAATTGCTGACTGTGAATAATACTGCTGTTAAATTAGCATGGAATCCTTGGTCTAAAGATAGAAATTACAAAAATCAAAATGTGATTAATAGTGTTTTCGTCTAGATGAAAGCTACGCATTGATGTTCTACACAAAGATCATCTCGACGTGACCTTTCACGGAGGATGTAGAGATCCTGTACAACAACGCTCTATAGGATATCTGTTATGGAGATTGAGTAGAAGAGGAACTCTCAAGGTAGAAAATCAGTAATACAAATGTGGCTTACTGATTTCAAAGTAATCATAAAACATAAGATCTCTAAAGTCTACATTGTCAGCGATATAATGTTTAAAAGCTTCAAGATAAAATTCAATAACAGTCTCCCGATCTTTATCATCAGGTTCGTACTCTAAGGGATGATCACTCTTCGATGACATCGTACCACCTCAGCCTGTAAATAGATGAAAATAAGATAAAAGTGGGGTTTACAGTGGGTTAAAAGTCTCAGGATTTGATAATTTTTTACAAGGTACAGTTGGTAGCGCACCAGGATTTGGAATCTCGTGTCCTGAAGGGGGTATGGGTTTAAATCCCACCCGAGGAGGTTATACCATTCCATGAAAATTTGACAATAATGTCAATTTTCCTCCATTGATTAGATAATATGGAGAAGTTTCCAGCTTTGTGGAAGGGTAAGTGAGTACTGGTTATAGATAAGGGTCCAGGAAAGCTAGGTAAGAAGCGTTAAATGCTGTAAAATGAAATTAATTGTGTTGACAGAGCATTAAACCCAGTAAGGATAAAAATAAATAGAATTCGGATGTCTGGTAGTACATGTATACCTGATAATACAATTTTGTATGATAACCTCTGATTAATGAATTCACATTCAGGCAGATGAGCCATAACACTACCCATTAACACACGGATGGAATGATACCCTAGTAGGGGGTCGAAACCCAAGAGCTGTCTATCACTAAACATGTGTCCTACCACTGCAGGATATTTAGACACAAGATCTACGGCAATCAATCACGTAAACAAACACTTTAGACAATTTATATTTTTAGAATAATAGTTGACACGTGATCAATGCCTATGGACAAAAAAACAAATTTACAAATAGCCTTTGTTAGTTTTTAGGGAGGGGGTGGAACCAGACACAGCACACAGGCCAAATGTTTGAACTTATATAAAATGTACTTTTGAAGATACAAAATTGCCATTATTTTTATATGAAAACGAAGTGCCAATGACAAAATACAAATTTTTACAATTAACTACATGTACGAGTTTACCTGCATTCATTTTTTATTTTATATGAAGACGTTCATTTAATCTTTATAATTCAATATTAAGATAAAAATGAAGAAAAAACTTACCCGCCAGTTACAACTCAGATTGTATTGAACAATTTAGTGTGTGGCCAACTCTAGAAATTTCCACAGTTTCTACAGGATTTTCCGAAAACATTCCAAAATTTCTCCTACTTTCTCTTTCGATTTTCCGAAAATGGTGTGACTAAAGTACGGTCCAAACCGGAACTGTTTATCTCCAGAGTTGTCGTTCTTTATTTGTTTGTACGTATTCGTATAAAACCAAAGTAGGCCCATAGTTTTTTAAGAAATTTCCATAGTCTGTTTGATGAAGACAAAGATAAACCATGTGAAAAAATATGAATTTTAATTTAAATTAAATTGAATTAGTTTTTCATCTGTTTATTACATACGTGACATTGTACGTATTCAATACATTTGTATTTAAGTGGATTAGATTTAATCATTTAAACATCGTATTCCAGAGGCGTAGCAAGGCCTTTTTAATGTGTACGCAGAATTCTAGGGGTTCAAGGGCATGCCACCCCCGAATTTGTTTTTCTGGAGATTATCTCAGGAGCGATTTGGCAACAATTCAAAAAGAGTTTGTATAATTCATTCCGGGCACAAATATAGGAAGACATTCGTACCAATTATCATTCATTTCCAACCAGCGTTCAAGAATTATAAAGACTGAAGTCAATGACAAACAACGAAATTAAACCGTAAACTCGACTCACAAAGGCAAGTCCCATTGAAACGTAACTTGACATAAGGCAGGGATTTTATATAACATGGATTTGTAACGATAAGTAAATGTAATAGATTTTCATCAAATTTCACTGTCGTCGCTATTATTTCGGCCAATATGGAAAACAAGTATAGCAAGTTTAAATAAAGATATTCACATGAAAGTTTGTACCAGTACCATTCAAATTGACATAAATGTAAGGAAAAATGTTTTTCTATATGATTTTGAGGTAAATTACGCTCACAGACTGTTACACAAATTAATGCATTTTCCCGACGATCTGCCATTTTAGCCCCATTTTACATCATCTAAAGTCATACTTTCGGTCATAATTGCAACAATTTTTTGCCAAAATCTTCAGAAACATTCACAAATTGCATGGAAGACATGTACAAAAACATAAATCATGTTTTGAACTCTGGAAATAGTTTGTACAACCTGCTTCGGCCAATTATTGACAGTGACGACCGAGAAAATTCAACAAAGCACTTCGTTACAAATCCCTGTTAGTGTTATATAGAAACCCTGCATAAGGTTATCAAAATAACGAGCAGTTTGTTTTACACACCCCTACCTCACTCAGGCCTAAGTTTTATTGCATTTTTGGCGTTTGTGCTTTAAGTTACGATTTTCTGGACCAATATGTGAGCAGCTCCGTACTCTGCGTACTGGTAGCTACGCGCCTGTATTCATATAAATGTAAAGTTATAAGTACAGTAAAAATATTGTGAATATATTGATTATTGGACATTCCTAAAACTTCAAAGTTTGATTTTATCAACATTAACATCAAGCACCAACATCATTAACATCTTTTCACGCACCAACATCACTTATAGGTATGCAAATCGATTATCAATATCAAGTCGAGAATTCGATTGATACGGATCCACATTTTGAATTGTTTTGTATTTTCACAATTATTTAGTTTAAACAATGTACTATTTCTTTTTTATATTCCAATCCCGTTTATTACAGCAACATAGTACTGCATGCAAGCTGCTCTGCCAGCTCTTTTGGTAGCACACAAATCTACTGATCGAGGGATCGTAAGTTTGATACCCGGGCCAAATAATCCTTTCATGTGGTTCCGTCATGAAATAATTTCTACCACTTATTCTAAGCCATGAAGGGCAGATGTCAGTCACTGAGGGACGTACGTGCCTAGTAACTGGTTAACATTTAAATCTAGAGATTAAGCCTTTCCACATTCTCGAACCCCGAGGTTGTCAAGATTCTCGATCTAACTAGCTAGTATTTAGAAACCTACTAGACTCTTCAGGGGTGGATCCAAGATTTTTTTTCTAGGGGGGGGGGGGGTTCCAAACTTTTCTAGTGGGGGTCCGAACCTCGAACCACAATCACATTATACACATTTTGCAGAAAAAATGCAACATATTGATAATAAAAACTACATAACCATTTATCTATGTTAAGCACCGAGAAAAATTGCTACATGCTACTTAAAATTGACTTTCAGGCAAGAAATACACAAATGGACAGGCACATTTTCCAAATTCTAGGGGGTCCGGACCCCCTTGATTACCCCCCCCCCCCCGCTGGATCCGCCTATGATCTGGTTACGAGAATGGCCTTTCCAGAACGCTGATCAGGTTTCACAGACCTCCTATAACATGTATACTGTTTTACTACGGCATTTTAAACTCAACAAAAACCAATATATTACATTTATAAAACATATTGTATAATAAGAATACAGCACTGTCATTATAACTTAGTGAAGTCAAGCAGCTGTGTTTTTGCTATTTGAATCGGTTTTTCGTGAGGATATGTACAAATACAGGAGTATAATTCTCTTAGTAGTATAGCTCTAATCATTCAATTGTTGTAATATCGTATACTGTTTGTTACGACGATACGTGATTCGACTGATTTGTATGGATTTAACAATTTATAAGTGATCATTTACATTGTACATGTATATTTATGTATGGGGGCATAGTTCTGCCACATGATAACAACATAATTAACAAGTAAGTTGAATCAGGGATTTTATATTTATCAGGAATTTGCAACGAAGTACTTTTTTGAATATTCACGGTCGTCACTGTCTATAACTGGCTGAAGCAGGCTGTACAATATATTCCAGAGTTTAGTAACTTGATTTGTGATTTTGTACATGTCTTTCATGCAACTTGTGAATGTTTCTGATGTTTTTGACAAAAAACTTGTAGCAATTATGACCCAAAAATATGACTCTACGTGATGTAAAGTAAGGCTAAAAATGCATAGTTTTGTGAAACAGTTTGTGATCATAATTTACATCAAAATCATCTAGAAACACATTTTTCCCTAACTTTGATTTTAATTTTAATGGTACTGGTACATTTCTGGTCCTGTTAAATTTCATGAGAATATCTTTAATTTAACTTGTAATACTTGTTATCCGTATGGGCTGATAAAATAGTCACGAAATAGACAGTGAATTTTGATGTAAATCTACGTGGTTTTAAATCCCTGTTATATAAAATCCCTGGATGAATTATTTACTAGTTACGTAAATAATTAAACATATACGTACCAGTAAAGGATTTTTTATTTCTTCTTGTAAGCTCAAAAAAAGACATGTCCACTGTTGGCTATGCCCCACTTGAAGGTATGTTTTCTGTGCTCACTCGATGAAATAAAATGAACCTTATCTTTAACAAAGTCGCCGAATATCCTATGTTTATTTTTAGAAATACTGCCAGATAAGACGTTAAATAGTTGAGTTTACTATAGCCTACCACGACCAAGTTCTTAGTGTTCTATCGTTCATGGAATAGTGATATCGAATTCTAAATACTGTGGTTAAAGCTCGATATGGAACCAGACGAGAATAATGACGTCACTGATTACGTCAACAGTGAACTGATCAGTAAGAAAGAAGATAAGAATGAGATGGAGCCAAAGTTTGATAATCTAGAGACAGGATGGTCATGGGTCGTGTTAGCTGCAAGTTTTTGCACGTTTATGCTAATGGGAGCGTCACAGTTTGCTTCGGGTGTTGTCTACATGACATTATTAGATAGATACCAAGCTAGTACGTCACTCTCCTCATTGGTTTCAGCCATGCACGTATCAATGATGGGGATTGGAGGTTGGTGGATTTTTTCTTGAAGCTTTTTTTTATTTCAATATTAATTTTATGTATACACGAGTCGACTTCTCGCTCTACGGAATTTCCGGTAAAAATGACGAAACAGATGATATATTATTACGCCAAAATATTAATTATACCATCATTAATATTTTGGTATGTAGAGCTATTTATTTATTTAAGTCTCACATGTAACATGTTATAGAGTATATCACAATTAAAACATGTACTCAGAGTATATACAGATAAAAACTTAAATTAATGACAGCACGCAATCCTTTCTAAATGGAAATATGTCTACATTTTGTATACATAATTTAAACAAGACAAACTACCAACTATTTAAACACAATTAAAACTGTATATATATATATAAATTATGCATATAAACAATTTTTACAAAGGCGAGTAAGAAAAAATATGAGTATATAACGAAATAAGAATATGAACAATAAATAACTTCTTACATAATAGAATGTTTGATTGTTTTCCAATTAAGGCATAGCAGACGGTAATAATTTGTTTAAAAGGTCGATATTTTTAGAAATCGATTTGTCATAAATTCATAATATATTTTTTTTGCTTTCATGACATAAAATGATTTTGAAAGAACATACAGTTCATAGGCGGATCAACCGGGGGACCAGGGGGTTTGGACCCCCCCCCCCTAGAATTTCAAAAATGTACCTGTCCATTAGTGTTTTTCTTGACTGTTCGTCATTTTTAAGTAGCATGAAGCAATTTTTTTCGGTGCTGAACATAGATTTAATGGCTATGTAGTTTTTTAATTAACATGTTGCATTATACTGCAAAATGTGTATAATGTGGTTGTGGTTCAAAAGTTTAGACCCCCACCCCCTAGAAAAAGTTCAGACCCCCCCTTAGAAAAAATCCCGGATCCGCCCCTGCAGTTGTCTATATTTTGTTGTTGAATAAAACACAGGCACGAGTGCCAAAATTAGATATAGAGTGCTTTAGCACAAGTTATTTAATAATCACACCAAAACAAGTGTCTATGTTTTATTCTACGACAAAATATAGAAAAACTGTAGACATATTGTCAAAATTTTGAAATAAATATCTATCTATCTATCTATCTATGTCTATGTTATTACGATAGTGTTTTTGTTTTCTTTCAGCTCCATTATCCAGTTACGTAGCTGACAGATTTAGTAACCGTGCAGCAATTGTTTCGTCTGGTATTTTATTTTTCATTGGTTTACTGGGAACAGCATTCGCTCCAAACATAGAGTTTGTTCTTATTTCATACGGTTTAGTCGCAGGTAATAATGATTATTATATTTGATATACATATATATTGCTTTCAGACCAACCGTTTTATTCGCATGGTGAGTTTTTTTATCTCTTTCTATCCATAACTTATTAATAATTACACAGGTTTCCCGCTTTATAATGGTATTAATGCCGCAGTCCCATAAAATCGTGGCTTGTTGCGGACCCGTACGTGCAGACGGTCGTAAGCCGTTGGAAACCTAGCGTATTAAGGTGACGGTAGGCCTACGCACATGGCACAAAACAACACACCCGTACGGAGTCGTAGCTGGAAGATATGCAAGTTAAATCCATACTCGTCCACGATTGTGTTCATGATTTGACTTTGAAACGGATACGTGTATCCATGGCTCATCTCACGGACCCTGGTAAAACCGTAACAGTCCGTACGGGTACGCAAGAGTTCGTACGAGTCCTTGCGGAGCTTGAACGCACGGCGCCCGTACGATGCCCTCATGGCTATTTTTATGTTTATGGGACTGTAGCATTACTGACGAAGGTCTGTGGCCGTAACGCCTATTTATCAAATAACATAATTTAAATCTTAAATATGCGTATACAAGTGTGATTTTTTACTTACTTAATGGCTGTTCAATAGTTAATTTTATACAGATAAATTATTCTTTAGCAAGGTTGTGTAAATGTAGAATTTTAAACATTTTTTGTCCTTTTAATGTTGGTTATTAATTCCCCACGTCCCATTGAAATTTTAATATCCCGCTGTCATTTGTATAACAAGTTTAGGTCTGACCTAGACTTGAGTTTAGCTCGACTATTCAAACACTAGTGGGTTTATAACCGGGCCCGTAGGAACGGGGGGGGGGGCTAGGGGGGGCTTAGCTCCCCCAATATTTTCAGCAGTTATAGTGATTAAGGATCTTTATTTAATCTGTCACACTAAATTGATATACATGTATACATGTGTGCTTTTTCGGCAAGATCAATGTTGCAAACACTTTTTATGGAACAAGATGCCCAAATGCAGTGTAAAATTAAACTTAAACATAAGTACTGTAACATTAGGAAACGTTTTCTTTTTCTCAAAATAAATCTGAACAAATTAGCCCCCCCCCAATCTGAAAATGCTTCCTACATACCTGATAACCACAGGAGCTTGACATTCTGTAACGTCGTCTAAAAAACTAATCCTCCGTATAATACTTATTATAATAATATATAAAACTATAAATAATTACTAAATTTTATCATAAGAAAAGGGGATTTTTTTTCAAAGTACGATACATAACGTCAAGATTCTGCGGACTAACCAACTTAGTTGTGTACAAGCATGTCACTTCTTAGATAAGATTTTAGGAACAAGATTTTAATATATTTTTAACTACTGAATAGAATGAAGCAATTATAACTTTACACATTTCTACGATGTCACTATGGAAGCCAACCACATAGTTCCCAAACTCCCCACAGAGGTGATTTCCCTTTATTGAATGAAAAGTTGAAAACGTAAAAGTGATGACGTAACCGCCTTGAAAGAGTTGGCTTTATATTTCTTCATAATACTGACTGGATAAGGACCCTTTTATTCGTGGATACAATATATTCTCAGATAGTAATAAACTGTCTATTCAAATTCTAGATATTTATAGTCTAAAGAAAGTGCAAACTTGAAATTTCGCTTATTTTAATTTTCATTCTGTTTACAAGGACCTATAATTTCTAAAAAACTGGATTATGGCCCTTTGATATTTAATAATTCTAAGAAGTTTTGAATGCAAATTTTAATATTTAACCAATAAAGTATACACTTGAAATTTTATTTATCTAAATTAGCTTGCATGTCAATAATTAATTTATACATCATGCACAAACGCCAAAATAAGTCGAGCGCGCAGTCCGTGAATTTCTTGTTAAAAGTTTAGTGTTTTTGTATCAAATAATCAAAGTACAAGTCTGTGCATAGTTGTAACTTATACCCGACGAGGTTGAATAAATTTGAATGAAAAAAATATCGATATCTATTTTCAAAGCAGTTTTTTATAATTTCAAAACTAGTACATGCACAAATATTAGATTTTAAAACATATTAAGCTAAACCACGGGTGATTTATTGAACGCACACGGAAGTGTGCGCTCTTATATGGAATGCGTTTTGAATATGCCTGTGCATGCGGAACTTTTCGGCTGTTACTGCCTAATTACTGTCTAACTCACTCATGGAGGTCGCCATTGAAGTCAGGAAAGGTTAGACTAAAAAGCGTACGTACTTTATGTGGCAAGACAGCTAGACGAGAAATTTTAAGTTAATGCATTTATTCTTTATGTAAAGGAAATAAAAATACATACGACAGTGCAAGCCAATGTGTATACAGTACAACGTCTTCAGTGCGGCCCTCTAAAGAACAATTCCTCTGCACAACAACAGCTTTTGATATTTCCTTAAGGCATAGTTTTAAATGAATTTAACCTCTGCAGAGCAACGACCTCTAAACAGCAACATACTTTACTCTCTCCCAGTGGGTGTTGTTCAAGCGAGGGTGTACTGCAACCAAATAAGTAAACATGGCATGTTTCTTTACTTTGAATTTTGGACTGATCCGTTTATGGGGGAAACACATAAGTATGAGGCATTGTGGCTCCATTTTAAAGTATTTTATTACATGTATAATGAAAAAAGGTTCTAGTAGTATTCATCGCTACACCTCATCTAATATCGCGAAAGCTTGTTTTATATCGATTATAATAGAAAATTTTGGAAAATATTTAACCGTCCCTGTTTTTGACAAATAGACTCGTCTTTTGTTAGGTTAACAAGCCACAATTAAAACTCACCTTTACATATATAAAATACATGATATTTTGTCATGGCCTGTATTTTGCTTTTTTCGTACGATCTATATTTACCGTACACTAGGTGAAAAAGCGGTTCCAAGATTGAATTTGTTTTTGGCGGTTTTTATTTTCCGCTAATTTTAAGTATGTTAATATTTCCCTTCTTAAATAAAATTATTTACAACTTCTAACACTATCAATCAAGTAAGTTTACACTTGTGCGTTCGTATGATTCCATTATTTGGACCATCAAAATGGATGGTATTAATAGCGGAAGAGGGTCCTAATGTAGGGCAGAACCTTTCTCAAATTAAGCATTCGGGGCTTAAACGTCGTCACAAATCGCAAGCTTTTGCAATATCCAAGGTGGACGTAACGTAGCAGAACTTCAGAGTAATGCCTCAGTCCCATAAAATCGTGGCTTGTCACAGACCCGTACGTGCAGACAGTCGTAGGCCGTGAGAAGCCTTGCGTATCAAGGTGACGGTACGCACATGACCTACGAAATAACACACCTGTGCCGAGCCGTAGCTGGAAGATATGCATGATTAATCCATACTCGGCCACGATTTTGTTCACGAATTGACTCTGAAGCTGAAACGTGTATCCTGGCCTCATCTCAAGGACCCTGGTAAAAACGTAACAGTTCGTACGGGTACGCAAGACTTCGTACGGGTCCTTGCGGAGCTTGATCGCACGGCGCCCGTACGGTGCCATCACGGCTATTTTTATGTTTATGGGACTGTAGCTTAATAAATTTACTAGTGGTATGCAAGTTATTCCTATAATTTCATTGGTCCAAGAACTAAAGTAGAGCATTGCTAGTAGATCCACTCATATCTTTTATCCAAGAATATTTGGAAAGCACTTTTGCATACTTGTGTATTTTTAGGACTCGGGGGTGCCCTTGGCTATACTGCCAATATGGTTGTGGTGGCAATGAACTTTCAAAGACGTCGAAACTTGGCTCTTGGCTTCGCTGTAGCCGGTTCCGGCTTAGGAATTTGTGTTTTAGCAACAGTGATGCAAAGTATTTACGATTTTTACAAATCTACTGGTTTCTTCATGATCATGGCCGGAATATATGCACACGTGATAGTTTTTGGATTGGTATGTTTCCCCAGTGACCTTGAACTTTACACGAAACGTCGGCGGATGGAAATAATGAAATCTTCGACAACAAGAACGTCATGTGTACCAACTTTATATACATACAAATCAGTGTTGACAAATATACCAAATATATGTTTATGTTTTGGAATGTTCACATTACATATAGGGACGTACTTGATATTTCTCCATTTACCAAATTATATTGTGCTCAAAGGATTTTCGCCCATGACGGCAGCTAACTTGATCTCGGTGTCAGGAATTGCTTCACTCTTTGGTCGTATTCTTACAGGCATTCTTGCCAACATAGAAGGTGTCAGTGAAATTGTCTTGTACTGTATCATGCAATACATTCTTGGTGTAGCCATATTTATCTACCCTGCCATCTCAAGCACGTATCCTGGAAATATGGTGTTTGCTATAGTGTTAGGACTGTTATTTGGAAACATGTATGTTCTATCGTCGAGTGTGAATGTTAGATTCGTAGGAATTACAAATGTATCTAAAGCCATAGGACTACAATATCTAGGTTCCGGTTTAGGAGCATTGGTTGGACCAATAGTTGCAGGTAAGTTTCATTCGGAACTGCTCGACTATTTACTACAAAGTACCTCAGACATATCTAGACGCCATATTAGAAAGTTATATGTTTGTGACACGTGACCAAAAAATGCTTTAGACGATGTTGAAGTAAACACATTCACGATTATTGAGGCGATTACAAATGTCTGTAGTAATATTAAATATTATTTATTCACAGTCGACAAGAATGCAGTTAAAGACACAACTTATCATAATTTTTGACACATGTATTGCATGCTTTTTCGTGGCTAGATATAACAGTAAAATTTCAGTGAATCACGTAGAATAGATATAATAATTGAGGCCGTGCAATGAGTGCATTAACCTAGTTCAAATGTAGCGTTTATTTAAATGGATCTTTGTATCGAACGGCAAAAAAACTTACATATCCCTAATTGACTACATTTTTTGCTGTTTTAGTTTAAGTTATAACCTAGATACAACTGAAATGATAAAAGTCTGTCGACACAAACGGTGAGAAATTGGTTCCCGGACAAGAGTGACAGTAATAAGCTCTCATTCTCTTTGAAAAGCCATATGTGACCTACATTTGGACGATAAAGAGGATTTGGTACCCTAAGGCACTTGGTGACAATACTTCTTTGAATTTTTTATTGAAATCCATTGACAAATTTAGATGGAATTGTAAATAGAAAAATATTTTCCTATGTATTACATATGTCTAATCGTTGACCAGCTACGTGGTACGAAGAAAACTGTCATCTGCTCAATTAAATAGTGTCTGCTAAATTAATCATTTATCCATTGTTTAAAAAAAGGAGTGGAAATATTGTCTGAATGACAAACAGTTTGGATCCAGTCGCCGCAAAAACAATTAACTTACTCAATTTTGTCAAAGATATTCATGGATACAGTACTAGTAACGTTTTCAATAACTATGTATGGGCCTCAATTTATTTCACTTGCTAGCAAACACGAAAAAGTCATGAAACATGTAATACTTGAAATTTTCACCTCTTTTATGATGTAACCACTATACTACAATTTTCTTTTGATGTCCAAGATTTATAAGTTGTGTCTTTAACAAAATAAATATCTGTTGTGGTCCATTAATTTAATGAAATACATGATTCCGTGAAATCACTAAACAATATTTAGTCACATAATTAACATAAGAATGTGTTTACGAAGCATCGTCAGTTAACGACCAGAACTATTTTGCACAAACTGTTGCATGCTTCGCCTCCCATACGTAACAAATACTCAATGTGTTTGGTAGACCCCACGAATCATTCCGAGAATATTCATTCAATGCATGCTCAAGGTTTTCTGAGAAGGTAATTTTAGACTATGATCACCTTACATGTATTCATGAAAGTGTCCTATCAGAATACCGAACAGAGTTCAGTTAATAATCATGCAGTAGTTTAAGCAATTTGCATGGGCTCGTATGAACCAGTCCTATTTGACATACTGCAAATTCTCATGTAAAATACATGGTAACATTACGCCACGATACTAGAACAGATCAGAATTTATTATAAACAGTATTAACACATAATGTTTGTTGGCATTACAATACAGCTGGCGGTACTAGATAACCGCAAATTGAGAAAATGAATTCTTTTTGATCACATTCCAAACTATTCTCATACCCAGAGGCTATCGAGATTCTTGATCTTAAATCTTGATAACATCTGGAAACAAGAATTATTTCTAACACATTGTGGCAGACAATAATGTTATCAGCGGTAAGGCGCTCACAATTATCGTAAAGTTTTTTATGTAAAACCCACCACACTCCTATAAAAATGCCCATACTATTTTGCTAAGTACTTGTTAACCTTTTCTACTTAAAATTTTATCCTTTACGAGAAGTAAAACGATTTCTCCTTGACGTGGGACCTGTTTGAGACTAGTATTCATTGAAGCTCTTTTCTAAATGATTAATATTGTTGTTTTTGTTAGGTGTAATAGTTGATGCAGGAGGGTCATACACACAGGCCTTTATATTTGCAGGTAAGTATTGCTTGTTTAATCATATTATTCCAATTTTCGGAAGGGTGCTAACCCACAGCCAAAACAAATTGTTGTATAATTAATAAGGGACCTTAGTCAGTTATTTCCCCTTGTATACTCTTCAAATAGGTAGGTCCAATTAGTTGGATTACTCGGATTTTACCCTTACTTTTCATTGTCAATTTGCCAAAATTAATCTTAAATAACCCTTTTGTAAATCATTTAATTTGTTTGAAATACAAGCTAAGTATTTTTAGGGTAAAGAACTATCTAAATTTCATCACTTCTGTAAATATCTTCATTAACAAGAAAGATATTAGATGAAATATTTTGTTATCCTTACATAGGAATTCATTAATAAAATCCGAGGATTCCAACTGTAAGGACCTACTTACCAATTGGATTGCTTCAGATATTTTAGTCCATTTTATGTCTCTGTAATTTAATAGACACATGATCGTGGACAAAGAATTAAAATTATAGACACATGATCGTGGACAAAGAATTAAAATTGCGACCAGCAGCAATTTAGCTATGTATAGATAGTTATAAAATATACTACACTCAAGCATTTTTTTTTCAGTATAAGGGAAGGGGCTTGAGGCCTTTTTTAAGAGAATGAAAAATCAAAGATAACCTCCAAATTTGGGAAAAATTGCATGATTTTCAAAGAAATTTCAAAAGGGGAAGGCCCATATATGGACCCCTGTTGAATAAGAAAAAATCCCTTTAAGCCATTAAAAATGTCACTTTAAATGTTTATACAGTCGAGTCCATTACATTGTGGTTTTAATACATGTACTTATACTTTTTAATTCAATATTGTCCTGTTGAAATGATTTTTATCATTGTAAGATTTATCAAAATAAAAATTATCAGATATGACTTTATACATAGCAATGTATTTTGTATTTCAGGATGTTGTTTAATGGTAGCTGGGGTCTCCAGTAACTTGGCCCCATGTTTCTCTAAAAGACAATCAACAACAGATACCATACAAGTTAAAAATACAGGTCAAACTGAACAGGCTTTAAGTTTGGTTAAAGAATAGAATAACCATGTTGATATGTATAATCAAAGTGCTGGAAGCACAATCAAAACTGGCGTTTTGAGAATATAAATATGGAATTACTCTATCCTCCATAAATAAATTTACACTAATGTACTGCAGCATACATTTTTTTAAAAATGTTTAGTATTCATTCCTAGGAAAAAGACATACGAAACATTTTTATAACTGATTGTTATGAGCTGACTACTTTATCTATGCTTCTTTCTTAATTTAGAAAACAATGCTTCAGGGAATGACACTTCAAAATTTTGAAACAGTTTTTGTGAAATAAGTTGCCAAAATGACTTTTTGTGAACTTTTTTTTGACTTCCCAATATACATGTATTTTTTTTGGAAAAAAGGCAAAAATCCCACAGGAGGGTTCGAGTAATGACAAATAAAATACTACTCGCCTTACCAATAATTATATTACATTAAAACACCTCAATGAAGAAATAACAAGGGGAGATGTTACTCGATACCATTTTTGGTTGAACAAAATTGGGCCTATTACATACATATATTCAACCAGGTGTAAAACCTGTAGCCATACACATGCAATAGCATGAAACTTATATGACTATAAAATGCATTCATATTTTACTACGTATTTGATAATGAAGTTTATACTTGTTATAAAATGGTGAGGTTTTATAATCAATTCAGGCGGAAGAGTTTCTAAAATAAATATACATGTATATCTTTTTTACAGGCAAGTTTTTCTTGCTTCTTTATAACAAATAAATACAAAAAACATCAATAATCAATTTTTGTTTAGTTTATTTAATATACAATAAATTTATACTATTTAGAAATAATTTTGATCATAAAAATATGTTTTACAGTCACCATAGCTAGCTCACATTGACCTGTGGTCAATATACTTGTATATACAGTCATCGCCTAAACCCACTAACCCAAAGCCTGACACTACGGAAAATAAAAATTTCTCACATGAAGAGTCAAAACCCATTGCTAAGGATGAACTCCTCCTTTTGTGCCAGCTTGCAGTAATTTGAGATTGGCAAGCGCTATCACTTGGCTACAGAGGCAGGTTTGACTGCTATCCGCAAGAAATTCTCGGCATTCCTGCCTGGTCCTTACCCAATCAATATGATTGAATTACATGTAACCATAGCAACCAGTAATCTTCAGGAAACAAAATTATCTAGCCTCAAATGATTCTAAACACACACACAAATATTACATCAATATTATACAACATAAAACAAAAACTTATATCACAGAATAAATTAACACATTAACACCATAATCTTGTTCATATAACACTAACAAATGTTCTGCAACGTTCCTACTACACTTGATGTAAAGGAACTCATTTAAGGATCATGTTTGGGTCTAACTCAGAAGTTTGGCAAGTCTAAATAGTTTTCTATCCACACTTCTAAATGCACTCAATTGTCACAGCTTTATTCAATAATAATACTGTTCAATGAACAAAATTTAAAAAGAGTATAGACTCTATATTAAGCCAATTGCCATGTAGGTAAGTCAACAAGTACTGAAATGATATAAGAGCTTCTTGAAACAACCCTATCACTTTACAGTGAAACAATGTCCAATTTCATACATGCCCAGATCAATAAAGGGTTAATTCATGTTGACTATATACAACATTCAGGCAAGTTCATTAAAATCTTTTATGTAGTTAATTCACTAGAATCTAACATTGCTTGCAAGGCTCTACCATATTCTGAAAGGAGAAAATACAGACTTAATTTATTAATAAGAAAAAATAAAAGTATTAAAACCATTTGTTTTCAAAATTTCATTTTTACAGAGGCATGCAGTAGTAAAGATATGTCTATACAATCTAATATGAGAACCAATAAAAACTTTTATATCAGAAAAAGTCTTGACCTCTGGCTTAATTTAATAGTGT
Source organism: Mactra quadrangularis (assembly GCA_025267735.1). Classification (NCBI taxonomy): domain Eukaryota; kingdom Metazoa; phylum Mollusca; class Bivalvia; order Venerida; family Mactridae; genus Mactra; species Mactra quadrangularis. The sequence goes on from CM046298.1 coordinate 787,533, forward strand.
TGTGGAATTTAAATGGACGTAGAAGCGCCACTAAGCATGTTAATACGATTTCAAAAACACCATTTCGATTTTGCATGCGCAAATTAAATAAACTTGTTCCTTGTTCTCAGCAAAACACTAGACATATTTATGTACATGTATATACAAATACTTGTAACTTATATAGCATAAAAATCATTGTAAAATATTCTAGTTTTTCTATTGCGCTTTACGAACACTGTTCACTGATTATCCATAAAATAAACTAAATAAATGTGTCTTAAGTCTTGATCTAAAACTTGCCTCGATGTCAATGATTTTAAAAGCCCAGGTAAATCGTTTCACCACTTTGGAGCAACAACCCCTAAAGATTTGTCCGCCATCTCCATTAGATGCATAGGAATAACTCGGTTATTTCAACGATGAGATTGAAAGCTATAGCAACTGGGAGATCTGGCTAGGACAAACAAAACTCTCAAAAAGCTTAGTGCAGTGCCCTTGATCTCATGTATAAAAAAATAAACAATGTTATTCAATATTAAAACTTTACCTTTAGGATTTTTATAAAAGACACAATTATTAGCACAAGTTTCAGGGTTAGTGTCCCAGATAGTTTCGCCACAACAACACAAGGGAGGTAAATCTATTCTTTTTCTTCTTGTTTTCTCTTTTAATTGTTGTCTCAATGCTTCTATGTACCTGAATAATAGAATAGAGTTAATCTTACAGTAAAATTGTGAAAGTTAGCATTTCATAAAACCTTACGCCAAAAGAAATTAGTATGGGATATCAAATCAAAGGTACCAGGGGACAAAGGGCTAGTTAGCTATATGCTTAGAAAACTGGCACTCCTTTAGCTGCTAAAATGACCTGTTCGGGCAACCACTTTCATATGGTTATTCTGTAAAATGGATGAATAAACATGTATATTCTCAAATTTCTTCTAAGTAAAAGAGTACAATATGAACATAATTTCGTAGACAGTTATAGTAAATATACCTTTCCATTTCTCTAGTTTTTCTGACACGTTTTTCATGTTCTCTAACAGTTTGTTGTATAAATCTCCTTTCTTGTTCTTCTCTGTCTATTGCTTCCTGACTTGTCTCCCCTGTGACAGGATCACGTGGTTCTATTAATTGTTTAGATAATTGTTCTTCCTTTAATCTCTCTTCTTCTTTCTCACTCTTTATTCTGTAATATATATACAAGTATAACCTTAGGTACCAGACAATAGTTAACAAGGGATCAGTGTTTTACAGTATAACCTAAACAGAGTGGCATTCTACAGAATAAATCCTCTGCACAACAACAACTTTTGAAATTTCCCTTAGGTGTAATTTCCATTGAATGTAACCTATGCAGAGAAACAACCTCTAAACAGCAATACACTTAAGTAACTCCCAGTGGGTGTTGTTCAAGAGAGGTTGTACATTAATAAATTATAGACTTCAGAGCTATTCACAAATTTATGAACTGGTCAGTCAGGCTCAGGATTTTAAAAGCATTGAAGCACAGCTAAGGTCTACATATATCTATGTAGAAGCAGTGAAGATAAAAGGTCAAGGTGTCACAGGCAAGTTTTTCAAACTGTTACACCTAGGTTCGTAACCCACTAGGGACACTGCTAATTTCTTTGAGCAAGAAATTCACCAACAGTTGTTCCACTCCACCTAGGAATAAATGGGTACCGTTTAGATCACCTGCCTGAAAGTGATTTCAATGAACAGAGGTTATTGTACAAAATTGTACAATTGGCTGAACATGTACACAGAAGCAGACTCAAAACCTCACAGGAACTATTTTTTAAATTTACATAGTACTTGAGGTATATTTAAAGAAAATTTTATAAGTGGGTCTTTTTATTTACTTTTGAATTCTTTTCCTATGTTCTTGTCTCCTCAGGTTTTCTTTGACTTGTTCCCTTTCTAGATCCATAAATAATCTACGATACATAGCTTGCTGGCTCCTGGCCCGACGTTTCTCTTCCTCTGACTGTACACCTTCATATATGTTAGGAACTTTAGATACTGGTATAGTTTTATGATTGTAGGAACCAGTGTATGCATAGGCTGGAAATATATAATGTATAACAATAATAAAAACATGAATTTGAAGATAAACCCTTGAAACAAAGTTTTAGATTCAATCGACCAATAGATAAAGTTTCAATTTCTGTTTCCTGATAACATGTAAGTAGTTTTTTATTGTTCTGCACATTGTAGTTTAGTTATTGACATAACTAGTTATAGTAAAGATTGAAATCACATAAGATTTATAAGTCTAAGTAAGTTAGTTGACTCTGGTGGGGGGGGGGGGGGTTGAGTGTCTGTTGCGTTCTCACATTATCAGTCAAAACAAATGAGTTTACGACTTTTTTTACAGGAAATATTACATCAATAAATCATCATCCAAAATTTGGAGATCAATATAAGCAACAACTCTTAAAAGTCAATGATAGTCTATATCTTGAAAATGTCACAGACAAGTGAGTCATATGTTTAGTTCTCTGTCAAAGAACATTAATACACTGTGAATGATCTTGTTGAGAAACCCAGGAAAGATTTTAACCATATTGATGTCAACACAGTTATCCAAATCTACATGACTGTGTTCGAAAAAAAAAAAATAGGATGTGATATTGAATCGAGGGAACCAAGGGAGAAAATGATACATACAATAGGGCCCATGATTTCAACTAAATTGATGTTCAATATACTGTCATATAAACCTACCTGACTGTGGTCTAGAATGGTGTCCAGTTCTTGTATTTTTATGAGATTTTTTCTTGGAATCAAAATCAAACTTGACAGATCTAGGTTTATCATCTAGACTACATTCACTTCTAACTTCAATGTTTTCTTTATCTGTATCTTCACCGACATCGTCTAAACATTCATCAGTGTAAGCTGTGTAGATAAAAAGAGAATACAAGTTATGATTGGCTATTAGTTTGTTCAAAGAAAATACAGTTCCCACCCAAAGTTTGAAGACATTTTCATTGTGTAAGGTAAATAGAAGGAGAGAGAGAGGGAATTGTGGTTTGGTTATATTTTGCAGTTGTTTCTTACAAACAATACTAAATTATTTAAAAATAGTGGCTCTACAAAACACAATAATTGAAATATACTTAAGGGACATCCCATGCAGCTGCCCAACTAGCTCAGTTGGTAGCACACAAGTTTATCAATTGAAGGATTGTAGGTTTGATTCCAGACGGGCATACTTCCGTGAAATTTGGTCATGAAATAATTTCTACAGCCATTCTCCATCTTACCACTAATTCTAAACTATTTAAGGAAAGTTGCCAGTCACTGATTGAAGTATCCACCTAATAACTGGATAAAAGCTAATCCAGAGATTTATCCTTGCCAAGAACAGTGAGTGAGTTGTCTGGCCGCCATGAAATGACCAATACAATGTGTTGCTATGACAACCCCCCCAAAAAAAACCTTTCAGATAAAAGTCAAGTAAACTTAAGGGACAACCTTAAGAGTACAGTAAGTTCTCATACCTTTATTGTTAACAATTTTAACTTTATTAATAAGATCTTCATCTAAGATATCAAATTCTTTACCATCAATAGTGTATCTAGATGATGGATGCTGAAATAACAAACATATATACTTACATTATTAAGTGCCATCACAGCCAGGTGAAATTAGCTTCACACTTGTAATAATATAACTACATATTTTTCACTAACATATACTTACGGTATACATTACAATTGTTATGATAGATTGTAACATTTACAAGAGGGAGGAATGATACTTAATACAAGTAAAATTTGTTATAAATGTAGATGCACTTAAAGCAGGTTTTGAACTTTTCAAGTATTAGTAAAATTTTTAAAACAAATCACACATTTACAAAAGTGTTAAGATAATTATAGATGGCTTAGAGCAAGATAAAAATAATAAAATGCTCAATCAAAGTAAAATAAATAGGTATAAACTAAATACGATTCTATTACTACATTATCACAATAATTATACAAGCATTAAAGTGCACTTGTTGATACTAAAATTTAGTAAATATAATGATAATATAATATAAACATGTAAGCATAAAGGTGCACATGTGGAAACTATATTCTACAGTCAATATTAAGGAGGACACAAAAAATGGGTGACTTATTTACATATAATGGGAGCAGTGGTTCAGTGGTAGGATGCGCACTTAGGGATCGAGATGTCCCAGGTTTGATCCCCACTAGGAGCACTGCTAATTTCCTTGAGCAAGAAATTAACCAACAATTTTTCCGCTCCAACCAGGTGTAAATGGGTACTGTGAGGGATCGCCTGCCTGAGGGTGATTTCAATTATCAGGAGTTATTGTAAAAGATTTTAAAGTCGGCTAAACATGTATATGGAAGCAGACTTTAAACCGTACTTTCACTATAACTAAATCTCTTTCTAGATAGAAAATTATGTTGATGCTATTGTTTAATAACATATGTGCCACTGACAGTTGAATGAACCAAATTTACCAAAACAGTACACAGAATCACTATCACAACATCAAACTGAACAGAAAAGGATATTTTAAAGTTATAGTACTATCTGACACAATAATACAATTATTACACAATAAATTTACAAAGGGTGTAAATAAAAAGTGCTACCCTATCAAGCAGTACATGTACAATACAGTGTGCATTCAACTTACATATTCATCATCATGTAGCTAATATGATAATAATTAAATTAATTATACAGAACATAACAGACAATTTATTTCAGTAACTGTAAACATATACAATAGTATTCATTTTTCATGGAAACCACATTAAAGCTGGATTTAAAAACTTTAACACAAAAAAATAACAATGGGAAATAATCCGTAATAAAACCAGGTAGAGTTGTGGTCTTATTCTGTTGATCACATGGTATGTGATCGTTGTATGAAGTTTCATAAAGATCTGAAATAAGTGGCAGAGACATATGCTAAATTGAAAACTTTAGCGCAATTGTTAACAACACCGGACACCCACCTGCCCGCAAAATTATTATATATTTTTCGTTGAAAAAGCCAGCTAATAACCAAAACAAAATAAACTGAAATTTTTAATAAGGGTAACATGGTACGATCTGAAAGCAAACTCATTCCACTGTCTTACAGCCAATGTTCTGAATATATTGAACACAAAACTTACATCTCTAGTTTTAGAAACTTTCCACACTCCACCAGGTAAATTATCACTAACATAATTATCTGTTATAACTTTCCTTGATACCAGATTCTTCTTAGCATTCTTTATATGTTCATGTATCTGTAATGATAAAATAATGTGATATATATATCATGGGCTTAGCACAAAATGGTCATAACTCACTCTTTTTTAACTTGAGTTACAACTGTTTGCGTTAATCTCACGATATGATACAGAGGTATATTACATAATTGTACTTTCTTGCCTTTAAGCTAGCTTTTATGCTGACCTTAAAAAACCTTATAAATCATGGGTACTGTATGCATACCTGTAAATAAAGTAGCAGTGAGAAAATATGGCACTTGTACTCCCTTGTCTTCAAGCTAGCTTTGTGATTACATAGTAGATTGTCTGCTTACAACTCAGAAGATTGTGGTTTTAATCCCAACTTGGATAATGGATTTTTATTAGATTACATTAATAAATTAAAAAGTTTGAAAAATCTAACCACTTTTTTGCATAATGAGATCAAAATAAGCTAATTTTCCATCATTACACTAGTTAGAAATTAGACAAGTAGTGCAATAATAAAAGCATGATATGCAAGGACTGAGAATCGATCCTTGATTCTAAGTCACAATAGCTGGCTTAACATTTTACAACAGGTCATATAATGGAATTTTTTTAATTTAAATTTAATTTACTATGGAAGGTTAATATAGTACAGTCGACTGCAGCACTTAAAATTTACCTGATTAGTTTGATCAGAGAATGCTTGACTATCACATGAATCATTGACAACTTTAGCATGACCATCTGAAATAAAACATAAATATCATATATTATTTAGTACAATATTTGCAAAACATGGTGTCTTCAAACTTCTGCTAAACTTCAAAGAATTTCTTAGTACAAAATGGCTGCTTCAAGTCAAAACCATGCAAGAGTTATGCAACTTGGCATTGGCTCTTTGATAGTAACCCCTTAGTAACTTTGAAGTTTTAAGTTTATCGCATCAGTAGTTGCAAATAAATAATAACTAAGTAATTTCTAAGAATAAGAGGGTCATACTTCAGTCAAGATAATGCAAGAGTTATGTGACTTGATATTTCAGCAATATAATATTCATACAAACTTGATTGTTTCAATGATAAAATGTTGCTTTCAAAATCAATAACCAAACACTTTCAAGAATAAGAGGGTCATACACACCTGAATGTTCTTTGTTTAAATAGTCAACTTCTAGAGTTGAGTTTGGTCGCACTAAGCTAGTATCTAACTTAGCAAAATCTTGAGATGAAAATGCACTCTGTGTAACAATATGTCTTTCTTGTTCAGCCTTAAAGAAAACAAGACATTATTAAATATTTCATAGACAGCACGCACAGTTTCGAGTAAATAGCATTATATATAGTGTTATTTTTCTATATAGTGTTTTTTACTTGGAACTAAGCTGGCCTGCTGCTTTTCTTTTGATACATAATAGAGAATAACAAGATGTAATTTTGTTAGAACTGCCCAGTGACAGTTCAACAACATTTGTAACAAAATCATTTTATCAGGCATATCGCTGGACTTAAAATCACAAGCCTGGGTCAAGCTAATTGTGACATTGATGACTGAACAGCGGTCTATGGTAGGACTCGCACTTTGTGATCCAGAGATGCTTGGTTTGAACCCAACTAGGGGCACTGCTATTTTTTTATTGAGAAATTTACTTAGTTGTTTCACTCCAACTTACTGTAAATACAGTAAATGGGTACTTTGAGGGATCGATCACCTGCCTGAAAGTGATTCAGTGATCAGTAATTATCATACAAAATTGTAAGGTAGGCTGAACAAGTATAAAGGAGCAGTCTTTAAACCACACTTTAACTTTAACAACTTACTGCTTTGTAATTGGTTTCTAACTGTGCCTGTCTTTTCAATTTATCTAATTTAACAACCCGACGTTTCACTTCTTGTTGGAAATGTTTAAGCCTAGCCTGTTTCTCTAATTGTATATGTCTGAGACGTTGTTCTTCTTCCTTGGCAGCAATCTACAAGAAATACAAATTATAAAGTTGTGTCTGCTAATATCGAGGGTATGGTAATATCGCGGTATCGTCCCTTCCTTGTTGTACTTACTGATGTGCCACCTACGGATGATTGCTGTGTAACCATTTTGTAGGTCATAAGTCATTTGTGTTTTATTGACGAACAAAAATTGCCATTTTAAAAGGGGATTAAACTTACTTTTCCCTAAAGCAACAAAATTGAAATCACGTAAATGTTTTGAATCATCATGTCACAAAAAACTAATTTAATCAAAGAAAACCAAGTCCATCACACGGATCTTCACAAAAAGTTTGTTTGCTGCATTATTTTTATAAATGAAATTGCTGCAGTCGATAGCAGACATTTGTGGGTGAGACTAAACGCTGTCAAATTCAGTGGAAAAAATAAGAGACCCCAGCAAGGTCCATGCCTTCAATTTCACAGACAAAACATGACCATCAGAGAAAACATCTTGCAGCGTTTAACATTTACTAAAAAATCGAAATAATTTCATTTATTAAGTAACAATTGCATAAAAAGTAAGTTTTAATTTGTTATTAAAATCTAAAGTCAAGGTTTTTACGTTTTTTAGAAAAGTCAAGTTCCAACATGTCTCGACGCATAAAAAAACTTACCACGCCTTCAGCTTGGTGACGAATGGGTTCAGCCTGAACCCAAGCCCCTACAGCTCGTACTTCAACGTTTCTATTACCCATTACATCTGTACTAATCACGGGTTTCGATAATTTCCGCATAATTCCAGCTGAATTTCTATCTCTCGACGCCATATTGAAACAATTGACCGTTTGTGACTTCAATTGAAGAGTATTTCAAAAAATTACTAAATACAGTAAGATAAAGTAATAAAGCGTAAAATTAATACTGAAGATGGTCTGGCGACAAGACCACTCAACCATTTAATATAGACCACTTAACGCGTACAGAGTAAAATTGTATTAGAGATTATTTACATGAATGATAAACACAACTGTTTATGGTCTTAATTGATCATTTTGTATATACTAAAAAAAAACACAGGGTTTACACAGATTTATTATTTAGGATGACAAACTCTGACGACATTTTCCTTCAAAATATTACGAGTTTTATTTGATTATTAATGGTAAGAACTAAACTGTAATCCATAGTTGTGGTCAATTGGTATAAACACTTACTTACAAACCTATGTTAACAATTAACACACATAAACACAAATACAAGTGTACAAGAATGTCACTCACATAAAAAAGCTAGATACATATGTATCTTAGTATGCTTCGATTGTTTCGAGGTCGATCCTTATTTAATTGTAAAGGAATGACAACAATGCCAGTCATGCCAATTAAAGTATTTTAATATACAATATGACGTTTATTAACTTAAAAACACAATAAACCATGTAATTTTTTGTGATAAGATAGTGAATAAAATTATCATTATATAAACACCCGCAGAAATTAGACAACAACGCTGATCTTTCTTTTATTTGGAGAACTACATGGTCGTCTCATTGCGAACATATTGGATACAACTGATAACTAAAATAATCCGAGAACACTGTCTTGGTAAGTTGGTAACAGAATACACAAATTAGCTGAAATTATCATAAATGGTTTTAAATAATTGTAACCAAACACACAATCAAACAGATTTTATTCTGATTAAGTAATGCAAATCAAAACACACAAAATAGAAAACATTGAGACACATGAAAACTTCTTAATTAATATATTAATAAAAAATTGTAACAAAGAAACAGAAATCGAGACATAGAATATAACAAACACGATTGTCACTGAAAGGAACAACAAATCAAAAACGTTCATACGAGTGTTATACAATTTTCAATATAAAAGTAAATACTAGCATAGTTATACTTTATATCACTATATACAGTTACAATAAATTGCCAGTTGCAAAGTCATATATTATCACAGTAAATTTCTGTTTACATAATATATAGTTATATATATTTTATTGTTAATTGTTTATATATGTTGGCTCATTGTATTCTAAAAATGTATTGATAATTGTATTTGTTTATTGTTGTATTGTACTGTAATTTGTAAATGTATGTTAATGTATTGTTTTGTAAAATTTGTATGATAATTGTATATGTACGAGTATATCATTGTATTGTATTGTACTGTATTGATTTGTAATTTGTATATTGTATGTGTTTTACTGTATTGTTAAAGTAGCGATGATAATTGTGTATGTATGTTACGTATTGTATTGTATTGTAAAATCTGTAATGATAACTGTATATGTATGCCATTGTACTGTATTATTTGTAATGATAATTGTATGTCACATATTTATATAACGTATATTGTTCATGGGCCAAATGGTCTTAGAATATGAATAAAGTTACTTACTTACTTACTATATCGATGCCTGTCACATGTTCACATATGACAGAGAATCACTGGTTATTATCACAGCTAAATGCATGTCAAATTAATTTGTCACAGTAATTCACATGAGTTTAATTTAATTTTCACAACTAATCACACGACTGTGTTAATTGTCACAGTAAATCACATTATTTTTACAATTTTGTTAATCAAAATCTCATGATATTCATTTGTCAAAGCAATTCACTTAACTTTTATTTATTAAAGTTAATCACATTACTTTCATTAATCCGAGTAAATCACATGACTTTTATTTCTCAAAATTAATTACATGACTTTCAGTTACTTTAATATCATAAAACCTCAAACATTTGTCAAATTTGTCAGAGTAAATAACCGGGTTTGTTTACATATATATACCATTGTATAGCGCTTTTGAACATATTTTCAATATAAAAAGGACGCTTTACAAATATGGTACATAATAATATTTATCATGGAAGGCAGATGGTTCAACTCATTTTCATACAGTCCGTACGCTCTGTCAAATATGCTGTATTATAAGACCGCGTTGATTCTTGGTAGTTCACTCATACAAACTATTTCAGGTTTCCAGAAGAGATTTAAACCTGGTATTTTTATACATGTTATACATGAGTGTGGTTATACTTAGAATTTAAACACTCGTAGAAACTTTGACATCTTTGGGTAGTTTATCTCTCAAACAATCACTAAATTGCTTGAAAGCACTTTTAGACTCCAGTATAACATTAACATGTTTTATGTTGGGTGAACTTTCCAGAAATGTAAGAATGGCACCAGACATCACCTGGCAGCACATTGATGTATGATCTTCATTTCCTGACAAAAGAGAAATAAAGTGAAGCGAGGGTGCATAATGTGAATAAATATTTGTTTTGTTTATTCATGAGCCATTATATTTTTAGATGAATATACAAGTTCGCCAAAGTTGCAATTAGTAGAATGACAAAAGAAAACGAAATTCATAATATTATTTCTTACGTTGACAAAACGTATTTTAGCTTTTTATGTAAATATGTCACTTACACATTGATAAATCATTCATGTGCAAACTACCTGGTCTCGCAGTACCGAAGATACCCAATTATGCTGAAGAAACTAGAACTGCCACCAGTGGCGAAAATACCCCCGCAACAGCAACATTTCAAGATAAAAGCAAGTCAACATTGTGGAAGTCCAAAAGGGTAAATGTTGTAAGAAGCATAAAAACCATTAAAAGAATAGGATGCAAATATCAAATTGGAAATAAACAGCAAATTACGGTGTAATTCACTATAGATTTATGAAAAAGCAAAATGAACAGAGTTGTCATATTTCAAATGATTTTTTACATGAAAATGAACACCATTTGGTCATTATGAATGTAAAGTGGAACAACAGACAAAGAGTGATCACATTAAAACTCATCATGAGTATGTTGTAACCAGATGAGCAAAATGTAGAATGTGTTGGTAATTTTTTGATAAATAAGTAAAAAATAAGGCAATTGTAAAAATGGTAGTCAGCAATGTACACAATATAAATCAAACAATTAGTATTTACAATATCTTGTATCAAGAATTTCACAAATACCCCATAAGAAAGCTTAAATTACCGATCATTATTTTCACAGTAGTAAAGTTAAAATAATATCTAAAATCTCATGTAGCTATAACAAAATAAGATGTTTCTTCTCAACATTACAGAAAAAATCAAAATGGCTATTAGTTGGTCCATTGAAATACATAAAAAAATAATAAAAAATTTCATCAACAAGAATTTGTCAGCACAATTTTATCAAAATGAGGTGAGAAAAAAAAGATGTTTGCTGTACAAGATATTAGAAAATTCAACATGGCTGCCAGTCAGCCATTTTGAATTCCACTTAAGAAAACGCCAAGCACATCAACTTAAACAATTGCTAACTTTCTCAAAGTCTGTAAAAAAATTATCAAATCATTTGCTTTTTAAAAAGAAAAACTCAGAATGGCTGCCAATCAGCCATAATGAATTTGATAAAATATCAATACATCAAAAAAAAGTTCAAAAATAAGAATTTGATAAAAATAGCAGTACATAATGGACTTCAGCAATTCAAAATGGCAAACAATGTGGAATAATGCTATATTCAATAAGTTACATGACATAAAGCCATTAACCCTTGATTCATCTTCGTCAATAATATTTGCTATTCAATGAGATAAATAGTTACTAGTAGGAGATGTAGAATTGGTCATACTATATAAACACATTCATACCTTCTCAAAAGAAAGAAAGCACCTTGACTGCCAGGATCTTAAATACATCCGTGACAAACATTTTAAAGTTAACTCACTTAAAGAACTTATTGAGTCTTTACCATCATATTTTCTAATCGCTGAGATCAAATAGTGATTTCGCGATGTAGAATTGGTCATACCAGATTAACACATTCATACCTTCTCACAAGAGAGGAAGCACCTAAATGTAAACCCTGTGATGAGCATTTCTATGTCAAACACGTTCTCCTTGACTGTCAGGATCTTAAAGACATCCGTGACAAACATTTTAAAGTTAACTCACTTAAAGAACTTTTTGAGTCTGTACCATCATATGCGATACTTAACTTTTTGAAGGAAATAAATGTATATAATAAGATACAGAGCTTTACATCATTAATATCGTTTTAATAAATAGTGTCATTGATTGCTTTTGGCGCAATATGACCTTTTTGTGTTGGTGCGCTGTAAAACCAAAACAAAACCAAACCTGAAGGAAATAAATGTTTATCATAAAATATAGGACGTAAAATCTTCATTATCTATTGAAGTAATAGTATCATCAATTGTTTTTGGCGTAATATGACCTTTTTGCATTAATAAGCCGTAAAATCCAATTAATCAATCAATAAATCAATCAGACTTCAGCAAGAAGAAATTGGTAATGAAATAAGCTTACTATACAGTTATTTAAACAAAGTCAAAATGGCTGCCAGTCTGCCATAATGAATTTGTATCCAGAGTAAATCCATGTACGAGTCAACTACATCAATAAAGACTTTGGAGCGAAATTTGGCTAAAATTGAGTAAAAAAAACCCACATACATGTACTATACAGTAATTTAAATAAAAATTCAAAATGGCTGCCAGTCAGCCATATTGAATATAAATTGATGAAGAATAGTCATACTGATCAACTGTATCAGTGAGACCTTGTATGCAATTTCTTTTCAAAATATGTATGGTAATAAGTCAATATAAGACTGTATTAATTTTGAAAAAAGGATGACAGCCAGTCCGCCATTTTGAATTGGAATTGAGTTAAAGTGTATGTACACATCAACTGTGAACGCCTGTGCAAAATTCTATCTAAATTAGTTAAGAAAAAATCTGTTGAGAAATAAGCATACAGTAATTAAACTAAAAAAAAAATTCAAGATGGCCGCAAGTCGGCCATTTTGAATTGGAATTGATATAACATGCATATAAAAATCAACTGTAAACGCCTGTGCAAATTCTATAAAATAAGATAAGAAAAAAATCTATTGAGAAAAAAGCAAACTATACAGCTATCTAATTAGATTTAAAATATATAACACAATTATTTTAAACAAGTGAGGTATGTTTCTATAGTTACATGAGTTTTGTATACACCATTAAATCATGGTATATAACAGCTTCTATTCTAATACATTAAGAAATAAACATACTACAAATGTATTAATTTTTTGGGACAGACCACATATCCAACCAACCAACCAACCAACCAACCAACCAACCAACCAACCAACCAACCAACCAACAAACCAACCAACCAACCAACCAACCAACCAACCAACCACCAGGGTGATTCCAGTATACCCCCGAAAACTTCGTTTGCGGGGGTATAATAATGGGACTATAAACACTCTACGCAACTGGATTTATTTGATTGACAACACAATGTCTCATGACAGTAAGACGTCAATTTATTTCAAAAACTTTTCACTATATTAAAAGAAAAATAAATACCTGCATTAACCAGTAATGGAAGAGTAATACTTCGTACACCATATCGTTTGTCTGCAGCCTGAAGAACTTCATTTGTTATCTCGGAAATGTAGTTTTTGCGCTTTGTTTTTGTTTTGTGTGTGTTGCCATTTGGTTCTACAGCAATTACAACGTACTTACATGTACATGGTTCACCGAGAGTAATAGTTGTTAATGAATTTTTAACTACGAGTCCCTCTAGTTTCGGTATTTTGCGCTTGGCCTGTAGCATAAAATGGTTTTCAGTTTTGTGTGTTCGGTCTTCAGCTGTCGTCAAAACTTTCACATCAGTTGAAAATGAAAACATATCGTCAGTGTTAAATATATGCACATTTGTTTTGTTCTTCAAATGAAAATTATATACAGTTACTCTAGCTCCCTTTGGAGTAACTAGACTGTCATGAAACGATATATAATCAGTAGTTAGACTGTAACTAGCCTCTCCATTACGACTTGATAAATTCTCTGAACCATGCAGAAAACCAGACGATGTAGCATTGATTTCAGGTTTCAAGAAATCATTGAAATTTGATCCATTTTCAACCATCTTTTCCAATAGCTCTTCCGCTTCCACTATTTTATCAAATGGACCTCCAAACAGTATTACATGTTTATCAATATCCACACGGATTCCAAACTTTTGCCTAACATGGTCTCTGAACTTTTCATATTGCTCGCTATCAAGTAGATAGTCCGTTAGACCAGGATTAAGTTCGGCTGTCACATCATCAAGAAGCTGAAGAAAAAAAATTAATATAAAAAAGCATCTCTGACTTTAAAAATGTGTTTGAGTAAATTTAATCTGGATATACAGTACCCACCAAAAGTTTGGAGACAAAAGAAATTACTACAATTCTTGAATTTTGATGATTTTTCTTGTTAATCCATTGTTTTAAATGTATATAAGTATGGTTTGCGATAAAATGAAAACAAAGTTCAAGAATGCAACATATTTATAAACTTCATCATCTGACATCCTAAAGCCTCCAAATCCATGATTATTGTAATTATTTTCCATAACATATCTTTTACGCTATTTTTTAAGTCTCGAATACAATAATAATGATAACCAAAAAAAAAATAAACAGAGCTAAAAAGCAATTCAAAATAAAGCTATTTAGTAGGCTTACAAAGTGAAAATGTCTACACACTTTTGGTGGGTACTGCATGTATAATACCTGTCGACGATGTTCAATCGATCATAGAAACAACATTTTGACGGGCAAGATAGTAATACCAGACACAAATTGTTCTTCCATTTCTTAAACCAGTTAATTTAAAGTTAAATAGGTCATGTATCCTAGCAACTACTGGAAAGGTTTAATATTGGTAAGGTAACCATTCACAACTATATGAGTGATTTCTAGTGGCAACAACACAACACATGAAGATCCAAACCAGGGAAATAATTAATAAGTTTGTCGAAACACTGGATATACATATAACACATATAATAGTCATTTTCATACATTATGTATTTTAAACATAAATCAATGTGACAAACATTGAAAATCTGTCATAATTAAAACCGATATTGGCTTTTAAAAATACACAATTACTCCCAGTATAAGGGTTGGTACTTCTAAAAGAATGATATTTAATTATCGTGATTCGTGACAGATTATATACATCTATTGTATCGATTCAACTAGGAGGCAAAGAAGAATGTTCTAGTCTGATATCATACGATAAGAAAAATTGTATGATGTTAGATAAATAGATACAAACCAGCTCCTTATCATCATTTGTTCCTGTTGTTTTGTTATCAGAACTATTAGACTTACTGTCCAGTCCATCACCATCATCTGTATGCATCGTTTTGTTGATAGAGCTAGACTGACCTTTATAACCTGAAAACAATTTTCAAATCTAAAACTTTTGTCGACATAAAAGTTTAACACATAAGTGATGCTGCAATTCCAAACAATAATTCAGAAATGAATAAAAACGGAACAACAAGAATGTGTCCCTTCCTATGATTTTCATGGAAACTTTTGACCTGTCGTACAATTCTATCAGGTACAATTCATTCATCATATCTAGTTCCAAAAAGTGCAATACAAACTCCCTTGACAAATTCCAAAATTCCTGACTGCATATTTGTCAATACGGTCGTCCGAATATGTTGTATTAGAATCTTTCGTAAACTTTGTCAATGTATGCTATGAAGCCTCCCATCGACAAATGGCTAAATAAAAAAATATGAATGTATTTACTTGAATCATCTGTGCCATCTGCTCCTTTTTGCCATGCTTGAAGGTCTGGAGTCCCTTGGTCACCTTTCTGTAAGAGAATTTTACGTTCTCGTATGGATATACTAGTAAATGAATAAAATAATGTCAACTACCGACATTATTTCATCGTGATAATTATTTGATATGTTAAGCCGAGTGAAACGTTAATTGTAGCGTTCCATCAACACTATTTGTCAGTCATTTAACTAATGTAACGTATGTTTTCAATGTATCAGTGCAAAATCAGTCTACAGCATTCATTATTTACATATAGTTAGCTAGTTATTGACTGAGCCATCGAATTATTTTTTTCTTACATGAACCTGTTGAAACAAAAGCGAATTTGATGCACCCTAGAACCTGATTTAAGTCCCTAGAGGCTATTATTTTGCCACTTTCAGTTCCTAGACGAAAACTTTTAGGTTCTTGTTTTTTTTTTGTAGCGTCCTAATGCAGACTCATTTCCATATTTTATTTATACGTTAGTTGCTTTCATACACCTTTATATGCCATCTTCAAGCTGTCATTTCATTGGCTGAAAGATATCCATTCGGATTGCTTCAAGTGAACCAAATAAATTAGTGACGTCACTTACGACATCGATTCGTAAAAGGATGTCAATATGCGGAGGACTGTTTAACTGAATATACATTTGAAACAATTTAATGAAAACGAAGAGGAGCATGCAGTAGTAAATGAAAAAATAGGGGCAACACAAACCTTCTGAAGTGCGGAACTATGAGTCGGTTGTTTATAATCTGCACCAGGGGTGTCATTAGTGACTAAAATGGTAAATATATGTCTTTTAGAGAATGGTATAGTTCAAACAAATAATAACTGGGAGTTCCATTATTAAACATGTATGTTTTACTATCTGAATAGTTGATTAAAAAAAGAGATCATAATACTGGCGAATAGTTAAAGTCAATGTTTTAAACCAATTTTACCAAAACAAAATCAGTTTGATAACTCTATGTTAAAAAACGTGTCATTGAAATATAAGTAGTTAATGTTGATTAATATCATAGGTTTTTGTTCCTCTTATGGCTTTCGTATACGAGAAGTTATTGTTACGCTTAAAAGTGATCAGTTAATATCTTGAAAAAAAGTTAATTCACTTATATGTTCAACCACCAGATTAGCTCAATTAGTATCGATCCCAAGAGTCGTGGGTTAAATCCTTTACTGGATCTTTGTACATTTGAACAGATCGGTTATGAAATATTTTACAGCCATTTTATCGGCTACCTCTGTATCAAATAGGGCAGTTGGTAACCGCTGATAAATCGAGGGTTGCCCGCAAGACTATAGTAACTTGCTCTTTAACACATTGTACATACTTCAGACATGCAGGTAATCCTCGATATGTATGATAATGGTAATAAAGAAACTATATGCTGCGTTATTTACCGTGGGCCATTTGGTTGGGAAAATCTCGTTATCATGAATAATTAATGAAAACTAGCCAATGATATTATGCAACCATTTTTTAAACATAAACATGTGCGTTGGTTTTTATTTTAAAAGGAAAAAACCAGTTTGACGTCAGTGTTATTGAAGAGTATTTAATTGTAACGCGAAGTTTCATTGGAAGAAGATTGGTCTCCCCTGCCTTATGCATATTCATGAAAAGGAGATTTTGCCAGTCAAATTACCCACGGTACGTATGGAGTGTAACGGAAGAAAGTAATGTGGTTTCCCACGATGTATATGATCAGAATAAAAAGAAACATTGAATCTAATTGGAGAAAGTATTTACTGGGATCGTCCTTGACATCTGATTTCATTTGCCAGGCCAACTTGTATTGATTCCATTCCTGAAATGAATCATTATAAAATCGATATGACTAAACAAGTTAAACATAAGAACTTTGTTTTAATAAAGTTTATAAAAAGTTTCAGAGAAATATTTTGTAAGACGAAAAGAAAAAGCCTTATTGATTTTGAGTTAATTGTCTGTCAAAAACATAAGTACATGCAACAATGGTTGCATACATGTTAAATTAATTTGGAAAACATACATCTGGTTTGTGATCATTTTTTAACACTTAACAAACTGTGCTTTAAAGACAACATACTAACATTGACATTCACGACTTTAGAACTGATTCCGAGAATGAATATATTACAGAAAAGAACACAGACCTGGTGCTTCTTACTTGCTTTATCATTTGCAGAGCTATTGTTATCAACACTAGAATAGCCAGTATGTTCTGTAAAACAGAAAGGTTATAAAGGTATGTTTATGATAAATTTAACAAGTACTTTACAATGAATACAATCATTGATTTGTCCAACGATTGGAATAAAATGAGTCAGAGCTATCCAGACCAAGTTCTTTATGTTTTTTAAGTGTAAAAAGCTTTATCTGGCTACAATTGTGTAAAAATTTGCATGTGGTCTAATTGTTAGCATAGGTAAAATGGCATATATTTAAACGTTGCTCGGTAAAAAACTTTAAGTTGTATGGTAAAACTGCCGCAACCTGAATTTGAATCTGGGACATATGGATTTGTAACCCTACACTTTTCTCATGCGCTATTGCCACAACTCCGGAAACTTGCTGTCCTGCTATCTTGTAACACATTCATTAGGAAAAATATATACATCATGTAGTAAAATATTATTCACATACAATTAATTGTTACGATTAAAATACTTACGTTGTGTATACAGCCTACTTGATCTTCGAGTGATGCCAGATTCCAGTTTCTGTAAAGTTCAATGCATCATATCTTTATTAGAAAATCACTTAAATAGTGTATACAACTTAAGTCGAGAATGCAAAGAAGCAGACGGCAATACGTGATAAAAAGATTATCTAAATTGATTCGGTTAACCATTCAAATCTGATATTAATCATGCCCTTATGAAACGTGTGCATTTACTTTCAATGGATCAACTAAATATAGTTCACATTTAGTTACAAAATTTATTATTCATATAGATTAAATTGAACATTGTAATGAATTCTAAAATATTTCAATATTTGGTTTGTGCTGGTTTTACACCAAGGTATCTTACAACTTACGTCAGTTGATAATCGAAGAGAAATGCAACACCAACTGGTTTTACTTACCTCGTATAGTTCATCTCGGGCAAAATATGAAATGCAAACTCTCTTGACGTGACCTTTTATTCCTGACTCAGCATATTTGTCAATACCGCTGTGAAGAGAAGTAGCTATGACATCACTGGGGTAGTTTTGATAACCTGATCCCAAAGCCGGAAATGCGATAGAAGAATATCCCTGATCGTCTGCTATTAGTATGCATTCTTTCACAAAGTCTGACAATATCTACAAAAATTTGTGAAACAACAAAAGAATGTGTTTTATTTTTAAATATTTGTGTTTCGAACCTAAGTTAAGGTTAGCAATTTCGCAAAGTAAAATCTGAGGATTGGTTGGGAATAAGTTTTGAATAAATATATACCAGGAAATATCTGCGTGAGCAATTTGAATGCATCGGGCTCCGACACAACATTATATTGATTACATAACATCAACAGTAAAAACCTGGACCTTCCAGACAAAAATTAAGCGAAGAGGACATACTAATGAAGAAATGATTTTTAACTTGACAGTAAACATCAATTATTGAATTCACTGAATCTATTTGTGTCAAATATGTCTTATGCAATACATATTGTTGACATTCATTTCTTCGATGCTGACAAATAAAACTGGTACATGACATCTGCATGTGACACAATATCTCAGGAAAAGAATCTTCCAAGCTATGTCTAAATTCAAATGAAATTACCAATAGAAGAATATCAGCAATTTTTATCACTCATTATCTAATCCCATGTTTTCCAGACATGTGGTATAATATGAACAATTTAAACATTCATGTTAAAGAAAAAACATTTGGTTTACGTGTACAGAAGTAAATTTTTGAATACAAATTAAGTAATGATTAATTTCTAATATTCATCAAGTCATTTTATATTAACAACTCATGTGTATTGAATTTTGAAGAGCATTATTGTGTGCAAAAAATTTAATCATTAACTCGGAGTGAACAAATGATTTTTATAAATGAATCGTTGCAGTTTATATTAATTCAGACATGAACAAAAACATGTGCATTTACCTTTATTAATTCATTAATGTCTCCAAATTTGTGTATGTTTGGTAAACACCTAAACAAAATAAGCTTGATGCCTTTTGTAGCCAGTTTGTATGAGGGACAGTGTAAGATAGCATCACTTGGAACATTTTTATAAACAAGTGAATTTATGGTTTCTTGTAACTGATCACCAGCAGCATCAGAAATAAACTTGGTTCGCTTGCCTTGATCTAGTTTAAAGTTAGGGCTTATTGCTGCAACTACACATTCACACTGGAATAAATAAGAAACATTATCATCATTATATGAATAAGACGAGAATGAAAACTGATGATAAACAGGACACTAAATACATACCCGGTAAGATAACTCAATAAGTTAGCTTCATTTTAATAATTTGGTTTGCTTGCATCAAAATATCACATGATTAAATAAAATCAAATTTTTTAAGAATAAATACGATCAAAACTGTAACTAAACAACTATACTATACTATTCGTTGTACCGAAATAATATACTCTGTTGATGACTTCAATAAAGACACCAATCGCCACATGTTTGTAGGACTACCACAAATGAATACATTTCAATTTTGAAACCCCGTGGTTCAAACTTGTTGTTTTTCGGCTTACTTGTGATAGCAGTTAATTCAATTAGTTAGAAGAAAATGGTATTTGTTAAGTAATGTTTTGTTAAATAGACAAATGACGATATTTGACAATTAAAAATACCTTTAAGACAAAAGGCAATCACATTATCTTGAAAAGAAAACGTATTTAGGAAAGTGAAAGATACCAACCTCTAATTCTAGTATTCCTTCTTGATGTATTGTTGTTTCTATACTTAATTTTTTGAATACATCTGTAAAAGTCATTGTAAATATTGATGTACATGAATTTGAGTTGATGATAGTGAATTATTAGAAAGGTAGAAACCTTGTTTTTAAATAAATTTTAAATATTTTAAAATTTTACAGTTAATGTGTGAATTCTGACATGTTTAGGAAATTCTAAGAGGTCGAAGACATAAGAACAGTTAAAGAGTGCATGCTTTCGAATGGGATATCCGCTAGGTTCGACCCCTTACTTTAACAGGTAAACCCTACTTTTTAGCTTGACGCCCAAATATACATGTGTTGCGTAAAATGTTGTTTTGTTGGGCTCAATTTAAAAGAAACCAATTAAGAAAAGACGAATAAAATAACCTTTGATGTTTTTTGAACGTGGAATTCTTCTTGGTGACTCCTGTTTTCGCATGAATTCGTCAACCCTAAGGATAAATGAAGAAACTTCTGGCTTGTACTGTTTACAGCACATTACAATGGTGAGTTGTTCATAAGACGACAGCGTCCTTATTCGTATGAATTTTTCAAGTAGTACTAATGGATCATATAATTTAACGAATTCTAATGGAATGCCAATTATCTGATTCTTTGAGTTCATTTTCTTATCTTTCATCACTTCAGAAGCAACTTCTGATGCTTGCTCCCCATCAATTTGAGAGTATTTTGATAAGCATACACCAAGCATAGCATTCTTACTCATTAAAATATTTCCAGGATATGTATGGCCAGGCTGGTATGGAGAACTGAATAACGATGCAACATATTTCTTCATGTCAGATCCTACAATAAATAGGTTGCCAAGAATTAGTTCATACACTGTTTTATTTAGAAATGACATGTTAACTGAGCGCTTTCTGCATTCAAATTCACGACATAAGCTTCTTCGGCATATTTCTTATCGAACTAAATTCTTAGTGTATGTACTTTCACAAAGAATTCTTCGTATTATTAGAATTACAATGACAAATTTGTCCTACTTCTTATCAAAGAACTAATCAATTAATTGATTGTTTACATGTGTGTAGTCCAGTGAGAGTTTCATTAAAACAATTTGAAAGTGTATAGTAGCGTCTAATCCTAGAATGTTATTTACAACTGCTTAAGTCTGGGACCAACAGTCACCCTGGAAAATAGGGAACCATCTTGCATACGTTTTCAAACCTCATAATAAAGCGTTCTATTTATTGAAAGTAAGTGATTCCAAGTTTGGTTAAGTGTGATTAGAACCAAGCTTTTGTTGTTGAATACATATTTATAATCATGTGCACAAACCTTCGCCATATACGTCGATACCTTTCAGTTTAGTGTTCACAGGTATAAGTGCGACATTGAACTTAGCTTCTTTGAAGTTGGCCACAGCAATTTGTATTTCAGTCTTTCCATCATCTAGAAACCAAGACACTAGTGGAGTTGAACCTATCAAAATATTACAATACCAAAATAAAATATACTTTTCATTCATATAAAGGAAGGCTTTACAAAAATGTATAAGGTTTTCTCAAGTACATATTCCAAAATATATAGAGGGTCCAGAGACGAAAGATAACATTTTGAATTGGCGTTAAACAAAGCATATGAAATACTGTCCATTTCCCTAAACATACGGATTGTCATGCTTTACCATCTAATTCATCATTGATACAACGGTGCTATATACATGTAATGTAGTTGTATAATTTTTTCAATCCTATATTGATCAGTGAACTATCATATTATACATCATTTGTTATTACAAGAAGTATGTATTCAATATCATAGTTTTGAATATTTCTTTTTAAGTATTGAACTTCTAGACAAGCGCATTGTGATTCCAGACAATATGATTTTCAGATTTCAACTTGAAATTTACTACCATCTATGTTTTAGGAATCTGGTGTCAGTATTTCACACCTCTTGTTGTATATAAAGTTTAAACAAAATGTACCTTGTATTTCCTTCAATGCTTTCTTTGAATTAAGAGGAGTCTGAAATAATAAAATATTCAACTTATTACACATCTTATCAACGATGTGTGTTTGAAAACATAGTGTTGCATAATTATCTCTTAAACACCGTATACAATGTCTTCATTATACATTTATATCTTGGATATACTCGAGTAAAGATTTAAGAATTAACAATAGAAAAGAGGGGCGGGTCCAGGGTTTTTCACCACGTTTTCAACGAAAACCGGGTAATTATAATGCTGAAGTCAGCGGGTGGGCGGGTGGAAGGGTGGTCGTCAACTTTTGGTTTCCGCTCAACAACTTAAGATTGCTTTGGCCTATTGACACCAAACTTAGTATATAGGTAGCTTACATCAAGAGGCAGCTTGGAATTGCTACCCAGATGTCTGTGATCAAGGTAAAGGTCACTGACACTAAAAATAGAAATTCAGTTTCTGCTCAATAATTTTAGTTTGCTTTAACCTATTGACACCAAACTTGGTGTATGGGTAGTTTATATCAAGAGGCAGCTTGGGATTGCTACCCAGGTGTCTGTGATCAAGGTCAAGGTCACTGACACTAAAAATAGAAATTCAGTTTCCACTCAATAACTTAAGTTTGCTTTGACCTATTGACACCAAACTTGGTGTATGGGTAGCTTATATCAAGAGGCAGCTTGGGATTGCTACCCCGGCGTCTGTGATCAATGTCAAGGTCACTGACACTAAAAATAGAAATTCAGTTTCCGCTCAATAACTTCTGAAATTTTTGACATTTGAAAGCAAAGCCTCAGATCTCTGATGAAACAACAGATTACCATTCCCTTCTGGATAAGATATACTCTTCAAAACCAGCCATAAGTGCAGGAGTCCTTGTAACTG
This sequence comes from Mactra quadrangularis, assembly GCA_025267735.1. Classification (NCBI taxonomy): domain Eukaryota; kingdom Metazoa; phylum Mollusca; class Bivalvia; order Venerida; family Mactridae; genus Mactra; species Mactra quadrangularis. The sequence goes on from CM046298.1 coordinate 811,043, forward strand.
TTTGGAGTGACCACAAGATAGTGTGAGCAGCCATATAAGTTACAAAGTACATCAATACGGTACATGTATTATTATTAAGAATAACTAGTTAGGTTTTTTCTGCCACTGCACAAACATGTATGGATCAGTAATTTGCATATTGGGAAATATTGGACTGAAATTACTGACCCTTACATATCTGTGTAATGTCAGGAACAAGCCTTATAATTGATTTGTTTCATCAACCACTTTTCCTAAACATTTATATATTGCAGTGTTTTACCATATCCTTAGTACTGAACCTGTATGTTTTCTACTTAACCCTTCATAGATCTCAATCTGCATGCAACCAAAATAGCAACATCATTTTTCTCCACTGCCATCTTTCATTTCTCATTCCTGTCACATAAAATCTTGGTCGTTGAAAACCTTGTTTCGTCGCATTCAGGCGCTTCATGTTTTTTCTAGAGGGGTCCGAACTTATTCTTGGGAGGTGGGCGGAATCAAACTTTCGCACACAAACCACATTATACTCATTTTGCATGATACATGTAATGCAAATATTTATATTACTTCAAATTTGCTTCATGCTACTTTAAAATGACTTACAGTCAAGAAAAACACTAGTGGACAGGTACATTTTAGAAATTCTAGACCCCCTGACCCCCCTTCCGCTGGATCTGCCTATGGAAAACAACTATTGAATAAGAGATGTAAAACTATTTACCTGGAAAAATGCACTTGGTGTCCAACCACCAACCGCACCTACTTTTGTCTTACTCTGTAAATAAAATTATAAGTCAATACGAGTAGTTATGTATACAATAAAATACAATATGTCTGTGACCCCCATTAATATTAAGAATTTAAGAATTTCTTGTTCGTCGGACTTAACCATAAAAAAGTATAGTCCTATATCACAAGTCGGCCATTTTGGATTGATAACGAGGCTGAAAACGCTAATTAAAAATGGCGGAACACCTTATTTTTTCATTACGAATAACTTAAGAGCCCTGGTTAAAACTACTTTTGTCTTACATGACCAAAAGAAATGCTTTGTACAGCATTTATGGAACAAATTCGTGATCGTTTAGGCGTTGACTAATGTCTCGTTAACTTTATAAAACACGATATTTCTGAACAGTATATATGTCACATATTTTATAAATAAAGTTACACTGTACCATTTTAGTGTTTGAAGGCCTGTTCTGTGGTGTTTCTGTAACGATATAATAAAAATAATTCCTACAATTATATTGTTAGCTCTTATATATAACAATAATTCTACGAAAATTATAGTAGTTGCTCATTGAAAAAAACAACAATCATGACCTTACAGAGACATTGAAGTTGGGTATGTATTATGTATATTTATTGCTCATGTTTTTCTTAATATTTCAAATTGTGTATGTACATGTGCGTAATCTATGTCATATGTAAAATACCGCCAAATTATTCATGGCAATGAACCAAGTTTATGCCAATGGAAATAACATAATTTGACTTGACTTTGACTTGATTAGGAATCAGTGGTCTAAGGAAGAATAGCTATAGAAATAATTTTGTGACCAAGTTCTACGAAAGTAAGCCTCGCCAGAGTATCGAACCAACGGATCCTACATCAGACTTGAGGGCTACCGACTGAGGCATGTGTATTTTTTTTAATTGCCATGATATATTTCTACTTTCTACTACTTGCCGGATGATTTCAAAAATAATATGATACTCTTTTTTATAATATAATAGTAGCAGAAAACACATTACTCAGTTTACTTAAATAAATATAAAATGTAAATCATAAACATGAAAGAAGAATATTTAATGAGCTCACCAAATGGAAAGCCATCCAATGAATCAACATAAACCCATTCATTTAACAAACCATCAAACATTTGTTCAGTCGTCAAATAAGAGGCCAATTCTCAAGCTGTTTGCTGAAAATAAATTTGTCACTTGCTTCAATAAATTCATTAGATTTAACCAATCAACAAAATGTTATCAAATAATGTAAGACTCCTGATGTACAATTTAAACAGGTCAATTTGGCATCCAACATAGGCAAACGAGTATAATTAGTGCATTGTGTACATGCACTCGCGTACCTAGATGTCAATAATTATTGATAAGGCAATATCATGTTTGTAAAACCCTTTTATCAAAACGAACATCGTAAACACTATGCCTACTTAAATAATGGACTCGACCACTCAATATCGAGGGATTGTCAGTTCGATCCCCGGGCGGGTCATACTTTTATGGAGTTTTGTCTTGAAATATTTTGTCTGACCATTTCTGCAGTAATTATCCATCCTACCACTGATACTAAATCATGTAGGAAAGTTGTCAGTCACTGATGGAAGTAAGGTATTTAAAGGCTAAATTCTGAGATTTAGACTGAGTAGGAACAGCGAGTAGATTTACCAAGAGCAGTTATATTATGCGTTGCTACGGCGTTAAACCTGACGAAAAATTGTATACACAATTAAAATTACAACACTACTACATATGTAGTACTAAAATCTTCAAAACTACAAATGTTCGCATTGAATGATATAATGAATATTGGTATAATTGTACAAAGGCACAAATGAACAATGGCGTATTTGGACAGAAAAGTGTCAGAAAAAAGGGTTCTACAATATCTTTATATTTCGAACATTTCTAGGAGAACACCCCAATTATTCCCTAGACAGGATCAACCCGAATCCTTATAACAAAAATCCTCCATTTTAACCCCAACCCCCATGAAAACCCTCTTTGAACCGCCCCTGTATTTTTGAGAAATGTATTGGATTGAGAAGCGATTAATATGTAACCTGTATATGATCCAACAACAAAAATCTAACATTTTTATCATTTATTCGTAGAATATACTTTGGATGTAAGATTTTTAAGTGTTTTACTCAAAATTTTACCTCACGTAATTGTACTTTGATCCAAATTATTAAAATCGAAAGTTGAATCTATATAATTGTTTTTATCTATTAAATTGACAATTCAATCTCGAAAAAATAGTTAAAAACTTAGATATACATTAATTTAATTGATTATCAAGTTTAATAACATCTGTCAAAGCTTTAAACACAGTAAAATAACTCACATTTCAATAGTAGATTACAAGTGTTGAAATGTTACCATCGTCTTCAAACCGAAAGTTCAACTGCGCACGCATACCAAGTGATGTCATGACAGGGGCGGATCCAGGATTTTTGTAGGGGGAGGGTCCCGAACTTTTTCTATGGTTCCAAACTTTCGAATAACAACCACATTGCACACATTTTGCAATATAATGCAGCATTATTATAATAAAAAATACATAACCATTAAATCTATGCATCTATCCATTAAAAAATTTCGCCATTCTACTTAATAAAGATAAGAAATTAACTTACAGTCAAGAAATCAATTATGGACAGGTACATTTTGGAAATTCTAGGGAGGGGGTCTGGATCCCCTGACCCCCGATGAATCCGCCCATGCATGAAGGCGAACCAATCTTTGAACAGATTTTTTTCAGAGTTCATTAGCATTACAATAGATGTAAACGAAATTCATATTATAGCACAAACTGACAGGGGACGTCATTTTATTTGTATTTATGAACAATATTGTTACATATATTCGATAATAAACAGCTCGACATTTTCCATTCGTTATCATACATAAATGTATATATAAATTGATAATAGGACTGTAGCAATGATCTCAAGTTACATAGACGGATCTAGCGGGGGGTCATGGGGTCCGGACCAAATAGTGCATTTCTTGACTGTAAGTCATTTTTTAAGAAGCATGAAGCAAATTTTCTCGGTGCTTAATAATTACTAGACTTAATAATTATGCATTTTTATTATCAATGTGTTGCATTATTCTGCAAAATGTGTATAATGTGGTTGTGGTTCGAAAGTTTGGACCCCCTAGAAAAATCGGACCACTCGCCCCTAGAAAAATATACTGGATCCGCCCCTGAGTTAACATTGCAATGTTTTGACTTGTCATGTTCGGAAATTATTGTTCTATTTGTGGATATTTCATGTCAGAAAACTGCTATAAAAGATCAGTATATGTTCAACTTATCGATGCGGTCTTCAAACCAAATAGAAATGTGGATTTCTATGACTGAATTATTTTGTCATAACCTCAAATGGCATTAAAACAAAATATATATGGTTAAGATTATATTAGATTTAGATAAAATCTTTTATACTTCCTGTTTATTTGAACATTTTATTTACATCACGATATGAAAGTACGAACGATAGAAGAACAATTTGTACGATCACGATGATATCGTACGATAATACAAAGTTCAAAACACGGTACAGCCACATTCGGAATCCCACTCGGGTGATTCCGTAAACTGAAGATTACGCAGAAATATCCGAGGTAGTTCCGAATGGGTAAAGTCATTAGTGATAACTCATTAATCGTTGGTTTTGTAAGCTTTTTTTTGATAGGCTCAATTGATGAGTAGATACGTGTACGATAGGTATGATACGTACAGTAAGATATGTATATTGCTCGGCAGTCCTCAGGACAAACTTCCATCAGCAATGGACATTCGGTCCAGCAAAATTGAATTTTGTTATTGGACTAAATGAAAGTGTACTTGACAAACACATTATTGTCAAAATAAGCAGTCCATTTTAATGATTTCGCATTACAACATATTCTAAACTTAATTAAAAAAAATGTTTCGCTGGTTGATAAATTTCATACAAAACTGCTAGTCGTGCTCTATACATTACAGGACACGGGCGCCCGTGCAGAAATTGACACGTGAAATTGACATGATTTCCAATCAGTTACAACGCACGAGTACCACGGGCAGAAATTGACACGGGCACCTCGTGCAGAAAGTGACACATGAAATTGACATGATTTCCAATCAGTTACAACGCACGGGCGCCTCGTGCAGAAATTGATTTTTTTACTGATTTTAGTGCATGGGACATCCGGGAAATGATCACATGATATTAACAAGCGATCTTCTTAATGAATCTATCTATCTCCCTGGGGAGTTGTTTTCTGCAAATAATGCGTAAGCTGCACTATGGCGTGACAGCTTTTATATTACCCTCGCAGGTGCCCAATTAAAACTAGGAGGAGTGAAGCAATTTAAAATTTCATGGTCAATGAAATTACCAGTGCCCAAGGTAGGGTTCAAACCCGGAACCCCTCAAACCCTACATAGGCATCACTAGTGGACTACTGCTCGAATATGTGTCAAAAATGATTCAAGGTCAACGTCTAAGTCCGAGCTATAAAACTGTAAATGTTTGGTAAATAAAAGCACAATAAATGACAATACATTATTAGTTTATATTATTGTAATTATCTTTGATGATATGTGGACAGTCTGACCTCTCAGATGATAAAACATCATAGAATGTACAGTCAACCCTTTCATTGTAGTCACCACTCGAAGTATGTTATAACCTACCGACTTTTAAGTCAAGATGGAGAATCAAAACCAGTTCGAATCGTTCAAAACGTTAACAAACGAGAGTCAAGAAATCGAACTGATAAACATTTGGTCGCATATGACTGATTTCTCGTTTTTTCTTTCATTCGTGATTGAATAAAGAAAAAAATAAGTGAGTAGTAATCAAAATGTCAGCCGTTTTATGTTTTACGTTTTATAGAATACGAAATAATTTTGATTCTCTGCCCTGTAAATCCACTTGATCAAACAATGTTCATTTATACAATATAATTACATAATGTTACTCTGCGCCTGACACACAACCATGTTTCGCTTCTAAGTGTTGTGAGCCCACCTCTCCTGTCTAACTGACACATTAGATTTGACGACCATACCGACCTTAATGACTGACATGTTAGCATATATCAATATGACCACACAAACAACAGTGTACTCTGTATTCTCAGCCATGTAATGTTATTTTGCCGCCATATGCTGTAGTTTAGATTCGGAGAGAAAAAAATACAATGAGTAAAACATAATATAGTGTTAAGCAGCGATGCTGGCTGAATATGATTGCAGCCCCTTAGTGTCAAAGATTTACAACGATCGTGTCTTCTTCAATAAAAATGATCTCTCAACAACGATCTCCTCTCGAAGCAGGCAAAAGTTTAGCAAACAAAAATCTCTCAACAACGATCTCCTCTCGAAGCAGGCACTTATAGCAAAAAAATCTCTCAACAACGATCTCCTCTCGAAGCAGGCACGTTTAGCTAAAAAAAACACGATCCCTCCACAACGATCTCCTCTCGAAGCAGAAACTTATAGCAAAAAAACCTGATTTCTCAACAACGATCTCCCCTCGAGGCAGAAACTTTTAGCAAAAAACACGATCTCTCAACAAAGATCTCCTTTCGAAGCAGAAACTTTTAGCAAAAACGTCCAAAAGGCTAGAGTATAGAGGTGTCACCGAATTTGATTAAAAATATGTATATATGACCAAAAAGTTGAAAAGGACAAATCGTTTTTATTTACAAAATGTATTATATTGGCCATAATGTTTATACGTGACACTTTAATGTGAATGAAATGTATATATTTACACAGTAAAGTGTATAACAATAGGGTTATAAAATTCTGGATCGCCCATCTGAGCCCTAGGCCTTGAGGGTGTACGACCGGTGGTAAAATTATGATACCGAAGGCATAATTCTGACAAAAAAATTGAAGCAGACCTCAAGAGGTGCTTCAATCCAAAACACAGGGGATCCCGTGAGCCAAACTGTTCAGTTTTCGTTTTTCCTTACTCACTAACTTGCTTATTGTTTCCCAAAGGTGTACCACTAAAACAATATTGAAGAAAACCATAAGTTATCGCTCTAATTATTTGCTTGAAATATTAAAGCTCAATGCGTAGTATCTTTCTTTAAAAGATTTTCAACAGTTTAAATAAAACACTTCGTGTAAAAGAAAGGCAGAGTTTTTGTCAAAATTTTGGTAGGTGTTAGGGAGGATATGTTGTTTAAGTAAAAATTGTAAGCGCACACTGAGCAACGCTGGTCGGTCAAAATTGCTCACCTCGGCCACTAATTGTGCACAGGTGAGCTAGATATATCAAATTTGTCCACTATTGATGTTTTCAAGGTGTGAATTATAAAGTAATAAAAATAGCCCACAGTGTGGTATACATTTGATCATTAACTTTTTACGGCTGACCGTTTATTCATTGATCCGGTTTTTATACATGTACAGTTCATACTAGTGTATTGACACCTGCAGACATCTGGATGTAATATTCATGATAAATATGTGGAAATGTTTGTTTGTTTGTGTATACATATATTCAATTATCTTTTACTACCATCAAAAGCAATGGTTTTAATAGCCAAACGGGCTTGATATATGGACATTTTTTCAATTAATTTAAGCGATTGGAACATAAAATCCGTCAAAATCAAAGGGGTCGTTGTAGCGGAACTTAACTGTACCATCCGTGTTCAGAAAACAAGCACAAATTTGTTGAAATCTGAATGGCCAGAACGTTATGAGAAAATGAAATGAAAACAGCACGGGGAAAACAGAACGGCAAGAAGTTGAAAAATGAAATACGATTTTCTCATAAATTGGATACAATTAAGTGACATTAAAGCAATCAATAACGGTTTTCGACAGCTTGGATAGTTTGTTCGTGTTGGAAATAATTGTTTTAGAAGAACACGATTTGTTACTGAAATTAATGGTTACAATTATTCTCATGGGGATGAAATATTGATAAATCTCAGCACGCTGTCTGGCTATCTTATTATTTCTGAAAGATCGGATTATATATTGGAGAAGAAAAATAATTATAATTATGAAGCAAATATCGATATAATTGCCAGTGATTGAAGCTTATTTATTCGCTGGAGGGACTATTTTCTGCAGACGCGGAATGATACTAAGGGATTTAACTTCAGTGCGCTTTCATAGTCTCGGACTACATTTTAGTAATAGTCAAACAATGCTTTGACTTAATGTGTCTTCGGTCAGTGAAATTCTGTGATTTTTTGGGAAATTTTAGAATACAAACATGAATTTGACAAACTGGGTTTCGATATCGAACTATACTTGCGGTCAAGTCATAGCGCTGCGATTGACCGATTTGCATGAAACTTGTTCCGACATTGTAGTCATAATTCTTGGATATATTGTACCGATATTAGCAATATTTGTGATTATATGTAACTCTATTATAATAGCTGTGTTTATGAAACCAAGGATGAGATCTCACACGACTGTAGTTCTGTCATTGATAGCATGTGTGGATATGTTGAACATAATTTGTCCCAGTGCAAGCTACGTCTATTATTATTCTTTCAATCATTACAGAGATTATATAAGATATCCATTCTGTAAAGTGGCATATTTTGTTGGAGATACGTGGGTTAACATGCTAAATATGATTTCATTATGGCTGACAGTTATGCTGGCTTACATTCGTTCAAAGTGCTTGAAGTCGCCATTTGATGCAAAAAGTATACATTCCGGACGCAGAATAACAATCTGCGTCTCATGTATCGTAACAATGGCGGTGCTGATTCACATTCCAGCGTATTTTCTCTTCGGATTTTATCCTTTAGTTGACCACAACCCACTGACCAACCAGACTGATGTTATTTGTGGAATTAAAGAAGCTGATGTGACATTTCATATCACAATATGTGCTGGAAGAAAACTTCATGTTCTTATTGAGAGTATACTGGATTCTATTCTACCCTGTATTGTTTTGGGGTATTACAGCATAAGTATTTATAAAACTCTCAAAGAGGCCAAACATAGTCGAACATCGCTTCGACAGCTCAAAAGAATGTCAACAAAACCAAGGGTAGAAGTCACCAACGGAAATAAATCGTTGTGTTTAAAATCTGCACACAAACCGGAAATATCCCAAAATGCATTGGCAGAAAAGGAAGGCGCCATATTGGTTAAGAAGACGGAAGATACGCCAAAATGCAGTCGATACTATGTCAGTTTTTGTAAATTATTTCAAAGAAATCGTGGCAAATGTCAAAAAGAACTTCCTTGTAATGAAAACGCTTTTGAGAAACTTGATCGTGACTCGAGAAGGACATCTTGCATCATTCTGATTTTAGTTAGTGTTATAATTCTTCATGAAATTCCATTATCATTAATAAGTATATACGTTCTTATAACTCATTCAAATGTAGCTTTACCATTGAGTATTTATGGTTGTTTACATGTTGTCAAGTTGCTAGGACAGTATATAATATACCCTGCTATATTCATGTTGTATACATGTATGAGTACAGCGTTTAGGTCAGAAATCCGCAAAATGTTGCCTAGATTTTGTCACAAACGGACACCAAACATGGCAGACTCTCACAAAGCATTTCTTAGTCCTTGTACTATACGTAGGCTAACAGATAACGACAACACCTTCCATGATAACTTTAGTGATTCTAACGATGAAATGTGACAAGTTTCATGAAAATAATTCAAATGAGTCCTTGACCTTTAATTACTGAATTTGTGCACCACGAGACTTCCGTTTTAATGCCAAGCCCACCATTTTCAGTGATTGTCACGAGATGTTATTTTGAGTATCTAAGGCCGCGCAGCATGATGCATTCTTGTACCCATTTACCCAAGAGAAAAGTGTTGTCTAACTTATCAAACGAGAGACATGTATGTCTCTGGATTAAGTAAATTTCAAAATTAACATTAATGAGTTTATTACCATATGGTTCAAACCATGTTACATGAATAAGCTCTTAGTAAAATAAACTACATGTACTTGCAATATACATAACCATTTTACGCAAACAATGTATTTTTTATTTATCTAAAAATCTTGAAGAGCACAATATATATATTATTCAAAGACATGTATCTCTTTTTCTTATTTCTCTCCAAAGACGTACATTATATGGAGTCATGTTCTTATCATTTTCAACATATTACCATAAAAATATATAGATATTCTCCTTATTCAGTAAATATTCGTGGAATCAGATAAATAGATACCTTATGTCTCTGATGGAATTGGACATACAATGACTTTTATTATACAGTACCCACCAAAAGTTTGAAGACATTTTTACTTTGTAGGCCAACTGCTTTTATCTTTAATTCGATGAGTGTCCATTTACTTACATACAGTGTCCATTTGAAATATGTTTAAGTTGTGCTTCTTTTTCGGGGGTTAACATTATGATTATTACCAAGCTTACAAACATAGCATAATAATAATGGACAATAATTACAATAAACATGGTTATGGAGGCTTCAGCCTGGATGTCAAATGCTTAATCTTATTAACATACTGCATTCACGTAATTTGCTTTCGTTTTATCTCTAACGATCATTAGTAATAATGGTTCTGCAAATATAATCATCAGAATTCAAGAATTGTAGTAAATTTCTTCTCTAAACTTTTGATCAGTTCTATAAGTATTTTGTAGATAGGACAATCATAATACTAATTCATCTAGGAGTTGATATTCAGCTTGTATCAGTAATAATCATCAAATATCTTGAGATAAGAAAGGAGTAAAGAACAAGTAAGAGCTTATGCAAGTAATTATCTATTCTTTAAATATTTTGTGATAAAAAAGCGATGATATTATTGAAGGACAAGTAAGGGATTATGAAAATAATTCGGGACCAATCTGTTCCATTATTTGTATGTATCTGTCTTTTATGCCGGTATCAAGCAATCGCCATACTTAATTAAAGATCATACTGATTTGTGTTGAAATACATAGACTGTTTATTTCTCGTACTATACAAAAATGGTTTTCTAATTGTAAACTTGTTAGCTATGTACTGCATAGTCATATACTAATTCATGTGTGTTTTTGTACTTTAAACAATAGACCAATTCCCTCAATAGGTGAATTAGACAATGCATGTACATTAATTTACTGATTTAACAGACCATGATAACATTCAACATTTAGCCAGTGGACTTTGGACCAAGTCCACAGAAATTTCCATTCGTCCAGTTACTTTTAGAATGAGAGTGGTCCGTCTTTTTACAGCCATTATTTTCCATATTCAATAAAATTCGTTATTTTTGTGAAATTGTTTATGTATAGGATAGAACATGAGTAGCAGTTTGATATGAGATTTATCAACGAGTCTATTTACAAATAGATCGTACCGCATCGTGAGTCAAAACAGAAAATATGTATTTATTAAACCATACTGTGTTCCCATCAATTTAAAACTTATACAGAGGTTGTACCCATTTTACAAACTTTTGTGGCAAAATTTGTCATTAGTCATAACTTCTTGCAGTTCACAGTTGTAAAGGTAATAATTATTGTTTGAAATACGACAGAATCATTGACCAATGAAAACCAAGTCTTTGAATTGGAACAATTTGTCATTTGTCGTAATCAGTCCCACCCAGTTTTAAGTTAAAAACAATGTACAAGAATTGACGCGTTCGTCATTTTGACTAATTTATCTAAATCATTACTTTTCTTATATTTATCTACATATTTGACGTTTACTTTGATAAAACGGCTTGATAGCAACATGTGATTATTTCTGCACAAGTGTTCCATGTACTGTAACTGATTGAAAAACGTGTCAATTCCATGTGTCTGCACATTTCTGCACGAGACGCCCGTCCATTGAAGCTGATTGGAAAACTTGTCAATTTCATGGGTCAATTTCTGCATGTGGCGCTTGTAAAAAGAAAACAAACGAACACAGATTTCATAAAAAACTCCAACGAAAGAGAAATGCCCACAACACAGGGAAACGCCCCCTACAAAGGGAAAAAATGCCCACAACACAGGGAAAAATTGCCCACAATGGGAAACACCCAGAATAAGGGATTAATGCCCACAAAAAAGGAGACACCCAAAACAATTGGAAAAACGCCCACAACAATGGGAAAAAAGGCCTTCAACAAAACCTACTTTCTGCACTTTATTCTTAACTCAGCAAAGCATGAAAATTATTCATTGTTTTATTTGCAAAATCATTTGAGACTCATAAGTGATATAATAACAAAAACAATTGTGATCATTATTTGTATTTTATTATACAACACATTTATTATTACTGTTATAACACACTAAAAATAATGACTAAACAATGATAACCTAAAAACTAACAAAGTTTCAGTGATAAATGCTCAAACACTATATTTTTCTTATAGGGTTTAATGCCTTAACAATACGTACAATGTTCAAGTCATATTATGGCAGTCAATCAACCTACATACTTAGTATACAATGTATACTTTCATCAGAAACTGACACCTGTCCTACATGATTTACAACCAGTGGTAGGAAGGAGAAAGGTCGTAGAAATTATTTCATGACCAAACTCCATGTATGTACATGTATGCCAGGCCCGAGAATCAACCTAATGACTCCTAAATCAGTAGACTTGTGAGTAACCAACTGAACAAGCCAGACGGTTAAGCATAACATGAATCTTTAATCCAGAAGTCTATCCATGGATAATTAAATTTCAATTTATGTTTAAAGTTGTTGGACAGTCGCCATTCACATTCTAAAAGTCACTGGATTTTGGTTTACTCAGTCCACGGTCCACCGGCTACATACAAATACTGTATTTACGATCCCGAGTGTTCTCCGCTATCAGCTATACTACTACTGTTCTCTTTATCTTCCTGTCCATCATCTAGGTTAAAACTACTGTCCTCAATTTGCATACTGGTCCCTGATTGGCTGTTATCATGAGAGCTTGATGCTGATTGGCTGATATTTGGATTACTTGTCACTGATTGGTCAATTTCACTTTGTGATGTGATGTCACCTCCATCTACCTCATCATCTTCATCATCGTCTTCTTCTGCATCCATTAAAAACATTCTAACTCTACGCCGAGATGAAAACAACTGAAACAACATTAATATTTAGTGCAAGTTAATTCATAATTGCAACAGAATGGTTTTCATGTTTTATTCTAAACTGAAATATTGTATATTAGAAAATATTGTATGCAATTTTATTCTAACATAGTAAAATAACAAATTTGAGCGTAAGTTTTATTTTTATTTCCACCAGAAAAGCAACCCATGGCCCCTGGAACAGTAGACATGTGACCTGCCAACTGAGCTAGCCTGGCAGGCGATTTTATAAATGAAAGGTTAATTATAACAGCAGTGCATGTGTTCAATATTAAACTATAGATAATGTCACATAAAATTGAGATTGAATTTAATATTTAGTCTACTAAAAATATTGTAACATAAAATATCAATATTCAAAAACCAGCAAGCATCAAAACTAACTTACAACTATAGCTGTATGCCTGGTACCACTGACGGCAAAGGAATGTGCCTTCATATTATGTAACCATCTATATTGTATATTGTCTGTAGAACCTGTGATTTCAACTACTGGTCTAAAATAGTTCAAGATAAGAATATGAACTAATGTATGTAAATATGAAAAAGATTTTTTTAAAAACAGTATGAAATAATTATATAAATATTGATAAATATTTTTCACAAAAAACAAATCATATACATTTCAAAAGCATAATACAACAAAGCTATGCTATAAGATAAGAATCATAAAAAACATTGACCAATCAGAATATATTTTTAATAACCCTCAAATTTTTATTTCAAGTATCATTTGTTTCGGCAAGTAAAATTAATAGCTGGTTGTCTGACTGGGCAACCTTCTTCAAAAGTTGTCAGATGGGCTACCTTCTGAAAAAATCTTTGTAGATATAGTGTAGTTTTTAACCTGTCAAAAAGTCCCCATCATTTCACAATTGGTTGCACAATGAATAGATAAATAGATTAGCACAGCTACTAAATAATTGTGCAACAAACCATCAAATGATGTGAACTTTTGACTGGTTAATTACTGCACACTATATCGAAGGTTGTCTGCAATGCATTGTGTTAACTGCGAGTTACTACAGTCTTGCAGGCAACCCTAAATATGTAACATGGTACAAAATAAAACATAAGTACTTACATATCAGATCTTGTATTAACATGAGCAGTACCAGACACATTGATATAGCTAGCTGATGTAATAATATCTAGAGGTAATTGTAACAATACAGGTGACAAGTCCTCGATGTCTTCTACCAGTAATATAGATAAATATTTATCATCAAAATATGCTACGTCTAGTACATTTAACTTGTCACTGCTGGAAAATAAGAGAAAATGAGAAAATAATGACAATAATGGAAATGGGGAAATTAATAGGCACATGAAAATTATGAAATGTGAAAATAATGGAAATGTTTAACTTGTTGCTTTCGGGTAAGATTGATTTTTATTTCATTGATCAAGCTCGGAAAACATTTTCAAGTGAGTTGAGCCATGAGTGAAAATATCATTTTCTGCATTCATGAGTTGAAATAAAGCAATATTATTCCAAAATTAACAATAAATCTGTTTCTTGCTGTTTTTTAGCTTTATGTTAAGAGATATACAAAAATATAATGTTCACTGAGAGTAATTCATTTTCCTTCATTTATGTGAAAAAATAGGAAATGTGAAAATATTGGTAACTTGAAAATAATGAAATGTGAAAATATCATTTATCTGTGAAACATGTATGTTTCAATGTCATTTTCATAAAGTTGTATTTTGGTCTAATTATCACTATGCAAGTTAAAGGGGCCCACAATGGAAATAAGGATTTAATTCCTTTTATAATATTTGAAATGGTCTTTTAATAAATAAATCATGTGCAATGATAACTGGTACAGTTTCTTCATGGATTGGTTTACCGACTATAGATAACTGTATGTAAAATTTTCATTGTTACTAACGTAGGCGGATCCAACGGGGGGGGGGGGGGGGTAGGGGGTTTCAGGGGGGGTCCGGACCCCCCCCCCCAAGAATTAGGAAAATGTACCAGTCCATTAGAGTATTTCTTGCCTGTAAGTAATTTTAAGTAGCATAAAGCAATTTTTCTTGGTGCTTTACATAGATTAAATGGTAATGTAGTTCTTATTATCAATATGTTGTATTTTTTCTGCAAAATGGTTGTGGTTCGAGGTTCGGACCCCCTTAGAAAAGTTCGGACCCCCGCCTAGAAAAAAATCCTCATGTCAATGTCATAAAATATAAATAAATATATATAGGTAGTTTTATATTTAAATGAGCAGGGGATGATAATTATACTTCTATGTGATAAACAATATACAATTAACATACGAGTCAAAACTAGCACAACTTGAGTTAGGATCTGGTCTTGTTAAATATGAAAACTTTATTGAAGTAATTCTTGTATGATCTGGTACACTGGAAAATATAATACATAATACAATAATATAATACAAATATACATTATGTAACATATGTCAAGCCAAGTTCTAAATTACTGACAATCTTTGAATAAAAGGTTTAAAGAATGGCTTTGCATAACTGTGGATTAAACTATCTGCTGCATGATTCCTTAGCAAAATTATGGTTGTCTAAGCAGAACTTATGTAGACAGGTATCAGTGCCATCAAAAATTATCTATCGCTTCAAAAAAGCTTTTTTTTTAATAATGCAATTAAATTTTAATTTCAGATGTTTTTACACATTATGATAGTTATAATAGATTGTACCATTTGAAAGGGGAGTAATGATAAATTATACGATTGTATCTGAAGATTGTTATAAATTTCTTTAAGTATTTGTTAATAAATCTAATTTACAAATACTACCAACACATAGCTTGTTTTTATTATTGTTTATTTACGACGTTTCGCCATTTAAGGCTTCCTCAGGTATAAACAACAGAGCGGGGATAAACAGACGATGACGTAATGTCATCGCGCGAAAAAACATGTTACAAAAATGCGGAAAATGCACAATATTTAATACATACTAATAAAACATAAAATAACGGGTTAAGCGAAACTTAACTTTTTTTTTTTCTTTTTTTTTAAGTATTTGTTAAAATTTAAAATGAATTACAAATTTACTAAAGTGTAAAGGTAATTATGGATGGCACTGTATTTATGGTCCAAACTGGGATCAAACCTTAGACCTTCTGAGTTCTAAGCGAACACTATACCACACTGTCATAAAAGCTAGCTTGAAGGAAAGGAAGTACAAGAGCTTTATTATATATCTGGTACACTTTGATTGTCCTAAAAAATGAAAACTTGATAAGTTTTCCTGGTAAATGACAATTGCGTGTTGTACAAACTAACTTTAGGATTGCATCAAATATTTTTAAGGAAAATATAAAACTGAAGAATAGTATAGAAGGTGGAAGCCATCACATGAGATGGGTCCGAGGAGTATTACATACAGTAGAAAACAACATCTTTTTTCACATTAGAAAACTTACTTATAACTATTGGTAGGCTGTGTCAGTATATATAATTTATCACAAGGTAGAAAATCTGCTGTGAATGCAGTATATAATAATGATGGATGACCAGCTGTGAATCTGAAATATAAGCAAGAAATGTAATGTAGAAACCACATTAAAAACAGATTTTCATGATTTTCTGATTTTCACCAAGATCTGGCTGGGTTTCACCAAACTATAAGCCAAATTTTTTAATTGAAAAATCCAGCTTAACAAGTACTGGGGTGCTTTTACGAAAAATCTTCGTAAGTCAAAAGCAAGAAATATTAATAATACGCTCATTTTTTGGCTTATCAATTCTAAATATTATACAAATTGTGTAGAATTGTGTATACCTTCTGAATATCATATCATAGTTATGCTGATTATCTGTCTGACTTTTAAGTGCTAATTATATAAAACTGACTTACGAAGACTTGCTTCATAAGTATTTTCGTGAAAAGCATCCCTGGTTTCTAAAAACATACTGTTCCCAAACTAATTCAAGTTCATTTGTATAATGAGCAAGGCTATGATTGTACAATATTATATTACAATGAACATGAAATCATGTGAAAAGGTTTGTCAAAATCCACATCATTGTTTATAGGAAAGTATATCCCTTTAAAACATAAAATTATTACGATCTAATTATATAACTAAAACTTCTTCCTATTTCTATTATATACTAAATACATATACATAAATTATATCATATACAATATTGATAATATTTTAACTACAATCACTTAGAGAGACTAAAATGTGTTGCTGTTGATGTTGTTGCTCTGCAGTGGTAAAATTCAATTAAAATTAAACACAAGGAAAATATCAAAGTCTGTTGTTATGCAGAGGATTTGTTCTGTAGCGGACCGCTCTGCAGAGGTTATACTGTTTATCCTAATTATATATATACTACAGTCAGATCTTGATACAACGACATCTGTTACAATGACATTCTCGTTATACTGACATATTTTATGGAAACCAATACCAACATGTACATGGTCGGAAGAATTCATTACACTGACATATGCGTTATAACAACACTTTTCTTGGAAACGAACGATGTTGTTGTATCTAGGTCTGACTGTATATACTATATAGATTATATCTTGTATATTAGTAATTAATAGAATGATAACAATCTTTTATTAATACAAGTAATTAAATAATTGGACAAACTAGTATTCCATTCATTATGAAATTGGATTGTTGACAAAATCTCACTCATGATATGCTGGGGCGAAGCCAGGATTTTTTTCAAAGGGGTGTCCCAACTTTTCGGGGGGGGGGGGGGGGGGGCAAACTTTCGAACCACAACCACATTGTACACATTTTGCAGAATAATGCAAATTATTAATGATAAAGACTATATAACCATTAAATCTAAGAACCGAGAAAAATTGCTTCATGCTACATAAAATGACAGTCAAGAAAATCACTAATAGACAGGTACATTTTGGAAATTTCAGGGGGGGGGCAGACCCCCTAACCCCCCCCCTGGAAGACACTGTAGACAAAATGATAAACTTGGGAATACAGTATAACCTCTACAGAGCAAGTCCTCTTGGTAACAACAGCTTTTGTTATTTTCCTGGTGTAAGTTTTATTGACTTTAACCTCTGCAGAGCATCCATACCTTTATACAGCAACTCACTTAAGTCCCTTCCAGTGGGTGTTGCTCAAGAGAGGTTGTACTGTACTTGGGAAATACTTACTGAGCCATTCTTTGTACTGTAGGTTTACCAGAATCATCACTGAAATTATAAAATATTGGCTTTTATTTAGTAAGTCACAGAACATACAACAATGTGAAAAATAAAACTGATCAAAAGAAAATAAATTGAAATGTAAAAAACCAGAATATCAGAGCAGAAAAAGTGGCAAGGTCACGTTCACTTGACTACACCTCGGATGTTTATTAAAATATGCTATTTTTGTTATCTTTTGACACACAATTTTTTTCCAAATCAAAAACAGTCTTTCGTCCATATTTTCTACCAATCACTGCTTCTACAGTCTAGCACTTTCATAACTCATAATTAAAGTATTCAAATAGGCTGTAATGAATTTTCATAATATTGACCTGTATCAGGGAAAGTTTGACGGGACTAAATTGTATAATTGTAATGTAAACAATTACCTGCTAGGTATAGAAAACAAATGTAATGTTGATACACATTGTAGAGATTTTCCTACAGTACACTGAAATTTAAAATATTAAAAGGGACTTTAGTCAGTTATTTCCCCTTGTATACTATTCAAATAGGTAGGTCTAATTAGTTGGATTACTTGGATTTTACCCTTACTTTTTATTGTCAATTTGCCATAATTAATCTTTAATAACGTTTTTGTAAATCATTTAATTTGTTTGAAATTCAAGCTAAGTATTTTTAAGGTAAAGAACTATCTAAATTTAATCACTTCTGTTAATATCTTACTTAACAAGAAAGATATTAAATGAAATATTTTGTTATCCTCACATAGGAATTCAATGATAAAATCAAAGGATTCCAACTGCAAGGACCTACCTACCAATCGGATTGCTTCAGATTTTATCAGGGAAAGATAACTGACTAAAGTCCCTAATAAAAATTGTTATATAATCTTCATTTGTACATCTAAACATTGCCCATGATTTAAAGATAAAAAAACAATAATGTGACTGAGGAGAGATTAACTATCTTGAAGCTGACAAAGGAGTAATAAATAAAAATGAAAGGTCTTAACAGAACATTTTTTTTAGGCTTAATGGTGTGTCAACACAAATTAGGTTTTTTTATTGCAGCCGGTTCACCTTAGTTTTTTGGCCCTTTATCTAAAACCATAATAAATATGCATTATAAAAAGTAAAGCCAGTCCAGGGTGGGATTGAAACTGTACCCCCTAGAGGAAACTAGAATCAAAAACCTAGAGTGCTACCAACTGTGCTACTGACCCGGGTAACGGA
Organism: Mactra quadrangularis; assembly: GCA_025267735.1. Taxonomy (NCBI): domain Eukaryota; kingdom Metazoa; phylum Mollusca; class Bivalvia; order Venerida; family Mactridae; genus Mactra; species Mactra quadrangularis. Next base: position 830,208 of record CM046298.1, read on the forward strand.
ATGATGTATCAAGTAAAACGTAATTTAAGATTGTAAATTAAGAAACTTACTGCAGGTTTATTAAGAGAATTATTGATTGTATTCTCCACAGATTCTTGTAATTGTATCAATGATTTATTTCCTTCTATAGGATATAATACTTTACTATCTGAAATAATAACATTAATAACATTATATGATAACTTTCATAATAACATAATATTTTTTAATTATAACATTCATAACATAATATTTTATGATAATAACATAATATAATAACAGGATATAATAACAGGATATAATAACATGTTTTAGAAAAAGGGTCAACATGTTCAAGTAAAAAAGTCCAAAGAAAAAGGGTAAAAAAATAAGGAAAAGGGTCAAAGGGCTCAAAAGGTTCAAGGAAAAGGGTCCAAGGATTTTACATCATTTATCACTTTTTGTCAAAGCCACCTTCAAGATGATAATTATCATAAATACGATCAACTCTTACTGATATACTACAATTCATTGATGTTAGTGAAAACATCACACAATAAAATGTCACATCAACTTTAGTAGTAATCTATGACATGTTAATGTTAATACATGACTGTTATTATAGTTATATATATCATAACTAGGTGTAGTAAAAAAGACATAAATATATCATATCATTATGTTAACAGATACCATCATATTACCAGTCATAGAAATTCAGACATTGTAAGCAAGTCAGGCTAGTAATTAAGGAATTATACAAGCCCCAAATTATTTTTACTAGCCCCAATTTTTTTTTCTTTATAGTTTTCCAATTAACATACAAGAAATTGATCAGTAAAACAAGTACAACAAAGAGTCATTCTTTCACATTTTCTACATTAGAATACATAAAAATCAATTTTGAAATCTCCTCTGCAAAATCACACTGCATTCATAGATGTATACAGATTAAAATTTTCAAGCAAGTCGGTCTAGTAATTAAGGAATTTTTACAAGCCCCATGAAAAAACCATGAAATCAAGTTTGAATAATTAGATATAGATAATGAATACAGAGTTAATAATTCTTAAATTTACATGAAAACCATTGGATCCATTTCAGTAAAAACATAGTCTGGTTTTAATGAACGATGTAATTTGATTATCTAAAGTACTAAGTCTTCAATATAAAATTACCTTTTAAACTATAACTAGCTCTAGAATATTGTATCCAAGGGTTACCAGAAATATCTGATGGATAACAGAGATTTTCTTTCTTCAAATACTGAAATATACAAAAAATAATGTATATGTATTTCATGGAGTTAATTTTCTTCAACTTAGAGCAAATATCTATTTACCTTGAAATATTTGCTCTGAGTTGAAGAAAATTTATTTCATGAACGATCCAGAGCAGAGAAACCTCTTTGGACGTATACATATATTTCATTTTCAGTCTACGAAATAAGGATATGAAGGTAGTGGCTTGAACTGGTAATTTTAGAAGAAAGCACTATATCTTATTTGTAGAATTTGGGTTGCCCAAAAGAAATATTTTGGTTGCCCAAACTAAAAAGTAGTAGTCCTGAGCAACCAGACACCCACAAATTTCGTAGTCTGAGGCTTAATTGATCTTCTATACAGCTTTCAATAATGCCTAAACTATTGTGACAGAGTCGTCTAAACACTTTTTCTTAGACTGTCAATAAGCTTCAATTCAACTAATTTTTCAAAAGGCTTGCAACTTTTCCACAAATCTGGCAGGAAATTGGTCTTTTTATCAGTTTTTTCCAACAAACTGTATACTTTACAGTAGCCTCACGTAAAAAAATCAAATGTGTAGACTTCATAAAAAAATCATCATTATTATTTTTATAATAATTATTATAATTACCATCATCATCAGGGGTGGATCCAGGATTTTTTTTTTAGAGGGGGGGGGAGGGTGTCCCTAACTTTTCTAGGGGGGTTCAGAACCTTGAACCACAACCACATTATACATATTTTGCAGAAAAAATGCAACATATTGATAATAAAAACTACATAACCATTAAATCTATGTTAAGCACCGAAAAAAATTGCTTCATGCTACTTAAAAATGACTTACAGGCAAGAATTGCACAAATGGACGTGTACATTTTCCAAATTCTAGGAAGGTCCGGACCCCCCTGACCCCCCCGCTGGATCTGCCTATGATCATTATTATCATTTCATTAAAATGGGTAGCATTACTAATATAGTTGTAATCTATAAACCACAAGGAACCACTTCATGTACATATAAAACTTACCTGTCCAACTTTTTCCAGTTTAAATCCAGGTTTTTTATCTGTAGGTGACACAGCTCTAAGATCTTCTATGGATTCTTCTTCTTCACGCTGTATAATAAATGTAATAATATAACAGTATTATAACATACATTCTAATACAATGTATACTTTTCTCTACTTGAACAAGGAACATTTTCTACTTCTGTTTTTTGTTTTGTTTGTTATGGTTTGGGTTTAATGCCGTAGCAACACATTATATGGGTCATATAACCGTGGTCAGTTAACCAACTCACTTCTCCTGGAAAGGCTAAATCTCTGGATTTAACAGTTAACCAACTACTAAGCACATACTTTCGTCAGTGACTGACAACTGCCCAACATTATTAAAAAACATTGGTAGGAAAGAGAATGACTGTAGAAATAATTTCATGACCAAGCTCCATGGAAGTATTCCCCATCCGGGAATCGAACCCATGACTCCTCGATCAGTACACTTGCGTGCTACCAACTGAGCTAGCTGGGCAGCTCTACTTCTGTATCATAAACAGTTAAAAGAAAGGTTCACAGTCTGCTTCCATATACATGATCAGCCAACTTTACTATTTCGAACCATGACCCTAATCACTGAACTGCTTTACCATGTTTTTTAGTTTGGGTTGAACATCATGTCAACACAAAACATAGTCATTTTGCTGTGACCAGCTCACCTAACCTAGATTTTCTGGACCTTTGTCAATAACTAGTACTCATCTACCCTTTCAGAAGGCTGACAACATTTCCATTTACCTTATAAATAGATGCAAATCAACATTACATGGGAAGAAGTTCAAAGTTTTGAAAATACTGAAAACCTACTTTCAAAATACTAAAATAGACAGATTTCATTTAATAACACAAAAATGTATTCTCTAAATACTAAAAGCAGTTAATTATATTGAAAAATTATAACATACACATACTTACAGGAGTAAATTGTGCAAAATTATCAGTAAGAAAATCTGCAACAAAGTTTACATCATGTTGTGTCATCTGCAAAATATGAATGTAGTATAATTAATTATTCATATATCATTTTAACTTATAAATATAGAATAATGTTTCTTCAAGATAAAAAACCCCACAAAATTAAACATATCGTATTTTTACAGGTATAACACACACTTTTTTACTTCCAAAACTGACTTCTTTTTTTCGGTGTTTGAAAAATTCCCCATGCTGTTGACAAAATCCTCAATATTTGAAAATGGCACATTTTTTTCAAAAGGGAGGTAATTCTGTAATACTGGCACTCTGTACAATTTTCCAGATAAAAATAAAACCAGGATTTGATTGGTTGATTGGTAAAAGGTAGAATTACATGGATTATTAACTTTTTTATCAATAAATTCCATCTTGACAATTTTACATAATACATTTACTAACCTTACTTAATTCTGTAGGTGGTTTTTGATTGGATAATCTCAATATAACTGTGAAAATAAGATTATGAAACAATGAAACAGATGTTAGTAACAAAGTGATAATTGATTTTAATAAACTAGGTTTCACACTGTCATGTTTACAGACTTTACCATCAATAGTTAGAGAACAACTTTATATCATGGGTTTAGAGCAAAACTATCGTAACTCACTCTTTTCTTATATTGAGTTACGACTGTTTTGCGATTAATCCGCAATTTCTCTATGGGAAGTTTTTACAATATATATTGTGTAGTGAAATATTAAAATTATAAAGTACATATCCATTTACACCTTGATAAAGAGAAGCATTCAGCAGCTGACAAATGGCACCATAAAATTAAATTTTCCCATAGTTTACACTTAGAAAAAGTGAATCAATTGCATACATGCAAAATACTATCAACTAATTTCCTATTTCAAAAGCACAGAGGCCATCAATTACATATTCTTACTTCTTCTCAAGAAAGTTAAGAGTAAACAATGAACCCACAATGAGTAGAAGCAGATCACTTTATATTTGAAGTTTACTAATTATATTTCAATGTAACGTTCAATCTGATTAAAACCCGATCTAAAATTTTACGCTCGCACACTCGCTAATTTAGATCTGGCCTTTTTCAAACGAAGGTCACATTCAGGCGACCTTTTCTCATCATAACATTCATGACGAAATTGTTATGATACGTAACTTGTTTACATCAATCGCAGACTGTGAATAATACCGCTGTTAAATTAGCATGCAAAACTTGGTCTAAAAATAGAAATTACGAAATCAAATGTGATTAATAGTGTTTTCGTCTAGATGAAAGCTACGCATTGATTGGTCGAAACAAAGTTCATCTCGACGTAACCTTCCACGGAGAAAGTAGAGATCCTGTACGACAATGCTCTACAGGATATCTGTTTAGGGAGATTGATGTAATGTTATACTAACCAACATAAAGCCATCTGAAGAAAGCTTTGAAATTTTTAATACTTCCATCAATAACTCTGAAAAAATGAATCAGAAATTAAAATAACTGATGTCACATAAAATTAAAAATTTTTACATTTTCATTGATTGCAAATTCTCTCGTAAGTAACTTTCATAACAACATGTGTCTGTAATAAAATAGACACAATTATAGTCCAATTTTTCTCAACTGCCAAAGCTTGAATAATTTCACGATGACCGAATGCATTGTATTTATACTCGATACCTCATCATTATTGAAATATCTTGACTTAAACCTATCTTGACATAAGCAGCTCTAATCGATCATAATACACACTTTCGGAAAATCATGAATGCAATATGACGATAATTTCAACAAACAAATTCACCGAGAAATTGTTCATGTTTTGACAGTTGAGAAAAAGAACTATGATAATGGAAAAATAATAAAACACAAGTCAACAAAAATGAAGCTCTCTATAGAATTACATAAAATATGCTACATGTTTAAAATGTGTGTAATAAAGACAGAATACACGGAGTGTATTGAAATGAGTTTGTCCTACATGTTAAAATGAAAGTAAAGACTTACTGTTGAAGTTCACTCGTTTTTAAAACAAAGGATCCAGCAGTCATCAAAGCTTTGTGTATATTTTTCTCATCTATACCAAGTACTCCAAACTTCTCATAACATTTTGACATTCCTTTAAGTTCACTTAGATGGTAAACTATAGCTTGACTAACACTGGAATAAATCAATACAATAGAAAACAACTGTAGTGTAAGAATATTGTCGATTAGAGGATTTAATTCCACTACACAGACAAAACTTACATATTTTCTTCAATATATTTAAGCCATATCTCACAATCTTCGCCAGGGTTGTGATAAATGATCACTTGGTATCACACAATAGAGTCAAGTCCAGATAATTCAAAAATCATTAATTCAAAAGATCTCCTCATAAAGGGAAGGGCAAAAAAAGCCGTCAAGCAGAGATGTTCATCAATGAACAGTGTCTGAGACTAGGGGCTAAAGCAACCATCCTTGAATGATACTGTCCTGGTGTCACATGCCATGACTCTGTCAAACTTAAATCATGTCTGAATACTAAATTTTACTATATTGAGAGTACACTTTCATTGCCCAATGTTGTTAGTGCTATTTAAGATAAGTAGATAAATACGGTTCAAGTATACTTACGTTTGAAGATGTTTTACAACAAGTTTCTGAATGTTAGAATAAGATGTTTCTATAGAAAGTCCTAATTTCTTTAATCCCTGAAATTAAACATACAAGACAAAGTATTTGTTGTTAAAAAAATCAATGTAAAAAGATTGTATGTACCTCATTTACCATTTCATATCGTACGAGGCAAATAGACTACAGAATATATTTCATGGCCAAATTGAACAAGGTGTATATCGAGGGATGCCCGCTAGACTGTTCACAGTGTTGTAAGTGCATTGTGTTAAAGAGCCTCAATATGTACTGCTTGGGATTTGAACCCTTAGATTAGTAGTCAAATGCAATACAGGTGGACTAACCTGGCAGATAACTTCAGGTTTAAACCCTCATATTCAATCAATTTAAAAAACCCTTTAGGCTTGACTACATACATACATGTATTGTCCAATATTAGCAGTAATTAAAAAGAAACAAAAGAAAGATTCATACCTTATCTGTTAATTCATGGGAAAGAAAAGTTTGTAATTCTGGGCTGAAAAGAAAAATAGCATCATTAGCCACTGTCCAAAAACTGAGAGACAGAACAAACAAATAAAACAAGGAAACACAAACTTATTAAAGCCAGAATAAGAGAAACATACAACACATTAAAGTGTTCAAAAATGTATTAGGATAATAAATACTGTACTAACCTTGGTGTACCAAACAATAACAACTCTAGAAAATCATTACTAACAGTACCAGCACCTGATGCCTGAAATATGTGATAATGTTTTAATATATTTCTAACATTTCTTGAAAGTCACTAAATTACCTTGACGTGAGCAACCAAAAACACTCAAATCTTGCATTGTCTTAGGTTTACACATATGTTAGGTGGACAGATATATTAAGCAGTCATTTTCTGGACTTCTTAACAAAGTTTGACGGAAAACAATCATATGATAACAAAATATCAATAATACGTTAATTGGAACAATTGTTAAACATTGAAATATGGATGAAGCCATAACTATAGATTGTAAATGCATACACCTTCTTGAATTGAACTATAAATGAATAAAATATAGAATAAATATTTATATTTACCAATTTTTGTTCAGCAAAGTTATATAATTTAGAATCCATTTCTAGTAGAATGTCTTCCCAGGCTTCTTGCATTTGTTGTATAGTAGTTTCAAGATACTACAAAATATGTGTATAATGAAACATTGATTTACAATATAAACAAGAAATGTAATGAGGAAACCACATTAAAGCCAGATTTAAAAACTTTAACGCAAAATTTTCAAAGGGAAATATTTCATAATAAAGGCAGGTAGAGTTGTGGTTGCTGTCTAAGTCTGTTCATCACATGGTATATTATCATTGTATGAAGTTTCTGAAAGATCTGACAATGAATGGCAGAAATATATGCTAAATTGAAAACTTTAATGCAATAGTTAATGTCACAGGATGCCCGCCTGATCACCCACCGTGTTTCGCCAAACTATTTGCTGAAATTTTTCGTTGAAAAATCCAGCTTACAACCAGTCAGTAAATAAGTTTACTGCAGAGTACTGCTCAAGCAAATTTCAAGTGATGACTGCTCTTTTCAAGTAGTATGGGTACTTTGGTAGGTGAAACTAACTAACTATTACTAATGAACTATACACATGTACTTACTTACTAACCATAACACATTACTGTTTCAGGTTAGCAGTCATCCTTTTCCATACTCCTCCATATAATTATCATGTAAAATCTCTCAAGCATAGGGGGGAGAGGATTCCTTGATTTGTTAAACTTCATATTTTGTCTTATAAATATTTTGCTTCGAAATATTTTTGTAAACATGTATTCAAATTGTTATGTCGTCATGATGGAAAAGTATTTCACCCTTTGATAATAAACAGAGAAATCTAGGAAAATGTTGATGTTCATTTAGAAACAGTATGTATAGCTAATTATACTTAGAATTAGAGAATGGATGAAAGAAACAGGTTTCAGATGCTGTTTAGTCAAATACAAAAAATCCTTTGTAGCTTAGTATTGACTAAAACAGTGCATGGTTCAATCTCGCAGACAAGTTCAATTATTTACAACTTAAAAGGATAGTCATAAGAATTAAGAGACTGAGACTTGATGACCAAACAAATCTTGAAAATCTACCTGAAGCAATATTTCCAAAAATACTTCTATAATATTTTATATTTTATTATGTGCATAAATCATTTTCTGTCACACACAGGAAAGATAAAAGAGAAATGTAACAGACAGTGGCGCTGTCTATAGAGATTCATCACAGAATATTGATGTAAGATCACTAACCTGTAAGAGTGTAACAATTTGTCCATATTTTAAAGCTAGTAGATGAAGTTCTTTATTATGTGATGATATTAGACTTGTATCAAACTGAAATTTTATATTTATACATTGTAGTACAGAGAATAGAAGAGATATGAGTATTCTTCACCATATCTACATATACTAAATATACATGCATTTTTATTTGAATTTGATTTGTACTGAATGAACAAGAAGATGAGTGAAGAATGAGTAAAATAGGCTGCAAGAAATTGTTTCAAAATCAAGCTTAAGGAAAACAAATTTATTAAGTTTATGTATTATATTTTTTTAAAATTAAGTCTCATTTAAAAGCAATGAAAAATTATAAAATATGTGAATTTAGTACAATTCTGTATCCCTATTTCATATTTACAAACAATAAAAGTTAAGATATAGTTTTGTGCATGAATATGTTTTCACATGCTTCAAAATCCGGCTTCCTTGTCCGAGTATTATTATAATGTGTTTTGAACTTCATAACTGTATACATACATATTTGTGTGCTATTACCGATGTAATACCTAGTATTTTCATACCATACATATACTAGTACTTGTATGTCATATGTTCTAGTCATATGAATAACTTGTAAACTGTTGCCAACTGTTGGTGGGTCATTCCCTACGCTTCTTGAATAAGGTATCTATCTTTCTATATCTTTGTACATAAATAAAATCTTACAGTATAAAGTGTATATTCTGTTTCTTCCTCTTGTATTTGTTTCATTACAACAGCTAAACTTTTCAGATCTTTAGATAATACAGCTGATACCACTTCTAGACCCTGTAAGTTATAAATATAACACATTCAATACAAGGGGTATCGAATACAAAACATTTATATTTATACAAATATTTATCAGTCAATTGAGATATTCAATGGCGCTTCAAAACACAGTTCATGTAATAAGACTCTTAAATCTCTCTTTTTCAAAAATTGTCCCTGAAGTAGTGATTCTAATTTTCTGATTTAAAAAATCACCATTAGTATTACATAAAACAAAAATTGGTTAATCCTCCACCATTTTGACTCATACTTAGTTTTCGCCATTTATCAATTTTATCGGGGGACAAACTGGTTCAAGCACAAAAATGTAGTCGAAACTGATGTATAATGCCTGCTAACATGTTAAGTAAACACAGGCATCCATGTTTTGTCATATAAACAATTTTTAAAGATGAAATATCACAACACATCCTAAATATTTACACACGCATTTAAATCATAAGAAGTTCAAACAAGTCGGTATTTATGTAGTATACAAAAATAATATAAACAATTTACTGATTTCAGGGGTTTTAATCAATTTCTAATTGAAATTGAATCATACCGAAAAAACAAAAAACAGGATAGCCTTTAAGTCCTAAGACTTTTTCCAACAAAAAATAAACTAGATACAAACCTCTGCAGTCATTTCATTAACAGATATTTTAGCTACAGGAAATACACCATAGATGTATAATTGTAATTCATGTGACTTGCTTCCAATGATGAGAATGTTCAACCTACAACAGAAAAATATGGCAATGCTTATTATGACTCATAAGTCCAACAAAAGTGTGAAACATTTCATGTTTTCATTTATTCATGGCAGAGTTTTTTTTTTTTGTATTTTCTGAAGGGACCTTATCTAACTTTTTTTACTGGTTGGTTTTAATTAGATTTTAAAAAGGTTTATCTAAAAATAATATAAGATCATTTTGACCAAGCCACAGTCAGATAATTTTCTCTAATCAGGCACCGACTTACTCTTTTTGTCCTCTTAATTTTTTCCTATCTTCAACATTTTCTTCTGTAGTTCCTTTAGACAGATTACCATAACTTTTAGTGAGTGGTTGAAGTTTGGGTAGATACATCTCAGTATTATCTGACATATATGGGTCACATGACCAGCTACCTGACTCAGGCATAGTCTCACTGATCCATTCAAGACATGTCACCTCTTTCTCGATGTTAATAGAATGAAGAATCTCGGCATTCTCAATATAACAAAGATTTACTTGGCCTGAGGAGTATCCTACTGCTAAAACTGAAATGAGAAAGAAACAAGGTCAATCCAATAGACTATATCTGGAATTCAAATATTTGAGTTTTCCCCTCAGGTACAAACAAACTTTCACTGTTACAATGAAAACACGTGTACAGAGAGCAAAAAGATTTAATCCATAGTTCATGCTATTTAGCAAGAATGTGAAGAAAACTTTGTTAGTACCGGCTGTGCAGGGACAAAAAAAACATAAATTGGAATTTCCTGATTAGGTCTATTAAAACCTAACCTAAATTCTCTGCTGGTTTCCTATTTTACATCCAACAAGCTTGCAGTAGCAGTCATTTTCAGCTGCAAAATAGCTGCAAAAACCTTATCGCAAAATAGAAATTATGAAACTCTAATGCTATTGATAGTATTTCATCTAGTAGCTCGGTTAAAGCGATGCATTGATTGGTCAACACAAAGGTCATCTGAACTTGACCCCCTGTGCAATGTGAGGAGAACCCAAAAGTCAAAGACAGTTGTCTAAAGGACATCTATTTATGGAGATTGAAACAAAGTGTACATGTTAACATTTTAATATCAGTGTGATACCAAATCAGGAACACAAGAAAGTATTTACAACAACAACAACAATAACAACATACTCACCTTTACCATCAGTTCTCCAAGACATAGCCTTCACTTTGACATCTTCACTAGGAGGTGGTAAAGACCAAACTTTCTGCCATGATAGACGATGTAAGACTACCTAAAATACAAACCAGTTTAAGTATTTTTATAAAGCAGAAAAGAAGGAAGTTTAATTGTCCCCCTTAATTGCATTAAGTCTAATATCTCTCTGAATATGGGAAAACATTTTTGAAACATAAATTTGCATCCCAATTACCGTCTTTATCATCATCTAAACTAATTACCTCACTCTATAAATTAGCGAATCATTGCAATGACAAATTAAATCATGTGAGAATGTAAATATTGAAAACCTTCTCTATGTACATTTTTGATAGAAAGAGTTCTAAAATACAGGTTACATCTTTTGTTGTTATGTGAGGAGTCATCCAAAGCTGAACCAAAATGTACAACAACATGTATATATAGTATTTACCTCCCCTTGTACATTAGACAATGCTACAAGATCAAATCTTGGAGACCAAACCATTAACTCAACTTCAACTGCAACATGCTTCTCATCAACTTGCTTGAATGCATTATTCTCAGGCATTGTACAAGAGTAGTAGGTTCAATCTGAAATATATGCAGAAATTAGAGTTCATACAGCTTATGCATATGTGACTTAGGGTCACACTGGTATTTACATGATAGCAAGCTTAGGGCCTGCTGGAAAAGTGAGCTTTACCAGTCCAACGTCATAACCACTTGGCCATGCCTGCTCCGGTCTAACACACTGGTGTATTTTGATCATAATACAAATGTGTATTTAACCCAGGAGACAGTTACATGGCTCTCGCTGTCACAGCAAGGAAGGCTTTTTTATGCCATGCACTTGTTCGAGTATGTGAGAAAAAATATATTGATTCGAGCAGAGATTCATTCCAACTTTACCTAGAAGGATTATAAGGTTAACCATATAACACAATGTATACATAAATATTGACTAAGTCATATATTTAGGTATATCTCAGTCTCTTGGTAACTCTCATTTAGCAGTAAAGCCAAGAAATCAGAAGGCAGACAACTTCATTGACTTGATTGATCATCAACTTTATCTTTGATTGAGTCTACATCCCGTAACAGGGTTTGACATAACTGGATTTACATAACCTCAATAAGTTTAATGGATAAATAAAAACATCAAGTATTTCAAAAACAATTTTAAAATTGACACAAGCGTGATACTAGAAAAAAAATAAAAAGAAGAGAACGAAAATATAAAATAGCATGTTTATCCGAAATTATGACTATCCGAAAATAATGACAGTTAAAAAGAGAAATGTAATTTCAGGGGTCTATGGTCCTTAATATTAACAACTAAGATTTAAAACAAAAGATTAATGATTTCTGCAATGATTTAAGACAAGAAAAATCATACTTGCGTCTTGAATTAATCAAAATTCGTCATTTATTTCTATTTTGGCGAAAGTCAAACATTGACGCGACCCGGTAAAATCTGTATCCCCAGACGCTTACATTTATTATCCAATCATCTCTTGAAGACATTTACCGTTAGCCAATCATAATTATTTGTCCTTTGACAGCGAAAGCAGCGGCGATTTTGGAAAAAAGAGAGGACTTCCTGTGGAGTGTTTATTTGTATTTTTAGGTAAAATATTGTATGACACGTCCTTCAATATCAATACACAAAAAATATATGACAATTCCTTTGCAAACCTGTCTGACAGTCCTTAAAAATACTTATATTTTATGATCTATGACCTGAGGCGAAACGGCTTTGTTGACTCGAGTTTGGAGTTGATTAATCTCGAACTCTGAGACTGAGTCTGAGTAGTTGGTCGTTACGATTTTATCGTGGCTTTAATGCGAGTAGTTGCCGACTAATCCCAGCCTTGGTGTAGTCTGACTCCTTTAAAGTGAAACGTACCATAGAAATAAGAAACGAATGATAGATCTTGAAGTTGAATGAGAATAGATTTGAAACCCCTTCGCTATTTTGGTAATCAGCTGATGTCACCAGCTGATTTTTGTGGTGATCGCAGGAGGCTATATAGATTATAGTCGCATCCATCAGCCTTGCAATTGGGTTAGCCTGTAAGTGACACAGTTGAGCGTCTCGCCTACCACTCGGGAGAAAATGGTTCAAATCCAGCTAGGGTGTTTAGTTTTTATTCTTCGAATAATCCGGGGGATTTGTAGGGACTTTAACTACAAGCTCAGCAAACTCTCGTAAAATTCCTGCCCTATTGAGTTAGTCAGATGGTAAAATCACTGGTTATAGATACCTCTGGGTATTATCTGACTATAACCACAGCTGTAGCCGGTACCCTCTATTGTGCGGAAACAATCCCCCTACAGTTGTCTGGCAATGTGGAAAAGCTTGAAGGTGAATGGACCATTCAGCCCCAAGTAATGCCCAAGGGTGAGTATGTGGGCTACAAATGAGGTATGATTTGTGTATAACAATGAAGGGCTGATTTCAAAACTTCATTAATTTGAGGGTATCACTATCTTAAAAACTTTTTAGCCTAGACTTTTGAACAATGCAAATTAAAAAAAAATCTGCCCTAAGATAACCTGGTAAATTCATGGACACAGAAACATCTTTCTTATCTTCCATATTTCACTGAGATAAGCTTGGATGCATATCAATTCTAATCAAACTGATCGCCATAACAACCTCTAAACATGATAAACTTGTTATAGTTTGGCATTTTTATGATGCTTCTTTCAGACCAGTATTTCTCACAAGTTTGCAAGTGTCTTCACTGACTATGATAGCAGAATTTATTTTCACTTTCAGGGAAATTTAGCAGGCCCCTGTTTGAGGGAAAATAGCTACAAAAATAAAACATTGGGGAAACACTTTTTCTCTGTTTTTCTATACTTTGCAAAAAATCCACTAATATTGTAACATTGATTTAGAAATAAATTTCTGCCTCAAGTGTTATTTAAAACTTGAAACGTTTTTGTCTTGTTGAATTCTCCATAAAACTGTACTCAGTTAATGACATTAGTAATTAGAAGTAGAAAAAAATGTTTTGAGCCTTTTTTTAACTGGATCTCATTTTTAGCTTGTACCACTTTAAACCAACTCATTTTATGGCTCATAATACATGTATACTATGTTTACAATAGACTGTTTTCTCATGCCACTCATTATGCCATCTGTCTAACATCCAATTAAGCCCAAGCCACCTGCCTTACAGTTTATCTACATGTCTGTTAAAATCTCATTACCACAATGCACTGTTATATCCATTCCCTTGGTCAATGTTCAACGTAGTTAGATTAGATCAGTGAAGCAAGTCATTCAATGTTATTACCAGCCCCATTATTTTCACGATCTGTGAAATTTACCATCAGTCAAACTGCTGGAATTGTTATTTTGAAAATTAGAAAAATGACCCATTTAAACTTAGCCTTTATGAGTATTCCATATGGAATGCTGTCCCTGTGAAGAATTTCTTTGAATTGAAAAATAAGTAATGCCATTTTTAAAGCATTAGGCAGTTATCAAATAAATGTTTCCCATGTGGGCCATATTTGTCTTCATTTGACTTAGTACATTTGTTAGGATCCTTGTTTGAGTTTCAATCAAATTGAATCAATTGTTGTGTTTTGCAATTATTATAGAATATTTTAATACAGTTGTATTAAATTGTGTTTTTGAATACAAGCTTTATGGTAATGAAACAAACGAAGAAAATCAAAAACCAATTGCAAGGTGTTTCTGGCATTTTTTCATCTTTTATATTATTCCTTTATTATGATAGTGAATAGAGGTATTACATCCTTGCCTCTAATTAAGCCGTCTATTATGGCAACTTTATAAAGTGACTAAGTGCTTATGACTCAGAGGGTAAGGGGTTTGATCCTGATTTGGATCATTGATATTTATCAGATAATAACAGGTGTATACTATATGTGTTTATTCTGATATTTCTAATTTTTCTCAGGGGTATATTTTCTTTTTTACATATTATATACATGTATAGACTAAAGCTGTAAATCCCCTTAGATGTAATTCACCCCCCTGTAGATGTCTGACAAGTATGGCTTTTAATCTTCAACTTTATTCTTTCCTTGATTTTTATGGCCTGTCACTTTGATAGCATGCAGTGCTGAAATAATCTAATACCCTTCTCAGGCATGTCTCTGTTAATCAAGTCCATATGTTTACTTTAGTTTTCTTATTTCCTGGAAACAAAACTCTTGTGTTCTTTTTACATTACTGCTGCCTGCTGTATTGTAATTGGACTCAGCAATTTTTTTTCAGTCTATTTTGGGGGTCTCACTTCCCTCCCCCAAAAGTAACTATTTTCCTGTTTGCTGTAGCTAAGTTCCATGTCTTTTAATTTTGCTGATGAATACATTCCATTTTGATAATTTCTTTCCAAAAGGAAATCCACCCCTTTCCCCTTCATGTAAAAATAAACACTGGAATATATTTTCTGGCTTGAATTAACCTAATGGACTGTATTTAGCCAAAAGGACTTTAATTAACCCAAAGTTAATAATTGAAGTGTTTTAATCATTTGTAAAAATATTTGGCATTTGGAGAGTCTTGTTTTAATCATCATACCAGTGATGGAAATGGGTGTTAGCAGAAATGAGATATTTGCTGTCTGTCTTTGTAGAGTGAATGAATAATTTACAGGAATTAATCTAAGAGATCTTTTTACTTGACTGTTTATTTATATTTGGAAGCAAAAGGATTATGTTGGCTTATATCTGTACCAGAGTTTAGCGGTTGTGTGTTTGACTGGCGAGTATTTGAGTTCATTTGCATGCTTACTTGTAAACATTAACTGCGCTTACCCACTAGCCGTAAGCCCAAGACTAGTTTTTAACTTACTGTGAAAGGATTGACATAAAAATGTAATGTTGACAATTGAAGAAAAATCCAAACACTGAACAAATTGTTATCATTAACCAGGATTCACTTGATTCTTACTGCATATATTTTGTAACTTTATTTATTCATAAAATCCATTCTACATCTTGAAATTCAAAATGGGGAAAGTGAAGTTTGGCTACAAGACAAGTTGATTTTTAATTTCACATGTCCTTTGACAAAAGGTGACAATATGAAGATCTCCTCACTCCTGTCTATCCTCTATTACTAAGACCTTATGTTAGTACGATGATTCACATGTCAGTACAAGTGTAGAAAATCAGTATATAATATAAAGTGATATTTAATGTTAGAGAGCCTACATCTCCTGCTGTGAGATTTGATTGATTACTGCTGACCAGTCAACGATGCATGATAACCTGACCCTATACTGACCAGCCCCGAAATTTGCCCCTTTTTCTTGACTGACCTTCAAGTTGAGTTGATAATAAATAGGGGGAAAGTGAGAATAATTATACCATGGGGATGAAGATATTTATCAAGTATTTTAGGGATTTTTTTTGGGGTCCACTAAAATTAGGGGTCAGTTTGAAAACCCTTTCTTTGAGTTTTCTGACCTCTCCTGTTGCAATATTTTGGTTCTAGAATGATCTATATAAGGCCGAAAAACCAAATCCTGTGTTTAGGGCAAAGGTATGAAAAACGATGGGTAGGGTAGGCTCCAAGATTTTTTTAACAGAGCCAATAGTGATTTCAACTAAAAGTCTTCTCCCCTTCACAATATATCTGAAAGTAAAATTCAATTTTGAAAAAAGAACTTAAAGGTTTGCTTTGCAAGGCTTGCTAGCAGAAACACAGAATTTTATTTTAGGCCTAACTGACCATTGATTATAAGATGTATTCTAGAATAATGATAACTTGTATGGTATACTTTAATTATAGTTTAAATTCCTACTGTCACATTGGCTTTGATTTATTAATACATGTATATAATCTTTAACTATTGAAATGACAAATGTTTAAACAGCATGAGTTTTGTCTATGTTTGAAATAGTTGGGTTTATTGCTTAGCACTTTGGCAATTTTTCAGTCATACAGAGGTTTTGAATTCCTATGCCCAACTTAGTGGATGCATACATTGTTTGGTTGCAGACAAGTTAAATACTCCATTCCACTTGTTTGATGTCACTGGACAAACAATATTTGAACTGTTTTGTTGAATAATTATCTAATCAATTTAAAATTCAAGATTGGCTTGAGAGGTTTTGTTCAGGTGCGTCCATCCTAGGACTCGTCTCTTTAATAATTCCTTTTTTTCCAATGAGTTTGAAGCCTGCTATTAGTGGCAACCTGTAGATTGGTCCAGTGTCAATCTGACATTCTGATTTAGTCCCCTACATCTTTTGTTATAAAATCTTTTGATCTTAAGTGAGACCCTTAGACCACTTGACCCTCAAGGCTTTTATGTGTCAACTAAAATCATTGCCTCATTGTTTTGTTCAAGTGTTGTTTTATGAAAAATAAATCTTCACTAAAGTTTGTTTAAAGGAACTTTAAAATGTTTAACTTCAATTAAACATTAGAGCATAAGTTCTTGTAAAACAAATATGTAAGTGGGATGAAAACTGACTGCAATTTCTTTAAGCCAGTACTTTACCGTGCTAAATTTGCTGTTTTGCAGTCTGAAATTTGACATCAAAGTGGTAATCCAAAAATTCATTTTAGAAGCAAGCTTTAGATCTTGTTTGTAGATACATGTATTTAGTTGTCTGATAGAAATTTTTGTTGTGGGAACTTACAAGTGGTTGTTTCATGACTACTGGACACAAACAAATTTTGTAGACTGACTGTGTAGCTGGAAAATGGCAAAGGTATATTTTATGGTTGTTGAGTGCTGACTGTTATTGGGGGACATTTCATTGTGTGTGTGTTATTTAACCAACACAAGATCCCGAAGCTTCATGACAAACTAGTAAATGTTCTATGCAGTCAGAAGTACTCATAGCACTTAGAATCATTCCAAAAACATCAATATGTATAATTGAACTTTTTGATTAGTGTAAAAGAATCATAGACAAGTTTTAAGTATCACATTTACATCATAACTTCTTTATTATATTTTCAGGTTCAACTATTCCTGTACTGTACTCACTAACTTTGATAAATGGTTTAGATTAAGTACATTTGTACTTCAGTATAGCAATAATTGGTAAGTACTCGTATGCAATTTTTTATACAGTCAAATATCAAATACAGTAAAAACCCTCCATTCAACTGAATGTAGGACCACCTTGCTTATACGACTGATTTTTTAAGTCCCTGTTTTTGTAATGAATTTAAATGGTCTTATAAATGATCTGTTTTTTAGACCTCTATTTTAACCACTTATGTGATCCCTTCTTACGGTTCCAGTGTTCATTTACAGTTGATTTTTCTCCATGCAATTACGACCAATAAAAACCAGGTACAAGCCTTTTTCAGGAGCCAAGTCATTAAAACTTGTGCTAAATTTTGACACATGTTAGAATGCTTTGTGGTTGTCACAATTTGTGGAAAACTTATATTGCTGTGTTGATTTGTTAAACGAACAGAACGTCAAACATGGAATATGATCAAAGGTATGCTTCTTTTACTTACTTTATAAGATTGTGCAATTGTTTTGACAGTCCTTAGATATTGCTGTCATTGAAAAATTTGATTGAATGTTTGTAGTGGTTTTCATGTATGCAACAGTTGCATGTACTGGTTATAATTTAGTTGCTCTTTCTACAATTACATCATGTTAGAAATTCTCTTAGTGAGAAAATAGTAATAACAACCTTTTTTTTTAAGAGGCTTCACATTTGAATAAATCCAATCTTCCATGTAGGTCTCTAATATCAAAGTCTTAATTGTTAAATCTCATTTACGGATCATATATTTTGTACGAAGTAAAATTGTCTGCTTAAGTCTGCAAAAATAATTTATTAAAAGCCAAAAACCAAGGGCAAGCTCAAATAGTTGAGCTCAAAAGAGAATATTCTGTTGATTAATGTGATAATGTGAAGGCAAAAGGTAATGCAAGTTGGCCGAGCAGTTTGGAGTAGGACAAACTTTCATTATGTACGTCTATGGAACCATCCTTCCTTGTAAATGTTTCAATATGATAATTTTGATTTTTTCAGGTCCAAGACGTTCTTAGAAGAAATTCAGAAATTATAGAAGGGAAAGAGACCAATCAAAATATGGACAGAAAATGTGTATGTCACAGATGAAGAAAGTAAACACTGCTTATGTGATAGTGGTTTCAAACTGTTGATGATGTTTATATATAATATTTTTTTATTGTGTTATGTCAAATGATTAAATTTATTGCATTAAATGTATATGAAATAAATATTTTATTAAATAGATATGCATATTGATATTCATCTTGTATAGCTTATTAGCGGGAACTTTAATAAACACTACATAAAAATGTAAACAGCCAAAATGGCTGGGGTCATATAAAGCTTATTGTAAACCAAAGGAAATATATGTTTCAGCTTC
This sequence comes from Mactra quadrangularis, assembly GCA_025267735.1. Lineage (NCBI taxonomy): Eukaryota > Metazoa > Mollusca > Bivalvia > Venerida > Mactridae > Mactra > Mactra quadrangularis. The sequence goes on from CM046298.1 coordinate 849,339, forward strand.
TGGTGAAATTCTTAACAGGTTGTTTATTCTGTATCCCCTGTACAAATTATTTTTACAAATGACATAGTTTACCATTCGTTTCAGGGCCGGCAAAATCTTAAAATTGTTTACTTGTCCGTTATTGACAAATGGTAAAAGTTACTTGTCCGTATGAACATTATTGAATAAGATTATCAAAAAATCCACTTGTCCGTACTTGCCTTGGGACAACACGGACAATACGGACGTTTGATTTCGCCGCCCCAGCGTTTAATTTTTGTGCGGAGGATTTGAAGCTTACAACATACATTCAAGGAGCCGATTGCAAAATGTTCTACTGTTACCATATATGTTACCCTATGTTCCTGCAGGATAGTCAATATTCTTGTTTCCTTTGATATGTCGATCATTTCTATAGTTTAGTAAGGGAACTAAGCATCTGGAAAACCTTTATTTTATTAATAAAACTTAAATCTTCTCTTTCATTATCTTGTTTTATCATCCTTAAGTATTCCTTAATCTTTTCATTTTATTGAAGCGTATAAATTATTTCAACTTGGTAGCTTCTTGTCCCTTTTATATCAGTGTGATCCCTTTTAGGGGTTAAAGTCCTCAATACATCTATAAGATAAGTTTGATGGTATTTAAATTATAGACCCTGAATGCAGCCCTTAAATGGTATCATTACCCCTAAATACCAGTTTAAACTCAATGATTGTAACCCCTTTTCTTGATTTGATTGACAGTTGGTATTTTAGTTTTTGATGCAGATATTCAAGATGTGTTTGCTAAACGAGTAAATTGTTTGGACACTACTGGTCGTTTTGAATACAGCTGCATTGTTTGCAGCGGTGGATACTTGCATTTCGTTATTTGATATGCATTTTGTTAAGACTTGTCAATAATTTATAGTCCCGGCTATTCACATTTTTGTGTTGACGATGCCTGCATTGTATTCATTGTGTTTTTTGTTTGCACTATCTCGGTGTAGTGTCGAATTCCTGCAGTAAAAACTGGAGAATTTCTATAATGAAAAACATTTAATTTGATACCTGTAGTGCAAATAGTGTACTTTAAGTTACACTTTTAACTTGTAAAGTAAATTTAGATTTGTGACACTATTGTTTCTTTGAACTTCGTATGGTAGTTGAGATTTTTAGTAATTGTTTGACACTTCGGACCAATTAGTTTAGCTTATTACCGAAAAACTTGGAGTGTACTTTTTCTATGAAGTTCTGATTATTTGATCGAGGTTTGATTTTTATGCACCTTTATGTACAAGGTGTGCAAGTCATACTGTGAACCAAGGCTGGTCATCTGTCCTAGTGTTTGCTTTGACAATAATTGTGTTAGCTAATTTTTTTTATCAAATTGCAATAAATGATCACACTTACTGTGCTGTTTAATGTTGTATTCTTTCAACGTAACACTTCTGCTTTTAGATGCGAAATGACAGGGGGGTGGATCGCTTGATTTGATCAAAGACGTGTATTGACTGGCTGGCAGTTTTTTTCTGATCTTTTGTGAAACGTGTGTCACCCATGTGGTGACCTAAAATGGTTGAATCATACTATGTGATAGAGACACTGTGAACCTGGGACTGAGTGTCTGTAAAAGTGTTAAATAGCGTTACATAGTAAAAAAAAATCTTGATGAATTCTAAAATAACTGTGAAGTTATGAATTCATTTGTTGTATATTGCTTTCATGTGTTCTTCATTGGTTTAGCCTATACAGGTGCTAGTGTCTACTTTCCACCCATTGTGCTAAATTTTGTTGAGCACCAGCCCAACTGATAACATTTATGTTGGAAAGTAAATTGAAAATTTCAATCAACCTGACTATGATTTTACTTTCCTTAATCAATTTTCACTGTCCTGGACTTCAGGCTGGTGACTTTTCCTAACTGTAACAAAAATTATCAATTAGTCTGACTATATTTCACTAGCCCGAGTCAAGTTTTACTTGTCTCAAATGTAAGGCTAGTTGGGTAAGGATGTATGAAATAGTCAAGGAAAGGTCCAGATAAAACTGGATAGTTTGCAGTCAAGATTATCATAGAAATGATCTGACCCCATAATGCAAAAGGGTACCATAGTGTTCTTCAATCATATATATGATGGTACCTTTTTGCATTAAGGGAACCAAAAACTAATGACCAAGCATAATTATTTATGTACCATGATGGTTATTGAAATTTTCTCACAAAAAATAATTTTATGTACATCTAGGAATGGATAATTTTATGCTTGCTTGTTAATGTAAAAATAATTTTATGATGAAAAGGAAGATAATTTCATTTTTTTGACTACTCGCCCCTGTGGTCCTGTGGAAAATATGTTGATAATATTGAAATTTATAAATGTTTATCTTTTAATGAAATGTCTAATTTATGTTTTCTTTAATATCATTACTGTCCAAAATGCTCTAAATCATAACAAAGGGTCAGCCCAAAACTATTAAGGGTCAGTGTTAAACAGTCTAACTATGTTAAAATTAAGAAAGTGTTTATATTAGTTTTGCGCTGATCATTTAATATTAAGATTTACATGTTAATAAAGATTTTATTAACTTTTATCAGAGGTTGAATGTAAATTTGTTGACATGGGCTTGAAATGGACATTGTTGAAAGGACTGACCAGTGATGGTCAGTACTGGTCATTTACCATGATAATATAACATAAATATTAGTAAAATGTCAGAAGAATTATCTTGTTGTCTATCTTGATTTTAACTCATAGGTCACATGTCGCCAGTTTGTCCTGGTTTAGACATAGGAGAGAGGGCGAGGGGGGGGGATAAATCAGAAGTTAGTGACGCCATAAAGAACTAATCGGGATGAACCGTTTTGAATTGGCGATCGCTGGGGAGTGGCCTTGATGGTGTTTAAAATTTAAATAAAACAGGGATATACCGGGGAGAGAAAACATGCCAGCTTATTCCGGGAAGATCAAGGGCATTATCGTAGCTCGTTCGGCATGACCCATCTCTCCACCTTCAGAACACCAGGTGAATCTGTAGTAAACAGGCATGACCTATGTCCAAAGTGGAGATACGAAGACTCCTGGTTTGGTCACTAGATTTTCTTCATTAATTACCTTGGTTCATGCCTGAGTATACCAGCTAAAATATCCCTGGTTCATGCCTGGGTATACCAGCTAAAATATCTGGGACTGTGTGAAATAGTTATTTCCTAGTTCTCTAGCTCATAAATAAGAGTGACGTGACTACAAAGAAAATATTTTCAAAATTTGGTGTGTCTACGCAAAGTTAGTCTTAATTTCATATAAATACATAAAGAAGGATGGAGACAAGTTTTCTACTGTCCCTGTAAAAATGTAATGTATGTGAAATAAGTTGTCTGCAGTTTGCGTGGACAATATCTTGACCCTTAATTCTACTATATAAACTTCAATACTATTGTTGCCAGCCCCTTTTATCCCTTTCGTATAAGGGTCCTGGGAAAGGAAGTTGATTACGTGATGTATTTTGTCGTCCCCTTTGACCAGATGTTGATTGTAACTATTTTCCCAACATTATTTATCATGTTTGATTGACTTCAGTAAATGTTAGAATTCTGTTACAATGCAAATCTATTGACATAAAAATTTAAATGGATGATGTGTTTATTTGATGTGATAGTATTGTTAAATTTCATTTAACTGTCAGTGGCAGGCACATTAACTGGCTGATTTAAATACTCTTCTTGTTTGACAATCAATCTCTATACCAACAGTCTTCAAATATAGCTAGTGGACCATTGACCGAGTCCTTAGAAATTGCTGTCGGTCCAGTGACTTTTAGAATGTTAGTGAACGGAGGGTCCACCAACTTTTTATAGCCTATATTTTCCATATTCAATAAAAAATCATCGTATTATATAATATTGTTCATTTAATTTTATGAAATACCATGCTAAATTAATAATATGGACTGCATATTTTTAACATATTGCCATTAATAAACTTTTACTCAGTCCATAAAAAAATCCATTTTGCTGGACCGAATGTCCAGTGCTGACACAAGTTTGATGTGAAGACTGTACCAATATGGATATCTATTTTTATTGATACAGAGTATGGAAGTTCTGTAGTGACCATTCATGTATGGGGTTTATCTAAAAAATATTGAGTATTTTAATCAGTGGGGTAAATGGGTGTCCAAGATTTCCAAGATAAACTCCCAAATTTTGGGAAAACTGCATGATTTAACAAAAATTACAAAGGGGTAAGGGGCCTGTAAACAGGTCCTGTTATAAAAGGGGAAAAAAGGTCTAATTTAATGGTCCATGTCTATGTGCTATCAAAATTGATTTTTCTATATTTCCCAACTATGGACCCTTATGTTTGAAAGGAGATCTGTTATAAACTGATAAAAGGATGATAAAAAAGGGTCCATGGATGCAGCTGTTTATCATGACCCTTAATCTTACACAGACCCTCTTTTTCTTCCTTTGTATTTTCAAGCCATAGTTTAATTATACATAATATTATTTTCTACCAATTACTTGCATGGGGTTAAGAAAAACAAACAGGCTAATTTTAGACTGTTTATATTCCAATTTTTAGTAATGATATTCAGGGGCCACCTGTCTATGATGAATTAGAGGGGTGGGTTTTTTTCATGATGGTGTATTTTACGCTTAGTTATTTATTTTAGAGGTGTTGATTGTGATGTTTGGGTTCTATTGATATCTCAGGTGAACGCTACACTGCCCTAACTCTTTTACTAAGTTATTCAGGTGGCTTGAAAAAACCATACCCAAACTGTTAGTATCTTTAATTTAAAAACAAAAATATCTGTTTTTATCTTTAATTTAAAAGCAAAATGTGAATTAGGCCCTTTTGTCCCTTTAAAATAAATCTGGCCACTCTTCTTTATGCTAAGATGTTTGCCTTGAAATTTATTAAAGAAATGTAAAAAAAACTCAATTTTTATACAAACAAAAGTTAGATCATTGTTGCATTCATTGGATGATATGATTGGAACAAAGTTTGGGTTTTCTACTGGTTTCCATCTGTCTGATTCAACTAGACACAATTGTAAATGATAGTTACATTGTGTCCCCTAGTGTCCCCTTGTCTTGTTTAAATATCAGGTAGTCTGCGGTTACATATTTAAATATAATTTGAATGTCAATATCAGGAATACCTTGGTGAATAATTTGTTTTAAACATACTTTATAAATTGATTTGTTTTTATCGGACAGATGGTGAAATGTTTATAAGTTCATACAATCATTAAAAATATGTGGCGAGAAGTAGATGGGGGAGGGGATGGGAGAGTTAGTTTGGTCTATTGATATTCAGTAACCACTAACCAGTAACCAATGTAAATTGATGAATTAACATTTTGAAACTTGAATAATTATTATACATATGTTTGAATTCAGCTTGGTTGGTGTTAGAATTGATTGTTTAGGAAAACTCATTTTTTAGTCTTGGAGAATTTTATGTGTCTTCATTTTGCTTTCTGGAATCATTACATTTTCTTTTGAATTTGAGGTTACAAACATATCTCAAACTCTTGAACTTGTCATTGGTTCATTGAGATAAATTATCAATAGTTTAGGAGGCTGATAGTCAATTTTTTGTTTTGAATAAAAAAATGAATTGTGCCTATAAAATTTTATTTTTACTGCATGACTATTTAATAAAACAAATCATGAAACAATGACTCTTCAAACTTGAACTCAGAAATAACAGCTATTGAAGTAATTATACTGTGATAAATCTTTTTGAGGTCAGTGTATAATATTCTATATTGTCCTGTAATTAAGAAAATTGACCAATGAGCATAAAATTAACAAGCCCATAAAACCCTTTAATCATTAACCTTCACTGACCTTTTGATCCTTCAAAAGATTGTCTGTACTTTTTTTTCATTTGAAGAACTGTTAGTTTTTGGTCATTTTTTTCAAAATGAACAATTTTTATTGTATTAAAATTACCAAATGATACTTATTTTGACTCTTTCATCAATCTTCTATTGTAATTTGGATTCTTCATCTAATGGTCATAAAATCAAGTGTCCTCTGCTCATATACTTGAGATTTTTATTTCAAACTTAAGATTTTTTCATTTTAAACTTTTTGAAGTTTTGCTTAAAGTAAGTTATTCTTGATTGCTAGAAAATTAGATTCGTAAATAAAAGGAGAAATAATTAATGAGGAGCTGTACAGCAAAATGAGTGTGATCAAAGCTGTATATTTTTGTATTGTTTGTTTGGATTTAATTAGGGTCGTCCGCTCCATAGGGATGTATCATGTGCAGACCCCAGGATGTGACTCTTTATCCGTTAAAAAATTGTTTTTTGAATCTAAATTGAGTCAAATTTAGAAAATTCCTGATATATTTAGTTTATTATATACCAAAATGCATTTTTGTTATTGCTATGGGTAGGTTGTCTCCTTATTGCTAAATTAGCACCATAGATTAGAGACTTCCCAATAGTATAATGTTGTACTGATCTTGGAATATTTAATAGCTACCTATGTATGGTTGGGAAACCATAGAAAATCCCCCTGATTGTTTCCAAGAACATGACCCTTCATCATAATGTTTAACACAGAGGGACCAAGTGCATAAGAAGTCTAAAACTTTCAGCCAGTCTTCCTGAATGATAACTAGTTGGTGTAAATGTTAATATTGTAATTGCCATGTTAAATTTTGGTATTTTCAACTTAAAAACTTAGACATCATATATTTGAAGATAGATTTTCATATGATACAAGAAATCACAATTTTTCTCTTAAATTAAATGATTTCTTGATATCAAAGAGTAAGAAATTTTGATTTCCATTTGCTGTATGAAGGAATTTTGTAACTTGAACTTGATCCATGGTCCTCTGTCATTCAGAGACGTGTACAATTCTTCTGTCGGATGATATTAAATGTAAATATTTATGTTTTGTTTTATTCAGATTTGTTCCAAGAATGAAGCACAAAGTATCACATGAGATGACAAAATATATCGTTAGTTAATATTATGTTTGTTATAAATCAACTACTGTGATTTTAAAGAATTAAAGGTAAGTTGTTTAATTTTGCTTTTTTCTGAAACTTTCTATTATTGATAATACCCCATGTATTGTTTGTTATCAAGTTAGAAGTTGATGGTTCCCTGGTCACACATCACACAGGGTAGCAGGGTAAACACACCATCTTACATGTGGTAGTAATAAATGAACAAAAGTGAAATTCAGGCCTTAATTGAGTCAAATTTTGTATAAAAATACAAAGATAATTCATAATTCAGCACTAATAAGTTGAAGACTTCCCTTTTTATTGAAGGGTTTTTACCTTTTATTGTTTTCGTTTTGAAAGATGATTTTTACTCACAAAAATGTTATTAATAATAATAAAGACTTTATTTAATGAAGCTACACATTTAGATCAATCCATCTTCCATATGGACTTCTGGTGAAAGGTGGTACATGTAGTTTACATTAGATTTGTGGACTTTACCATCAAGTATAATGTATTCAGATAAGTTTACTGTGACATATTGTTGTTCCATATTTCATAGATCTCTGTTACAGATATTAGTTCACAGTACTTTGTATGTCCAAGATAGGACAAGATAAGATAAGATACATGTTGTAAAAGACAAGGTTCCCACTTGTACAAGAAAAGGTAAGCTACTTGATGCCATATCTGATTGTCTTTCATCATAAATCTGTGACCATTGTTTCTGGCATCCGTAGATTAATCCCAATGATAAAATACCTGTTTATGTTATAATTTCACACCTCTGTGGTAGGTCGGAACACCTTGGGTCACTTGACACAATCTCTGCTACCCGTGGCATATAAACCATTTGTTGTTTATGTTTATTTTTCATTAACTAAGTGTGAACTTACTGTATAACAGTTTTCTATGCAATGTAGATAATGTTACACTAATATTTATTTTCTAATTCCAAGATTAGTGTGGTTGTTGTTTTTTTCAAACACAGTACTGTTGTTTCTGTTGTTGACTTTTCGACTGGAGTGTTGACTTTAGCACTTTTAGTTCTTTACGTAACATTTTCTACATACCTGCTTGGTACATGTGGACTTGTGTTTCTTTGGATTTATTTTAGTGATTTTGTGACTTTGGGTTTATTTTACAATTTTGGGTTCATTTTCGACTTTTGGTTAATTTGTTAATTGTGTTTAATTAATGAAGAAAAATGAGGAAAATATTTGAGAAGTATCAAAAAGTACAAATTATGAAGTTTGTATTTTATCAATGTATTTTGAGTAAGTATAAATTTTAGATTTTTTATTTTGATATATTGTAAGGGGTCCTTTTATATATGAGCACATATTGTTCATTGTGTTGATAACATTGAATGTATATGATCAAAAATCGTTTTAGAGCTACCTTATGTAATTAGGAAGAAGTTATTTTATATCACAGAACTTCATGTTAAATATACAGTGGTCAAAACTAATGTTTTAAGTATGTATAACCTAATTCTTTTTTCAGTTTTGATCTACTTTCACTTTGAATTACAATAAATATAATTAACATATTTGAGTGAACATCTCAATTACTAAAAAGATTTTTTCATTAGAAGTGTTTGAAATAATATGTGTAGCGAGGATGTGTTTATGTTCTTTGAAGTCCATAGACAATGTTAGTCTTATCTAAGGGGCTTTAACACTCTGAATATTGATTTAAAACTCTCTATAAATGATTACCTTTTCTAACTTAAGAAAAACACATGACCATTGTTTTTTAAATTAAGAGAGAACAACAGTAAACCCCAAAATGAATGAAGTAAAAACAACATAATAACAAAAACTGTTAACTTTTGAGCGCTGTTTGATGTTAATCCATATTTGTAAAAACTTGAAGCAGTTTATTTTGAGCTGATTAAATTTACAATAATCTGCTTAGTTTTATCTTAAGTTATCACCTGTTTAAGGATTATTTGAATTCAGATAGATTGGTTGCCGTGACAACCTGTAATATATACAGAGTGATGTTTGCTGGTTTTTAACCAAACTTGCGGATTAACTAATTTGTTTCTATTCATTTATCTGATATACTTATTACTGCTGAGGGTCTATGTTGAGAAATTATGTTGCTAGAATATTTGAGGTACTTGTAAAATTGTCTCTGCTCTTGATGTTGCTGTTGTCGCTAATCATTGTTTAGTTGTAATTTTTATGGTGCAGTTATTTCTTGGATTTATTATATTTAAATGTTGATGGAATTACGGCTTTGTCTCAGAATTTACAGTAAGTTATTTTTCACCTTTTTTTGTAACAAAGTTTTTAATTGCCAAGCAACTCGTGACCATTTTGTTACTGTTTAGATGTTATAGTGATTGTTTTTAAGCAGAATGACAGGATGCTGCACCCTGCCCCTTTTTCTCTTCCCTGACCTTTTTTCTACTCCTTGACCTTATTTCCTCTTATCCGCTTTTTCACCCACTTGCCCTTTCTTTTTGACTTTCCTCCTCATAACTTTGAAACATCAACTCTCTGATGTGCCAGCCCTTTGTCTTGCCTCCCCCCCATCCCTTTTTCTAAGTTCTTGAATAATCTCTAGTTGTGATGAATCTGGTTTATTTTATTGTATTTTGGGACCAAAATTCAGTCCCCATTCCTCTGCCTCAAAAAGGGGCTGTTTTTCCCCCTTTTCTGTTCAACAAAGTTTTAAATTAATTACAAACTCCTTCACAGTGACAACAAACAATATTGGCATCCAGCAAGGACATAAATGAATTAAAAATAAATGAATGACATCACATCTTGAATGACATCATCTCTTTTTGTGGTTAAATTAACCCAATTGAGAACTTAATTAGGTTTAGTATAACATTGTTAACAATGTAGGAGCGAATTCATAGACGGTCTATAATGGCTTTAACAAACTGTCACTATTTTTATTAAGTGAATTCAAGTATTGGTAGATGCCTTAGGCTGTAGTCGTAAGAGGGTTTGGGTTTCTAGTTTATACACTGTAAAAATTTTAATCTACTAGTGCAAGTTGTTAACTAGACAAATTTGTAAAAATTCGGCAGACAGCCACTTCAGAAAGATTGACTTGTATGGGTTGTTAATAAAATCACATTAGTTTGTAAATTAGAACATATTGAAAACCTGATCAGGTGTGCAGCTTTGGTCCTTCACTTGTATAGCCGAGAGAAAAAATTGTCAAGTGGCTTAGATTGGATTCATTCGATGATGTAATGAAAAAGGGGCTTTTCATAAAATAGGGGCTTAAAGATTACTTGTTTATGTAAAAATCCAAACATTTTGTGGTTTGTTATGAACTTAAATATTGACAGAACACATTAATAAAGGAGTTGCCAACTGCTGGCCCCTAATAAGAGAAAATCTGATATTTGCCGAGCTGAATTGCTTCTTCATACTAGTACTATTTTATTTCAATTGTGAAACAAGTTTTTACAAATTATGTTAATCACATTCCAGTCTGCTTTCTTGCTCCCTCAGTACTGAGCTAAGAAGGTTTTTGATTTGATTTGAACCAATGTGGAGCTGGCTTAGAATGAATTATTCGGCCATGCCGTGTTGACTTTTTAAATTAAGTATGTTTTTTCAATATAGTGTTCAAAATATGACTATGTTTTTTAAATGTGTCCTTGTCAAATGAGATGGTTTTATAATTATCTTGTGGTCATTTTTTTTTAAATTGCTCACAAATTTTAGAACTGTATCAATCACTGATTATTTTGGGTGATAGTCAGCTTCAAGCAGGTACAAAATGTGATTTTTTTATAACATTATAAAACTTATGAGCATTGCTGCTTTTGGCTTAATGAAACAGTTGACCATTAAATACAAAAAAAGGAAATGTATTGTCTAAGAATGGCTAGGATAGTTGAATAAAATCAGACTTTAAAAAGAGATTTGCTGTTAGCTATGCTAACTTAGCATTGTGTCATTTGTTTAATTTGGTTATCAGTGTATTATGTAACAATGTCCCTGATTGGATAATTCACAATGTTACATTATCTCTGATTGGTTGATACAAGATATCAATGTCCAATTAAATATTGATATAGAACTCAGATTTATCTTGTCATGGAATCAGGCAGAGATGATAAAAATCTGGTCAGTGCATATTTCTGTACAAGTGGCAGTGTTCACAGCTGTATAGCACTTGGTATAGTTTACATAACTGGTACATATGTCCCTTGTTGATGTTTATCATACATGCTGTGGCCCCTACTTGGCCCCTTATCTGTCATAGTCTCACCTGTTTGCGATATAGTTAGCAATTTAGCATCCATACACTGGTTAGTGCCATAATGCTTACAGAAAATTTTCATCTATTTAATAATGAGGTGTGAATTGGGTGTCAGCCCTTTATCATTAAACATTCATGTCTCTAATGCTCTTTTATCAAGATTATGTTTCGTTGGGTAACTATTTTACATTTAGGCCAGCCTTGAAAAAATGTTTATTTGTTTCTTGACCTGGAATTTTTAGCCGGATTTTTCAATGAAAAAATTCAGCTTATAGTTTGGCGAAGCACAGGCGGGCAATCGGCTGTCTGGTGTCATTAACAATTGCTTCTTTTTCTTATATTTCTGCCATTTTTTGTCAGATCTTTATGAAACTTCATACAATGATAACATACCATGTGATGAACAGAATAAGAAAGTTAACCACAACTCTACCTGCCTTTATTATGGATTATTTCCCTTTGTAATTTTTGCTTTAAAGTTTTTAAATTGGGCTTTAATGTGGTTTCCACATTACATTTCTTGTAAGAGTTGGTTTTAGATAAATTTTATTTAATTTCATTTTATCGCCATGCATTAATCACACATATTCTCTCACTACAGTACTTATGTACTCACTATCAATAATTGAGTATTTAAATCAGCAGTAGTTTTGACTGAACCCCAAGAATTAACCTGTACAATGTGTCGCTATTGTGTTAAACCCAACCAAAAAAACGCAAACAACAAAAAACATAGATACTCCATAGTATGTTACTTCCGACAGTTAATGAAAAAATTTAGGATTGCTGATAAAAAAAGGGAATCGATAAGGTGGGTAGGGTAACTTCAAGCAAAGACTTTTATTATGACAGCCTTTTAGGGGTTTGCATCTGTAGTTAGAGAGTGATTGGAAGTAGAAAAGTTTATCTTCCAGTGATTTTTATTTTGCCTAAAAATGGGGCTGAAATTAGATCTTTTCAAAATGGATAAAATGATGAAAATTCACAAAAATATTTATGGCAGATAAATTTGAATCAAAAAGTCTAAATGTAATACTAACCATTAACTGTCTGTTGTCTGTTTGTGTTTGTTTGAGTACATTTTATGATAGTGAAGTATTTAAATAATATTGAGTTAAGAAAATAACTCTTTCACTGATTGTCCCACAATATATTTCACATTTTAGAGAATAAGCCTGCAAATTCACTAGAAGAAAAGCTGAGGTGGTTTGAAAAAATAAACAAAATCACTGCCTACTCTGGTAACACTATCCTGGAAGTATAGAAATCTGTACTGATCAAAATTATACATCTTTGCAGCCACATTTTGTACCCAATGTTATGTTTTATTCAAATCGTTTGGACTTAATTTTGTTATCGTACATTTAATACCTGGGGTTTTATATAATACATTGTATAGACCCCTAATTGGTAGTTTAGTAGGGAATTTAGTATAGACCCCTAATTGGTGGTTTAGTATAGAACAATAATCAAAACAATAGTTAGGTTAGTGAGGTTCAAATATTTTGTGTGAAATTTTAAAGTTTTTTGTGTGAAATTTTTATCTCTTTATTACTGACGAACAATCGGAAACAATGCTGTTTGTTTGCACTTTGTGATTTATGCCAAATTTAACAATTTTCTCAGCAATTTTGGTACCAATTGGTATTATCAGATTTCCTGGATTATTTTCTTAACCAGGTACTTACCTAACTATTCCAAGTAGTTGCCATTGTTGCAGTAAAGTCGATTCTTTTGTAAATATTTCCAAAGATGGGATTTTACAAAAAGTGTCAACACAAAATTGTATAAATTGTTATTTTGACAATGTATTATTAAGCCAAAAAATAAACTTTGTATAATGATAATAATTATTTTAAAAGGTCAATGATTGAACTATATGTCTCTAAGGCACATTCATACATAGACATGGAAGTTTTTATTCTATTTTTAATGTGACGTTACCTTTCTTTTACCTCTATATCTCATGCATGGCTGCTATATTTTATCCCCTCTTTATAATATGTTATGGTCAAATTATTAGTTTTCTATGTTAAAATCGAAATAAGATACAGTTTTTTTAAGTAAAATTTTGGCATATCATAGCTTGTGTTTGTATTGCATTCTGCAACAAATTATATATAATTTTAAGTTAACATTTTAATTTCTGACTAAAAAACTTTACAATGGTCAATATATTTAAATATGATTAAGGACAAAATAAGCCACCTGAAAGGAATTTCCAGAATTTAAATACTAGGGCCACAACAAGTTGATCATGTGTTCTACGGATTTTTCTTGGAAAAAATGGGACAAGTGAGCGAAGAAAAATAAAAAAAATCTTAATTCAGTTGCTCTATATAGCAGGATGACCACATTTTTATGATTGAGCGAGGCAATAAAAATAAATTATTTATTGCGAATCCATAGAACATATGATCAACTTGTTGTGGCCTAGAAGTATTTTAAATATTATGTTTGGTTCATTCTTGCCGCAATAAATTGTTATTTCAAATAAAATATTGTTTTATTTCATATTCCAAACAGTATTGACAGATTTGACCAGATAAAGCATTGACAGACCACACAGTGACCATCTGTGCTAGAGTGACCCCTAAACATTTTTATACATTACAGAGTGACCCCTAAAACCCCTTATACATCATAGACATACATCTTGCCAAAGTAATAAAAACAAAATATGTTGAAAATAAAAATGTCAAATATTTAAAAGTTTATGGCTATGTTAAGGGGAAACAATAACTGCTTGCAAACTAATTAAACTGTCTGAAATTTATATTAGTTTTTTTTCAAGAAAATGATCTAATTTAAGGGTCTGTAGAATGAACAGTTGACCCCTCAACTGATCTATCTAGTTAAAGATTAACTAACAAGATAGCCCTGTTTGTCTCTAACCCAGAAAGGGATGTAACATAACTATTATCTTCAATTTTTATGATTTTTCTACAACTTTTATTACACTCTGTGCAGCAATTTTGTCCCTTCTTCCTGACCCTTAAGGGGCCATTCAGAAATATCACTAGACCCCTATTTTGTCAATAAACTAATGCTCAGGTATGAACATCAAACAGGTGAAAGTCTAGTTTATTATTGTCATTACTAAACATTATGTGTGCATCAACTACGACAATGTTAAATTATCTACATAAAATTTGACTCAATTTTGGTTAAATGTCCTCCCATTAAATGTAATTTTCTTTAATCGTGCTACTTAACAGTAACGTGAGAACTAAATACTACCGAACATTAAAGGTTGTAGAGAAATAATGTTATGCTCGGAGAAAATAATGTTATGGTCATTTATTTTGTCACGGGTCATTTAATATCCCATTAATGTTGGTAAGAAAATCGGATTGTTAGAGTATATGGACTGGGAGTTTTAGCATAGGTTATTTGATGAAATCATAACATTGCAGTAGCCACATGAATACTTTCCTTGAGGTCTGCTTTCATTAAAGATGTTTTAATTAGCATACTTTAATTAATAATTTATCATAAACATTAATCTGAAAGTTGTTTAGTACAAAAACTTATTCTTTCATTTTTCATAGTTTTACATTATAACAGCAGAGTAGAATAGATACCCTTCTGGGATAAATGAAATTTTGAGAAAAACTATTCAATCATACTGCAGTCAATTTTACTATGTATAAATTTTACTTGATTGAAACAGTGTACAAAATTAGGATATATGAAAGTGGTTGCCCGAACAAGCCATTTTAGCAGCAAGCACTATATCTTGTTTATAGAAATTTAGTTGCCCAATAGAAGTTTTTGGTTGTCCGAACTATGAATACTGTACACTGTACTCACTATTGACATTTGTATCAATGTATTTAAATCAGTGGGGTTAATGTATGCGCTACCAGCAGTTGAATACTACAAGTACAATGTACCAAATATTTGACATTATTTAAATATTTATACTTTAGAATTTATGACATAAAATATTAGTTTGTATTATATAATGTGCAAGAAAATGTGCATGAAAATTGGACATGTTGTATTTATGAGAGAGGGAACAATGAATACTGCTCACAATTTTCTCTGGTGAAGACAAGTGAATATTTCATTATGGACATGTTTGATTGATGGCTGTGTAACAGTGATTGTTTCAAATCTGTCCAGAAAAAAATATTGTCCATTCAACCTGAGGCTACGGAGTATTGAAATAATGAGACAAGATGATGGACATATTGGACAGTGTTACATAACAGATGAGTTATATATTGATGTGTAGGCACAATGACTGGACTTCATTATTCGTTATTTATTTGTTGTTAAGACAAGTTTTTGTTCTAAACCCATTGATATAGGGTCGTGATAAATGTTTATATATTTAACTCACTGTCAAGTTATAACAATAACTTGGTATATACTGAGTATAACTCATCTAAGATGTACTTATTGATAAAAATATAGAATATTAAATCAAGTTTGTGTCATATAAATCTGGCAGGATTGTACCCCACCCACTTTGTCTTATCATTGATTTGTATAGAAAAATGTGTCATGATAATAATATTTGATTGATTTTTAATACATTTTATTATAATAAATACTCATTTCAATACTTCAGTGTCAAAGAACCTCACATTGAAGATTGGGTATAGTCTGTGTTGTCTTTATTAATGAAATTATCATCATCATCATTATCATCATCATCATCATCATCATTATTATTATTTTATAAAAGGTGTTTGAATTTTATAGTTTAATGAACAAATATGAGAAATATAATATTAGTTCTTATTTAATTCAAGGATATTAGATCCACATCAGGATTTTTTTTCTCAGCAGCTGGTTGAAGGTTTCTTTCTACAATTTCTACATCAGAATAAATGAAATAAAAGAAATATTATTCAAGAAAAATAAACAAAGCAGCAACATTTTGATCAGCAAAATAAAATCTAACTTGAGACAATTATATGACCAGATGTTTATATCAAACTTAATAAAGGCAATATGATATCAATACTTTCATTTCCTTAGATAGCACATCTTTAAGTTAGAAAATATTCCCCTGAACAAACATTCCTAGAAGCAATATATTCTAAAACAAACCAATATCTTATCATTGTCCCTTAATTAAAAGTCTATGCTACGATATATTGTTATAGTAAATAGATAGAAAGAGTAGCGGACATCAAACAGTTGATATAAGTCAAATAAGGAAACAATTATCATGATAATGTTATCATTAATTATCAATGATTATCATAACTATCTCTTTGTTTCTGATAAATTATTATCTTAAGGTAAATTAACAAGTTAGTTCACTGATTGTAGTTAGTATGAAATATTTAATTAATACTTCAATAGTAAAATAATTATCATCAATTTAATATTCAATAAACACACTTAGATCTGAACTATGATATAATTATCATTATTATTGAATTTAATTATCATTTACTGATAATGATAATTAATTAACTGAAATCAGAATGTTGGTGGGGCATTTTTACACAAGAAAGTATTGCTGTATGGACAAACGGAATGTAATGCCCAAGTTTTCTGAAATACTGTATTTCATTTTCTACATAAGAAATGCTCATTTAAAAGAACAGAATATATACTCCAGTCCTTGCCTGAAATTTCCTTGATCACTTGGGCTAATATTATGTTAATGTAAAAAGGGGGCAAATTTATCTACAAGCCTGACTGTTATGAAATGAGTATTTTTTCTTGTCTTAATCAAATTTCATTAGCCTGGGCATTGGGCTTCTTTATGTCTATATATGGTATTAATATCCTTCCAATATCATGAAAACATCATAGAAAACTCATGGGCAAATCAAGAAATATAAGTTTCTTGAGTTCTTATGAATATTCGACACAGAAATTCATAGGAAGACAGTAACAATAGATCCCTAGGGTGGGGCATACAACAAAATTAATGTACATCTACTACAGAAAAAAAATACCTTAAAATAACGAACTACATTGTATATTTTATGGACTACCATTTTATAACAATATTTTCTTTTGATGTAGACGGATAAAGACAGGAAAAGACACTTTAGTTAAAATATCAACAGACAGCAGGGGGAGAGGTGAAACAAACATGATTTAGAAATTTTGACTTTGTGATGATTATATCAACAATGGTGGTCTTGTATTAGAATAGTCTAGTTGACAGGAAAACTTCACAGTAGACGCAAACAAAACCCTTTAATTGTTTACCTTGTAGTTTCCAATATTCTCGGGGGATTTTAGGGGCACACATACCAGTTAAAAAGGGATCAATCCTCAGTTATCAAAAATGATGTAACACGTTAACTTGTTCAAATAAATCAGTTGAAATAGGTCAAACCTCAATTGAAACCTAAAATAAGGCTTAAATAGAAATTTCAACTAATACTGAAATTTTCAATGAAAATTAAATCGTTTCAAAATTTGAATATATTTCTGATTTGACGTAACTTTGAATTATTATTACCCTGGCAAACTTTCATTCAAGGTAATTAAATGAAGGGATTATCTTTTAATAAAATCAAGTCAAAACTGCTTCTGTAATAGAATTTTCAATAGAACACTATAAATAAATTGATCATTTTTATACAATCCTATTGTTAAATTTTATTCAACTGTCAGTGATGCCTACATTAACCCTGCTGATTTAAATTCTCTCCCCAGTACTTCTGTACTTACGTTTGATAAAAATATGTTCCTGTATTTATGTACAGGGGTTATTGAACTAATATCAAGTATTTAAATCAGCAGGGTTAACATACATGTATGTGCCACTGTTGATTCCATTATAAGAAATCTGAACAGTGGAATGGTCTAATATATGAACCTTTTTCTTGTCAAATTAGGCATTTTGGGACAATGGCATGATTTTGCAACAAACTAGGTGGTCTATATTGCTGAACTTTAACATCCTGCAAGGTACGCAGTTTACATGCATGTTATAACCGGTCATACACCCTGTAGCCCTTATTTCAACCCCTATTTCGGTTAATCTTCTTTCGTGAAGTCATTTTCTGTCATTCTTTATTGATTATGTGGGTAAAGGATTTAAAAATTGACAACATTGGAATTACTTCATGCATACAAAAAATCTCCTATTTTTACAAAAAATCTAAAACCAAAAAAGTCTTAACTGTTGTACGATAATAATGAATGCATTGTTGTTTTTTGTATTGAAGATAAAAATATTCTCTAAGCAAATCCTTCTGGTTATTTGTTTTGTACAAAAATAGAGATTTTCCTATTCTTTCCCCTGATTAGTGTCTTTTGTACTTAGTAAGGGGCTTCCCCTGATAAGGGGTCTGATAAAATAGGGATCAGTTTAAAATCTCTAGCCCCTTGTGAACTTATAACCTTCCTTTTCTTAAACAGTTAATTATTGACTTAATAGAAATTATCATTTAATATAAAACAATCTAAATTGGTTAAAAAACAATAACTAAACTTGATTATAAAACTTTCAAAGATTTCATTTTTTGATAAATTTAAACTTGGGGCCATATTGCTATTCTGTTATTATTGAAGTGCAGTCATCCCCTCAAGGCTCTGACTCTATCTTAACCATCCATCCGATTTCGGTTTATTTACACTGTTTGCTGATATTGGAAAATAAAGCCCCAAGCCAAACAAGAGCGGTGTTATTTATACACTGAACGAAAAACCTTAGACATCAGTTAGTATTTGAATCTTGAAGTGAGAGGTTGTGTGATAGAAATTTTGTGCTTGTCTGCTTTAATACCATTACAGTGAAATATTCTTTATGTTGTGCTAAATATATTAATTTGAAGTTTAACTCTACTCATCAGTGCTTTTGATTAAATTTTAATAAAAAGTGAAGTTTGGGTTAGGTTTTAAATTTATAAACTTTAACAATTTTGCAACAAATATATAGAAACCAAGTGAAGGAGTTTTACAAAAGGGACATTATACAATTGTTATATAATTCTATTTTGCGATGATATTTTCTCTTATATTTGGAATTTTTACCAAACTTTATAAACATGGTTGTGTGGTGTGCTGAGGATTCTTCTATAACCATTAGCTGGATTACTGGTGGGTATTACTTATTGGTTGTTTTTTATATTTATATTTTTGTATGAAATTCTATATATATCCTCTTTGCAGTGCAGATGTATTCTTGATGGTTCTTATTTTCAAACTTAGTGATATTTTTATATCAAATTCCTTTCTGGGATATGCTATGAGGATTTATTTTTATTGATCTTTTTTACCTTAGTATTTTGCTTTAAATTTTCTCAGCTCTCTGCAATGTGAATTTAAACTTGAATGATGGGTTTTGCTGTTTTGTGAAATTAACTGAAAAACCATGTGGTATTAGTATTTGATATAGTCGCAATAAAGTAATATCTCAATTTTGAAAATTTTGAACATTGACCCCTTTTTAATATGTCTGAATGCTGTAGTGAATCACAGTTGATCTTAAGTACTGAAAACTTTTATAATGTTTCAACCTGCTGTTAAATTAAACATTGCCTTTTCCTGTTTGAAATCACACTGGTGTAAATGAATGTCTTAAAGTTTGACTGGCATTTTTTAATAAAACTCGGATTAAACATTTTCAAAAGCTGTTTTTTAGTGTTTCCGACGGTTTCTTTGTAAAGATGTTGAATGCAGCTGTACGCTATAGAGTGTTCTGTTTGTTTTTTATTTCTGTTTCGCGCTATTCAGTGTTCACCTGCTTTGCATAAATTTGTGATGAAAAAAACTTGTTATTCATTTGCTGCAAATCTTAAACATGTTCATTTAACTAGGAGAAAAACTTGACCAAACTTCCATAAAAATGGTTGGTAAATAATTATAGGTTTTAAATTTAGATGTCTGACGCCTTAAATGTAAAAAACGTAAGATTTATTGTCCTCTAGCCTATCATTAAATCCTTTTACAAAAATGGATTGTGTTAGATCATATTTCTAAAATAGTTATGTCCTTGTGGTATACAAAGTTAAAGTAGTCTGAGAAATGTCACATGCTTGGTGTTTAAACATGTTTTGTATGTCTTTTCCGTGTTTAAACACAAAGGAATGAATAAATCACTAATAGTGTGGTATAATGTTTCAAAATTCACCGAAATCGACTATTTATTTAAAGTCTGCCTCATGTCAGAGGGTCAAATGTTTGTAAAAACCATGAAATTTTGAATCAGTATAAAAGTTTTGTAGTTAATTAAAGATAAATACCCAGATTCTTTGAACTGGCCGAGTATTCATATTTGCCATGTTGCTGTTTAGTCTCCGGAGGGAAACACTGTTAACGTTTAAAGGGTTTCTCTGCATGAACTGTTTGATGTGTAGACATACTGATTACTGACTGGTAATTGGTAAAATTGGAAATAATTAGTTTTGGCTTTTGAATTATTCTAACTCTGTTATTGTATGGAGATTGGTTCCTTGATTAGAAAATTGAAATTATTTTGAACTAAGATTAGAACTATTAAATTTTTTGGAATAATTCTCTTTTCAAAAACAAAACAAAAATATAATCATATTTTCTTTCAATTAATTAAAGGTCCCCAATCAGTAAAATATTGAAAAAGTATGCTGAAATGTGGGTTCTTTTTTATTATTTCATTACTTTCCTTTTGAATTATCACTTTTTTATAACAGAAGAATGTAAACAGTTTTGTCATTGTATCGCAAAATTTATGATACCATTAAGTCTGGGTAATTCTATATTAAGCTAATGTCCGTTTTGAAAGCCAAGTTTTTACTAAGTTCATCGAAATGCCAAGTTTTTAATAGCTCACCTTATGTGATGTACAGAGGTGAACAATTTAATCATCAGTTTACAAACATGCCTCTGAAATACCCTCGACCCTGTCCCATGTGATTAGAGTTTTCTATTGGATTTTAATAATGATTTATAGAAATTTAGAATGTCCCTAACCTTAACACTGATTTGTCTTGCATTCCTGGTCTGTTGCCATGGTTACTGATCACGGTGATTACCAATTTTTGATGAAATTTTGTGAATTATGATGCCATGCTTTGAGGACCTTAAATAGATTTCTTTGTTAATTCTCAAAGTCCATAACTAATGAAAATGTGTCAAATATGCAGTCATGGCATTAATGCACTAGCCCAGAATCTAGGTTAAATGAGAATTGTTCTCATTCGGGCTAGTGATCTTGAAAATTTAAGTCGAAGATTGTATTTTAAGTCAAATCATTGCTACATGCTGCATTCACTATTGTCTGTTTAGGATTTTAGAATCTAAGTCAATTACTGTACTCTTTTCACTATTCTGTATAGTCTTTCCGCTTCAAGTTTAAATCCATTCTGAAAAGGTCAATAGTTGATTTGTCCGCTAACTATGATGATTCGGTCACAATATTTGATGAGGTCATGATATTTAATGAGGTCGCCATATTTGACTAATTTTGATATTTTTGATTGAGAAATGGTCATTGAAATTGTTATAATAAAGGATTTAATTATATCATTGTAATGAGTCTAGGGACATGTTGAGAGAGCTGAGTGAGTGAATGGTTTGTCTCTAATGCTGGGTATTCATCGATGCTTCTATAGAGCATTTGGTGTAGTTTGGTCGTTTGGTGTCGGCTAATTCCCCCATACCCTTGTATTATAAACAGCTGCATTTCTATGATTTGGTCTAAATTTTCACCTTAATTAATATCTTTGCATGAATATTTAATGAAAGAATGGTTTAAAACACTAGAGGGTATAAATTTGTCAATTGATGGACTGATGGTGATTTGATGAAGTGTTTTGTCATCCATTGTTGCCAAGTTTGGGTCAATAAAGCACATGCTTGCTTCAGGCAATTTGGATAAATATTTTGTTTTAAAATATTGATCTTTATTGATCAGAAGCTTGATTTTGATCTCTGTTATGTGAAAGCTTTGTTACATTTTGAAATAAAATCAATTTTCAATTTTTTGATGGTAGTTTTGATCAGTGAGGTGTGACATTGAAGTGAAGTATTTTTTGTGAGTTAAGGTAATCTAAGTTTTACGCTTGAAGAACCAAATTTCCTCTGAATCATTGCTTTTGTTTTCAAAGTTTATATTTTAAATTCGGTTAAGTTCCAGTAATAGGGCCATCAAAATTAATTACTTTAATAGCAGAATGAGCCCTATTAGGCTACATACGGACATTTGTCAAAATCAATGGTCTTAATAGTGAATAGGGACAGTTTTTTGTCTCTAAGTGAACATTTAGGATTTAAAAATCATCAAAATTTTCAGGATTTTGTTATGATTGAGGTGGGTCTATGTAGCTGAACTTTTATGCACTTGTGTCTGACTTGGTATAGTTTTTGAGACATTGGCATTAATATATGATAAACTATAGAATAGATGTCAGAAATATGATGTGATTGGGGTATGAATGATAAACTAGCTCTGATGGACAACCGTGACTAATAGATGACACTATGGCACTGATGACCCTTGTTGCTTCTATTGTTAAAATACCTAGATCCCTACTGCTCCTTTAACAAATTACTGGAAAATTGAAATTATATTAATATAGAATCCCCTTAACTGTAGGGGCTGACTATTACAGCATTAAGGTATTATAGAAAATTAGTTCAGCAATAGGGGCTAAAACTAGGGGCTGACAAATACTGAATTAAGATATGATAGAAAATTAGTTTAGCAATAAGGGCTGGAGGTAGGGGGCTGACAATTACAGCATTAGGGTATTGTTGAAAATTAGTATAACAGTAGGGGCTGACAGTAAGGGTTGAAAATTGGGGGCTGACACTTTTGTAATAGAATCAGGTTAATATAACAATAGATTTTCACAAGATTATAAGGGGATATGACTGTAGGGGTTTTTAGGGAGTTCATATTTGTTTATTATATATCCTTGCTATTGTCCTATGATAGTGTAACTAAGTGTGATGGAATTTAATTCCAGGATTTTGTAGATTGATTCTATCACTGTAAGTGTTTAATCTAACTGTTCCCTGTACCATGGAAACTATATATAGGATGGAGTATAAATATCCCTCAGGTAAAAACGACGATGTAATATTTATTTTACACCCTCAATGTAATATTTATTTTACACCTTCCACTCTGTATTACAATTGTTCTGTTCTGTTCTGTATTACAATGTGTTACTTTTGTCACACCCTGTATTGTATAGTAAATACAGAAATGTATGTTTTATTACACCCTGTATAATTGTCTGACACTTTGGTCTGGTAATGATAAAAAATGTAAGATATCTGTTATATTTGAACACATCCTTGATATTGTTATATGTTTATTTGTTCACCTGTTTTAACTTGGGACAATTAAGTCTGTGAACCTTAGAAATTATAAATTTGGTCTGATTTTGAGGCAAATTTTGTTGTTTATTAGGAAATGCTAGGTTCATAAAGATGCATCGTTGTTAAGTCAAAATCTTTAAACTTCTATTCCAAGATGTGAAGTTACGAGGATTTGATTAGACAGCAACAATATGGTAAGGGCAAAATGATCAACTAGCCTGATTGAATGATATAATTGATTTAAACTAGCCCAAATCAATTTTCACTAGCCTTGGGCTTTGTGCTAGTTTTATAAACCAATGACTGTTGTGGGACTTCGGTGTTGATTTGCAAATTTAAAATTTAAGCTTAGTATCACAAAATTTGTTTTTTTCCTTAATTTTGAGTTTTAATTGTACATTAAAGACAGTGTTACCTCATATTCAGTTATTTTGAATTAATTTTTCATGGTTTACGAAGATTGTATCTGCAAGAGTGATTGATGTCCAGGGGAGATAACAAATTGATTTCCTGTTACATATTGAAATTTTTGTCACAATTTAAAGAGACAGTTTTGTCATCTAATCTGTGATGATCTTGTTGTTGTTAAACTATTATCTCAATGAATCTTGACAGTTTAAGATCTGGACTGATAGAAAAACACATAAAAATTGGGGCCCCTTTTTACCTCACAGCCCCTCTTTTCCTGTCCCCTATTGTTTTCTGTGTGAATTGTGGTCTTAGGGTTATTTTCTGCTCGTAAAGATTGTATCAAATCAAGGTCTTGTGGTTTAAGGGAGAATTTCTCCGATTGTCTGGACACTAGAATAAAACTGACCAGCAGGTGTGAGTTTTAATTGTCCACTGGTCATTTTATTGCCTTATTCAAACAATTTATTTCTAAAATTGTCATGAGAATTTAAATACTTCCTTGAAAGGTTTATAAATTTTCACTCCTCTTTAAGAATAAAAACCTCAGCTTGTAGAAAGCCCAGATTCCTATAAAAAGAAAACACTGGTCAAATTTGCAAATATGGCCCTTTATTTGTGACCCCTTTCAATGAACTAAGGGTTCACATATCCTGTTTTATTTCACCAAATGTAAATAATCAACTAAGATATTCTACAAATTATTTGCTTTAGTGACAGAGTTGAAATTTTATGAACAAGACTCATTTCAATAATAATAGTTTTATATCTGATAATAAAAAGATGGTTACTCAATACTTCAACAGTCTGCTTGATTTAGTTACAAAATAATTAAAGATTTGAACATTTCTAGATGTTTATGAACAATAGCTGATCCCTCAACAGAGATATTTATGAACAATGACTGATCCCTCACAGTGAGTTTTGAACGTTTCTAGATATTTATGAACAATGGCTGATCCCTCACAGTGAGTTTCGAACATTTCTAGATATTTATGAACAATGACTGATCCCTCACAGTGAGTTTTGAGTCGAAAATAATCATTTCCAAAATTACATTTTTAAATATTCAGATTCTGTTTCCCAGTGAATGTTGCTTCTACTTAAATTACCTAAAAAAGGTATCAATGGCCGCTTACCATTTCTTAGAAAATATTGAACTACTAACTTTTCTCCCTGAAGTAAAAAAGACTGTCATGAGTTTGATTTTTTAGTGAAATTTATGTTCTGTAATTATTTTTGTATAAATAGATTGAATAGTATATCAGTCAACCTTTGTTCTTATACAGTCATCATTTGGGAAAAAGGTGAAATGCTATCTTATCAGAATCAGACACCTTTAAAACACAGACCTACCAAATAATAAAAAGGGAGATTTTTTCTAGAATTTGATTTTTGTTTGCTATTAAAAGGATGCCAACAATAAGGTCGGAAAACAATTACCTAAGGGGAGAGTGACCTTATGTTTTAAATATTTTCATTTTTTACATATTTTGTATTTCATTTCATCCTAATTGATATAAAGCAAAATATGGCCCTTTTATTTATTTATGACCCTTTTCAATTAACTAAGGCAAAATAGCCTGTCATCACATTTTCACAATTCTTTACTATTTTGACGCATAAATATTTATTTATAATGCAGTTTTCTTTCAATCAGCAAATGTCAATATTTTCATGTCAAAAAATAGCTTAGCAAAATTTTAAAATCTGTAATTACAATTTAATAAAATTATCAATTATTATTGACCACACAATGCCTGTCCTTGTCAAGATTTGACAGCTTAGAAACTTTCATAATTTTCTCACTTTTAGCATAATCCACTTGTCAGCTTTTTAAAGTTAAAGTTCTAACTTGATCAGAACAGCTTTGACACCTTAAAGATTTTGAATTTTCACTATTTTTACTAAAATATGAAATGTACATTTTGTAACAAAAGTTAGTACATTGTAAATCAATGCACTTCATAAATATTTTAAATTGAATAAAAAGTGTATTTTGACTCTTAAATTTTGCTTTTTAGAAGCAAATTTTAAATACTTTTTTCATAAAATTTGATCTTTTTATAAAATTTGATATTTTTTTTCAATTGAAATATAATTGAAAAAGGTGGCTTGATGTTAAATTGAAACAGGCTCATTAAGCCCAATTTTTGACAATATAGAGATAAAATAACTTAATAAGTAAGAACAGAATAGAACAGTAATTATATATTCATACAAAAAAAAAATGTGATATATTTGTAAATATACAATATTAACTTAATTTTATTAATAACAAGATCTGTATTTAAGATATAAGATTATTTATTACATCATAATAATGATAATCCATAATCTAAGTCAATAAAACAATCAATAAATTAATTAAGACAATAAATTTTTATCTCTAATTACAGTAATCATAATGTCTAGCCTATATCCCATACAGTTTCACACCTTTAGTTAATTGATGATTAAATTTTGTTAAGATCACAGACAGATAGGTGAATGATCTGATGTCTGTACCTGTTGGACACTGGTCTGTCTGTCTGACCACTGGACACTAAAGTGTGTCTATCCACTGGACACTGGTCTGCAGTCTGGTTTTGATTAAGTTCTCAATTTTTTAATCCTAATTGACACTTATTGTGTTTCAATTAAAAATTTAAAACTGATTCTATTGTGTTTCAATTAAAAAAAACCCATCCCTTTGTTTAGTTTAATTGACATATTAAATGAGTGAGTTAAAACTTAAATGACAGAAATTAACAAAATTTTAATAATACTCATCAAAAAACTATATAACTTCAAAATTTCTTACTCTAGCCATCAAATGTATGTTTGATTTCAGTAGCTTGATTTATACCAGTTCATTGGAGTTATTAATCGAATTAATTAAAAATTATTTATTATATATGGAATATTTATTACATTAATTACTCAAACTTAGTTAATTATCATTACTTAACAGTTTTAAATTAAGATAATTGAGAAAGAGTGGATAGTGACAAACAATTCTCAGTGAGAACTTGGATGACAGTTTCAACTTAATTGTTTTCAAAATTTTACTATATAAAGTGTTGTGTGATAGTTTTGAAAGTTAAAAATGGTTTTAACACCAACTAAATCAGTGATTATTAAAGGATCTTGTACATTTAAAAACATGAAGGAGAAATATACAAACAGGAAATGTTTCTTGACTCAGAGTATGAAAAAGTTGTCATTATGTAAGTTTATTTTTACTAGATTTATGTAATAGCATTTTCTTGTCTTTTCATTTACTGTTATTTTTTTCCTCCAATAAATTAGTAAATGTTGGAACAATGCTACATACACTCTAGGATAAATTAAATGCCAATCTTTAGTTGCTTTATGATGTTGAATAATAATTAGAAACCTAAGATTATTAAAGTTAATAAAATTCATAATAATTTTTTTTTCAAAGTTTGTATATTGGTTGCTTAGTACTTTTTACAACTTGTTTAATTTAAATTCTGTAAAACCAAAATTACAAAGCTATTATTTTACTTGATTGCTGGATAAAGTTGCTTACTGAGTTTATTTTAACATAAAGAAGTTATTTCGTACAAACTTGTAAATTCATTTCACAAGCAAGTCCAGTTTTGTCTTTTTGATGTACAATTATAGTAATTGAACTAGAATGGCTATACTTAATTTATTTGAGTGGTTGATAGATTAAATATAGATGTGATAAACATATGCCTGTTGTTAGCACAGTAGGGGTCACCCCTGGCCCTTTTTTTATGTTGTTTATGACAAACAATTGTACTTTATTGGTATAGACATGTCTCATATTGCGACTAACTTAGAAACCATGCTGAGTTTGTCCAACTTGCACACTAAATCTAATCATTACCTTACAATAGGATAAAATAGGGGTCTAATTAAGGGTCTATGTTGGCTTGATAGGGGGTCTTAGTGTTATCTCAATCCATTGGTCAGGAGTTCTCAGTTTGTAGACTTTAAAAAAGAATGACTTTTTATGAATTCATCATTTTCTATGGTAACTGTTGAAGAGATATATAGGGTCAAACTTAGATAAGAAAGGACACTAGACTTATAGAAATTACTTTATATATTAAGTTCTTGGAGTTTACTTCTAAAGGAAGATAGATTCAATTGTTGTGATTTATTTTGTGAATTATGATAAATTCTTTGTAATAATGGAAGTTACTGTAATATCGTTTTATACTGTTAAATATCTAAGTCAATGTAAGTTTGTTGGTTTTATTTGAATTTGTGAAATTTTGATTTTGAAAGAAATATTGTAAACTATTAATTGGATAAAGTATATATATTATTTATAAAGTAATGTGAATTTTGATTCAATGTTTTTTTACAAAAACTTCAAATATTTATTTTGTTAATTAAAAAAACTTGTAAACATGTTCTTAATATCAGTATTTAATTTCTTATGTAACTTTTTTATATTAAATTACCACTGTTGGACTTAAGTTTTCATTCATAGTACAATGTACTCAATTTGTAATATGATTTTAAGTTGTGCCAAATTTATACACTGAGCTGTACATTATTCAAAGTTTACATGAATTGATGAAAAATAACAATGATTTTGCAAGTCAGTTTAATATTGGTTGACATTTATTAGAATGAAACCTGATGAATATTATGTGCATATACATGATATTAAATTTGTCAAGTTATTCATTTGATTTTATTATTTTATTTAGTATTTTCCATTATATTTTCAGCCAATGACATGTCTGGTTCAGATGTACGTCGTAGTCAGACGGAAGCTGAGAAGAATATCAACAGGTTACGTAATTGTATGCCTGAAAAGTTGAAGACATTCTGTAAGATGCATTTGTCATTTCTCTTGGAGTTAGATGGAAGTAAACTTGAAGATTTATTTGTTGATTCACCTGCGTTAGAAGGTTTTAGTAAGAAGAAAAATGGATCTACCCCATTCTCTGCCAAGAAAAAAGGTAAGTTATTGATAACTTTAATTTTAGTGTTGAGGATTTCTTAAGTTCTTAAGATTGAAACTCAAGATTTTATTTATTGATTGATATTTTACTATCATATTGTAATATCAAAATGCAACAATTTACAATATATAATACAAGTCTAAATAAAAACTGAATTTAATATTTTAGTGGTCAGGATTTCGAGTCTTGTCTGTCAATACTGCATACATAGTTGTTGATTTGATGAACAAATTAGTTGTTTGTATTATTGAAAACATTGGTTGACATAGTGAATGAAGTCCTTTGGTGTTTAACATAATGTTTACTTGTGACATATTAGAACAGAATAGAATATTTACTCAGTAATTCGATGCATGGATGAAAGAGTAACATATCAATGAACAAGGTCTGATTTGGTTTAAAGTTATATTGATAAAAGTTGCCTATCAATCATCAGAGACAGAAATTTTAACAACAAGTAGGGTTGAATATTAAGTCTTAGTTGAAATTGACAATGTTATCATTTCGCTTGAATAGGATGTTTTTAATCCAGTTATGTAATATTGTGTTGTCGTGGTTACGTAATAGAAGAATATGATCTGTTTATCTAGTGCGATTGACTAGGGTCCAGTATTTGTCTTCATACACTAGTTGGCACTTTAATCCACTCTTATAGGCTATCTATACATTGTTTAGTGACATTGTTACCACCTATATTCAATATAATTGATTACTTGTACAATAGACTTAGGTCATCTTTGATTGTTTATAACCTCTTCATTTCACTTTGATAATATTTGATATACTTTGATTGTACAAAATCTTGAAATTGACACTAAGGGTCTGAGGTTATCTTACTTGAGATTCTTCTTCAAAATGTCAGAATCTTGAATTTCAATCTCATTGGATTTCTTTTTCTCTAGTACTGAACTCTGAAGCATTGGGTTGCTTGGTTTAGGCATAATTCAACATTGAGTCGGTTTGCTATTTTCTAAAAGAAAACCTTCAGATATGTAAATTTTTAACTATTTCAATAACTTCTAAATTTTGAAAAAAATTCACCTAGATTTCTACATTGAGTATGTTCTCAAAATTTATTATGTAAATCTCACTCCCTGTTGTACTATCCCAATTGAATTATAAATTTTTTCACTTTTACGAAATTCAGAAAATTGAAGAAATAAACTAAGATAATGTTATCATTTTTATTGGTTTAAGAAATAAAAGTCAGTAATTATGATAAAACTAACACCAACAATCAAGTTAAAATAATAAAATAAACTATAAATGACCACAGATGATGTCTCCAAGGTGTGTATGAATAAACAATAGGGACATAAAATAACAATTTTAGTATGAAATGTTGATACTGGACTAACTTTTAAGTTTAATTTGTGAAGTTTTTAAGATAACCAAAATCCAGACCTGAATATGTTATGTAATACCAATGTTTGAGTCAGATCTTGGTATGTCGTATAATACAATGTTCATGGGTGAAAGTTTGTCTAGTCACTGGGGTCAGTTCAAAACTAGTCTAAATCCTTCTTTATTCACATGTAGTTAAACTAGTTTCATCATCATGAAGTTTATGATTTTTTCGACATTAGAAAGGCTTACTCAATGTAAAAGCTGATAAAATCATGAAAAAATCACAAATTTCAAATTTTGATAATTTTGAACTTGTTCACCTGTGTCTGTTAGATTATTCTGTATGTTTCTATAATGTTTTATTTGTTGTTTCTATTTCAGAACGTATCAGTACAAGCTGTTCACCAACTCCATCATTTAAAGATGTTGTTTCTGCCATGTATAAATTGATCAACTTCCTACAAAAACCTGAAAGTATGTATTAGTTTTATTTGATTAAAATTTTGATTTTTTTTTTTGGGGGGGGGAAGCTATGATTATATTGAACAATGAGCTCTAACTTTTTCTAATTGGACTGCTTACAATTAAAACAAGAAACTACAAATAAATTTCAAAATTTGATGTTGATTTTGTTTAATTTTAAAACAAGTTGTTATTTACAAAAAATCACTTTGACGTTGATTTTCTTTGATTGGGAAAGAAGCTTTACTATTTATATATATTTCTAAAACAGAAAGCTTGATTCTGACAGCTTAATTTTTAACTAAAAGTCTTAAACTATTACACGCAAAGATTTTAACCCAATATTTGTGATCATCTATATAACCATTCATTTTGTCTATTCCAGATTTAAAGACAGAAGGTTTATTCAGGAAGACTGGTAATGTTACAAGACAACGTTTATTGAAGGAATGGATACATGAAGGATCAGATTTAAATTTAAATGATTCAACATTCTCAGCACATGATGTAGCTACTGTATTGAAACAATTAATTAGTGATCTACCTGAGCCTTTACTTACACGTAGACATTATGAAGCTCATCAACAAATTGTTGGTACGTTGAATTTAGATTTCTTAATTTTTACTTTGTTGTTTAGCCTCAAATATCAAAGTTAGCTGAAATATTAACCCTGCTGATTTAAATACTGACTTCATTACTTCTATACTCCCAAGTCATGAAAATAGATCTATGTATTTAAGCACCAGAGTTATCAAACTTATTGAATACAAAGAGAATTAACCCAGCTGATTTAAATTCTCTCAACATTGCTTCTGTACTCATTACCAATGTAAGTCGATATAGATATTAAAGTACAATCATCAAAAAAATGAGAACATGAAACAAAAGGATATTATCAGTGTTTTGTGTTTTTCAACAATAATGTGTAGCAAAATTTGTTTGTATCATCACTGCATATGGAAAAAAGGCATAAATTTTATAATTTGGTCTATTATTTCTAACATTGATGAGTAAAGTCACTTTTCTTAGTTAGTGCAGTCGTTAGTTGTAACTTTTTATTTTTGTTAATAGATCTCTTTATCTTTTTCTATTACAGCTATGGGACGTCATTGTCTGTCAGAGAAAGAAAGAACTCGTGCTAATGAGAAACAATTGAAAGCCTTACAGTTATTAATGTTGTTATTACCAAGAGAGAACGCTATCTTGTTAGAATGTTTGTTAGATCTGTTGTATAAAGTAGCTAATGTTCCAGAGAATAAAATGTCTGCTAGTTCACTTGGTGTCGTGTTTGCTCCAAGTTTACTTTGTCCAAGAAAGGTAATTTCACTTTAACTTTTTCTTCACTTTATTTTGTTTCTTAGCTTAAGTTGAGAGTATTTTGTGTTTGAATTTTGAGTACATGGGTGTCATTCCAGTTTAAAGTGATAAAAAGTTACATATATACTACAGAATAAAGAAAATCAACTCACTCATTTAAATGATTATCAATACATCAAAAATTAAAGCACTTGCTTTGCAAGATTTACAATTGAAACTCATTGGATAATAATTAGCAAAATTGATAATAACAACAGTTGTGTATGTGTTCAATGTTAAAATATATGTGATGTCACATTAAATATAAAATGAAAACACACATGTAGTAGAATAGTAGAATTCTTAATAAATAAGCATAGCCTATTTCATTAAAATATCTTGATAAGTATTGATGTCACTTTCTCTAAAACTTATACATTTTAACTTATGAAAACATTTTATTTGTTTCAGTTAACAGCAGAAGAAATGCAGACTGTATCACCAGCATTAAGTAAAGCTGTTAGTTCTATGATAGATAATGCTCCATCATTGTTTGCTGTACCGAGAGAACTTGGTGATGATGTCGCTAATTTCTGGAGAGAAATGGAAGATCCAAATATTGATGTATTCAGTAACGAGAAAGAAAATGTTGAAGATAGAGCTAACATACAGAAAGCCAAGGTAAATATTGGGACTTTTTGATTTTGGTTTGATTTAATCATTTATGGAGGTCGACTCGTCTGATCTTTTCTTATATATTGTGACTTTTGATTTGATTTAGTCATTTATGGAGGTTCATTCACCTGATCAGCTCTTCTGTGACCCTTGTTCATCAGTACTTTGGTTTTATGTGTGATTGGTCTTTATATTTTGAACTTTTCTTCTTAAATGAAAAACATTTTGGATTTAAAAAGATGTTAATGATCACATGGATTTCCATAATAAAGGTGATCTATTTGTGAAACTCTGCTGTTTAAGTGAGTGAAATTGTTTATAAAAGTGACTAGTACTATATAATGCTGTAATGCATAATATAGCTAAATTTAAAGCCGTTTTTAGCGGTTTATCGTAGAGACTGAACATTTTTCTAATTGCCGTATTTTTAATGCTTGAAATTCCTAATATTCTTTTTTTTATCATTACAGTATGGTAGTTCAAGCAATGTTAACACAGTTTTAACATTTACTGAAAGAAAATCACCAGAAGAATTTGATTCAGCTCATCATACCCAAGTGGCTCTAGCTCAGTTGTATGCTCATGTACAAGCTATGCCTGAATCTGCTAAGAAGAAGAAATTACTTAAACAATTTAATCAAGGACCTAGTTCTACAACCAACAGTGCCAAGAAAGGAAAACATTCTAGAAGTAGAACATTTGGGGAATCTTTAAAGGTAATTGTCTATATAAAATAAAATGAAAATTTGTTTCATCTTTGTTATGATTATTATTATATACCGCATTTGTATAGCGCTCTTTTCATATTGAATATATGTTCATAAGGCCCTTATGATGGATTTTTCTAAAACCTTCAATATAGATTAATACAAAAACAGATTACCCTCAGCTATTATTTGTTCTTCTATGTTTTATTAAAATTGTTTGGAAGATCAGAAATGTCCTGTAAATTATCCTTAGAATTCTTTAATATACTGATTGAATAATTAATCTACTGAGTTAATTAATTTCTTCATTTTCAATTGTCCAACCACTATCAAATTTTGTTATTTAATCTCCTAAATGTGGGGTACTTACTTCATCGGTGCATATTCTACAATTGAAATGGTATACTATGATGAAATTCAAAAACTCTGACTATATTTTATAAATGTTATATTTTATTTTTTCAGAAACATTTTCCACTGTTATCCAAGTCAAAATGTCGTGATGATAACGATGATGATGATATTAAATGGAGTATAACCAAACCTATCATGATAGATGATACAGTATCTAATATAACCTACATGAAAACACCTGATAATAAATATACTCCAACACTGGTAAGTTTTCATACTTTTCATACTATTTGTTTACCAGCCTTCCAACCAACATCAACTGTGGTCAGGTTGTAATCAAGTGAAATTCCGTCTATGCCTGTCATTGCCTTGAGATTTCAGTACTAGTTCAATTAGCCCGATTTATTATTTTATAAGTGATGGGGAATATTAATAACTAGCCCGACGGTATAAAATCTGAAAATTTTCACTAGACCAGGGCTTTGGGCTATATGAATTTTATACATATGATCCTGATAGATAATACTTTTAAAATAAAATAATTGACCACTATTAAGATCATCGAAAAATTGCTGAACAGTAATGTAAGATACGTTCCTTTAAACTTTAGCCTTTGGACTAAAAAGTGCATACAGTAATTTTGCAACAATTTATATTGTCTTAAATGTATAAATATTTTACTTACTTGAATCATTTTATTTATTATTTTTCTTTTATTATTACAGAGACACAGTCCAGCAGTACATGTAGTTGATCTAGGTGCTTCACCTTGTAACGTACGTCCAAGAAAGCGTCTTAGTGATGAAAATATAGACTCTGAAGTGAAGAGTTCTAAAATACCCAACATGACATATAAACCTTCCACACCTAAGAAAACATTATTTCCTTCAACGCCAGCCACTCAACAACGTCCAATAGCCAAGGTATCGCCTATAACACAGTCGGTGAAAAAAATGCCAGAACTTACGAAGAAAGCTGTGATGACACCTCGCTCTCGTGCTCCAATGTTAGTGTTGCCATCCCCCAACATATCTTACACCGAGAGTGTTATATAGAAACATATACAAGATTTATTTATTGTTTTAAAAACTTACTGCTCGACCAACCCACCAGTGCTTTGTGTTCATACAGACCAGTCAGGACATACTTACTACAGTATTAAACTTGTACACGGGTCAACTTTGTAAGCTATATATTGAGATAAACGAACATAATGTTTTACGTGAAAAGTGTGTATTGTTTACAAAATGTTCATTTTTGTATTCTATATGAAGATGATAGTTAAAGTATTTTTGGTTATGATCAGGGATTTATATACAAACTATATGAAATGTGCTATGTTCACCAAGTGTGTAAGTTCCCCTTAGATCATGGCATTGTGTCACATAGACTTTTCAAATGATATTATATATATACGGGATCATGTCTAATCATGTAACAGATGTGACATATTAGAGTGAATGAGATCATTTGTTAACCACTAATCAACATGTAAAATCATCGCCTTAACCAACTAACCTGATGCCTTAGAAAAATTATTCTGGCTTGTGAAAGTTCTTTATTTTCCTATAGTTTGGCTAGTTGGTAATTTTTCCCTTTACTAAATATAGTAAGTTGGGCTATTGCTGGCTTAAAGTTTATGACTAATAAAGCTAGTGCTCGAAAATGTTTAAATCACCGACTTAAATATTGGGCTAGTGCTTAAAAAAGAGATCAAATTATAAATTGAGCTAGTGCTTGAGGAGATATTAGGCGATGATGAATACATGTTATAAATGTACAACATTTTTTGTGCTGTTACTGATTTCACTTTGTTAAAGAGTTCATTGTTTGTTGATTGTATTATTTGATTGATTGAAGTTATTATTGTTATAGAAACTTTCAGTGTGAGGGTATGACCCTATATTTGGAACAGAATCACATTCAGACAATATGTGTGTGAGAGATTTTATGTGTTTTGTAAACCTTTTGTAAGTCTAGTCAATTAATTTCTATTGTATGTTTTTCTCTCTGTCTCTCTCTCCCTATTTCACTTTCATTTCTACTTTCCTGTTTGTTAGTTTTTTTTGTCTTATGTTTTTAAATGTCTTGTCTTCATGTTTTAAGGGATTTTAAATCTTTTTATGTTTTAATTATGACTACAAATTTAATACACATTTCTGAGGTATAATGAACTTTAGCAAATTTATCTAATATTTTAACTTATTAAAGTTAATTTAATGAAAGTTTTCAATATTTTAACTTTTCAAAGTTACTCTAATGAATTTTATCAACATTTTAAATTCTTAAAGTTACTTTAATGAAAGTTTTAAATATTTTAACTGCTCAAAGTTACTTTAATGATTCTTCGTTATTTTAACTTTTTACAAGAACATAAGTTTGAGTGTGATTTTGTTCTTACAATGGATACATAGTGTGTATGTTATATGTATCAAACTATTAACAATGTGTGTGTTAAGAGTATTGTTATAGTGCTATGTTTGTATTCTAAATACAACTGTGAAACATTTAGAGATTTTCATGTATTTGTTGTATATATGTAAATAATAACATAGTTATATGAGAGTATACTTTAAAATAAAAATATATCACTAAAAATACACGATTGTTATTTATTTTATTTTGTTGGCTCTACAATTTGGAGCATAGTGGGGGCTTTGATGCAACTTTTCTTGGTTAAAAGTCATGATTTTGTTTTTTAAATTTGAAACTTGGGGTTGAGTGTTGTGTATTTAGGAAGACTGGTTATACAATTACATGTAGTTAGATATTGAGTGATTACTCTAGAAGTCTAAAAAAGGGCAGAGACATACTAATGTGTAAGGTGCTATGGAGGGTTGATGTTTGACAATTTTTGCCAAGGGTGAGGCCAAAAAGGGTGTAGCACCCTGCTATTCTGCTTTAGAGTAATAATAAAATGTAAAAGAAGACTAACAGTTCAACAAATTTATTCAGAAACAAAACAAGAAAAAATAATCAAGAATAACAACAACAATTTATCATATATGAGACAATATCACTGAAAAAAAAACCAGAGAAAACTATTTTATTTAAAAAGATAGAGCTTTATACACAAATGAAAAACCCGTAAGAGAATGGTCAGTTATTGCTTTAACCCATAAGTCCAAACAAGTGAAAATTGATTCTTCTTGAAACTTGCGTTATTGCTTACCTGGAGCTGGAAGAGTATGAAATTGATAATTTGCGGTAACTAAAATTAAATAAATAATTGTTAATAATAAGTGCTCAAGAGCAGGAGAAAATAGCTCTGGCAAGTCAATATTGCTAATTTTTACAGCAGGACTAGTTGTTAATTTTGCCTTTACTATAGAAATCAAAAAGTTGGGCTAGTCTAAGTAGTGCTTAAAAAGGCATTTAAGGCATTAACTGACTCCTGAGAACACATTCCTCTGTACAGTTTTATATATTCCTACAATACATGATACATCAGATTATACAGATGGTAACCATGGTTTCATATGACCCCAAGTTTTACCAACATTTACTGATACAGGTATTGGTACTTTCAAATCAACAACAGATCCACACAACTTATGGTAACCATGGTTTCATATGACCCCAGGTTTTACCAACATTTACTGATACTGGTATTGGTACTTTCAAATCAACAACAGATCCACACAACTTATGGTAACCATGGTTTCATATGACCCCAAGTTTTACCAACATTTACTGATACAGGTATTGGTACTTTCAAATTAACAACAGATCCACACAACTTATGGTAACCATGGTTTCATATGACCCCAGGTTTTACCAACATTTACTGATACAGGTATTGGTACTTTCAAATTAACCACAGATCCACACAACTTATGGTAACCATGGTTTCATATGACCCCAGGTTTTACCAACATTTACTGATACAGGTATTGGTACTTTCAAATTAACCACAGATCCACACAACTTATGGTAACCATGGTTTCATATGACCCCAAGTTTTACCAACATTTACTGATACAGGTATTGGTACTTTCAAATTAACAACAGATCCACACAACTTATGGTAACCATGGTTTCATATGTCCCCAAGTTTTACCAACATTTACTGATACTGGTATTGGTACTTTCAAATTAACCACAGATCCACACAACTTATGGTAACCATGGTTTCATATGACCCCAGGTTTTACCAACATTTACTGATACAGGTATTGGAACTTTCAAATTAACAACAGATCCACACAACTTTTCTTTATCTTCCATAACAGATTTCACCAAACCTAGAAACAAATAAACATATATTTATATAACGGTACTTACTTGTTCACATTTTGGGGAGGATATTTACATGGCCATATAGCTCAGTCAGGAGCCCACTTATCTTGCAAACAAAGGGTCCCAGGTTTAATGTCAGGCTGCATATTTTTCTAACCCTGTGATAATTGGGCCCAACTCAGATCAAGTCTATGATAATCAGGAGAACTGCTGAGCCATATTTTACAGATCTTTGCAATTAACATATGTACTTGGTGTTAGAATAAACTATTAACTTGTCAACTAAGTGTTGTATGTTGCAACTTATACATCATAAAGTTAAAGTGCGTTCAAAGTCTGTTTCTAAATACATTTTCAGCCGCCTTTACAATTTTGCATGATACAAATGGCCTGGTATTGTAGTCTGTTAGACCTGGTTACGCCACAAACAAGACAAAACTAGCTACACATACCTGCTACAGTATTTAAATGTTCATCTGCTACTTCCAGTAAAAGTTCATCATGAATCTGTATTAGTAATCTATAAAAAATACAACATACAAAATATAAGACTTCATATAAAAGATTGGATTTATCCATATGTGTAGCCTCATTAAATGAAGTCTTTATTATTTACATTATAATCATTATTATTATCATCATCATCATTAAAATTATTACCATCATTATCATTAGATTATTATCATCATTATCATTATTAGTTTGGATAGCAAGAACATGGATTTAATATTTTGAATTACTCAAGGTAAATCACTCAATGATTTATTTTGACACTAAAGCTTGAGTCCATTTTATTCTATGGCAGAATACGGAAATAAAATATGTTATTTTAGCATCACTCTGGTGTATAGACAGTCTCAATATTTTTATTACATGTATACGATACCATACCTAGCATGAAGATGAGAATTAACTTGTAAACATTTCTGTACTTGTAACATTGCAGCTTTACAAATATCTGCAGCTGACCCTGTAGAATAGACAGAGACAAAATGTAATGTGGAAACGACATATAAGCCGGAGTTTGCAAACATTACAAAGGGAAATAATCCATAATAAAGGCAGGGTGACAATAAATGGCAGATATAAATGCTAAATTAAAACTTAACAATATTGGTAATGACACCAGGCATCCGCCTGCCCATTTGTTTTCCCCAAACTATTAGCCGAATTTGTTGTAGAAAAATCCAGCTAAATATGATGACTATGTGGATATTCCTTTACTAAGTTGAAATAAAAAAGATCTTACACCAAAATTGACAAATAATCTTTTTCTTCAACACTTTGATATTTCAATTGTGAATTAAAAACTGAAAGGGAACTACATTTGTATTTTGATATTTTATTTTTAACATAAGCTTTAATCCATGACTTTTACAAGTTGTACATTACAAGTATACCTTGGACACAGAAATTAACACATTGTCTTTCAGCTTGAGCTCTCAGTACAGGATTTCTACCATTAATGTTTGGAAATAATCTTCTTCTGTTAAATATACTCATCGTGTAGCCTGGAATACAATAAATGGTCAATATTTACAGATAAATGGTGAGCGAATATTAGAATAGAAAAGTTGCCCAAAAAACAAGAGTCATCCGAAGACAGTGTGCACGATTTTTAAAAGCTTTGTTTATGGCAAGGCTTTTGTTAAGGCAAGAGTGCATTCCAGACAGGATTTAGTGTTAAAAGGGAAATAACTCAATTAAACCATAATTACATTAGTCAAATTTTTATATAATGAAAAGGGGAATAACTCCAAAAATTAACATATACAGAGTTACATCCCTTTATTGTAATGTCAATGTAGTAAATAAGGAAACCAACTAAAGATATTTCAATATGAAGAAAAGGGGTATAAAAGGGAATAAATTATCTTATACAATTAAATAAAAAAGAGAGTGACTGAGCTAACACACAATTTAATAAATTTAGAAACCTTTTTCTTTACAAAATTCAATACACAACTTTGTAAATTGATTTACAGCTGGGAATTTCACTGAAAATATAGAAAAATAATAAGTGTACAATATCATCATATAATATTTTAAAACAAGGAAAAAACATTTAGGAATAAATAACTAAATAAACATGTTTCTCCCATCTTTTTTTTATGGTTTGGTTTAATGCCGTAGCAACACATTGTACAGTTCATATCACAACAGACAGTCAACCTACCCACTATTTCTGGAAGGCTAAATCTCTTGATAAGCTGTTGACCAGTCACTTGGTGCATGCTTCCGTCAGTGACTGACAACTGCTCTACATGATTTACAATCAGTGTTCGGAGAAAAAATGGTCTGACAGTCCACAAACTTTTCCCAATTCAATAAAAATCAGTAAAGTGATTTATTGAAAGTTGAAAACACCTGAATTAAAGTTTTTGTTCAGTTACAAGGGTGTTAGGTTTTCCTCGGTATGCTGTATTAAGTCAATAATGAATACACAAACTTACATAGAAAACTGTCCATGATTGCTTTAGCGTCATCTGGCTTACATTTTAAATACTGTGACAATTTTTCTTTCCCTGAAATCAAAAGTAAGATGGGTTTTTTTTCATATAAAATATTAATTTTATCCAACCCAACTGTATAGTATCAAGTCTTTCTATTAGCTGAAGAACTTACTGTTTACCTGGCATAATTATGTTTAAATACTTAGTACGTGCAATATAAGGAGGCACAGTAGCCTAGTCAAGTACCCTATGCGGGGTTCAAACACTTGACCTTTCACTTGCAAGTCAGGCACTCTACCAACTGAGCTTGTAAGGTTATTGAATATATCATATGAATAAATTGAGCAAATATTATAGAGAATATGTGAAATCCCTAGAAAATTTCAGGGTTTAAAAAATTTACATGTATTCCCTGACAGTATTTTATGTAGCTGGGTATTACGTGAAATCTCTGGTTACACACATTCACTGTAACATATATACAGCTCTGATACACATTGTGGTTGTTTCTTGCTCAAGGAAACAATAAAATAAAGAATGGGCTTCAAATCATTGAAATTATGGTTATCTTATGATTACCAACCCAACATAGAGACAGTTTGACCACACCTAGTCTAGCCATATACCAAAGTAACAGTGAAAGTCAGCTATATTGTGGACAGTGAGATCTTACCTACACCATACATGACAGAGTAAACGATTCTTTTTGTTCTTTCTCTGTCAGAGTCGGTTACTGCATTAAATGGTTTATTTAACCTGAAAACATACTCATAAGATTAATCAAATTCAGTATACTGGGATAAAAAAACCTAGCAAATAGCTCATCTTCCACAAGTAAAAGAAGAAGATATGTGTTCAATTATTATGACTTTTAATATTGGTGAAACAATTAATATAAGTTACCAGCACTTAGTGCCTTTGACTTATTATCCACCATAAACGAAAATGAAAAAAAACCTAAGGAAATTCTGGAAAAAAACAGTGGCAAAATTATTGCCATGGCGATTTAAACCATGGAGGTCTTAGGCAGTACCAACCTCAATTTGGGCACCAACCCAACAGGTTCAAGATTAAAATACAATCCAAGTATGTAAACAACAAAAGCTTAATAATCTTGATCTCAAAAAAGAAATTAAGATATATGTTATGTTGGTAGTCCTACGACAGATGTCTAAAAGATAGATGTTTACAGGAGTTATGATTCGGTAGTTTTACCAAAGAACAACAACAAACATACCATTGTGAAGTTAAAGCAATAAAGATATCAGTTGTCTGTGGATCATTAAATATATTCAACAAAACACTATCACTTGCTAGATGTCCAAGTATACGTAATTCTATCTGTTGAAAATCTGTTATGATATAAAATGTCATACATTAATATTGAGAAATACATCAATAATGAGAAGAAGATCTATAGATCTCCTGATTTTATTGTTTAATTGACAAAGTAACAATTAGATAATGCAGACCTTAATCATAACAATAATTATAAGAATTGCTCCAAATCATATGACTTTTTTGAACAAGTGTATTCGTAAGAATAACTTAGAAATAGGAAAATGACTGGGGCTCACAAATATTGACAGACTAGGTTGATAACATGTGTACCAGCCATTTGCTTCTGCATAAAATAAATGGTCTTAAAAGCAGAATGATCTTTACATAATAGAGACCTTATTTTTCTTAAACTGAACATTTGATACTTAAAACTTGTAAAAAATGGTATGATTTTGCAATATTAACCTAGTGGATCCTTAAAACGAAACTTCACTTTAGTAATAAAATGCCACAAAGTTAATTCAACCTTTAAATGTGCACCTACCTACTGCTATAAATGTACAATTATTAGAAGCAATAAAAGCATCTCTAGCAAAAATCTCTACAGATTTCTCACCATTTTCATCTAAAACAATACAAAATATATTTATATAACCCAATAATAAAAAAATAATTTAAAAAAAACATTGCCGGAATAATGGGGATAGATGTGATACATGAGTTGGATAGACTTCCAACAAAATATAGAAAAATTAACATGTCCCAAAATTTAAGGTCCTCAAATTGCCCCTGATAACCTGTATTGGGGTTAACATTTGGCTTGAGGAAGTAAAAAACATAGCTGGTTGTCCAACAGGGTAACCTAATTTAAAATTATTGTGCAGCCCTGATTTATTTGTAATAATACAACATCAAGGTGACAAGTATGCTTTTCTCCAGAAGAAACACTAATAATAGCACCCGGAATTTCAACATTTCTACTTTTAAATAGGGCTTTCCTAGCTATTTTTGATAGAGCATGTCATTTGGGACAAATTGCTGTAAATTAAGTCAAATTCCATAAACAGACGATATAAATAAATCTATGAGCAGAATGATTGCTTCATGGATATTGTAATAGAAAAGGTCAGATTAACTTGACCCATACTGTGAGCTAGTCAGATATAAAATCATAAAGCAAGTATACAAGTTTAATATTTTATATCAGGGTTTTTATCAGATTGACATAATTACCTGAACCAATGATATAGTTCTCCTTACAATCACTTATAGTTATAGGTATTTTAGGTATAGCCTGTATATTTGGTTGATATGACGTCAGTCGACCAGTAGCTGCTGATGTCTGATCCCAGTGTGTTTGTATACTGTCATTTACAACACAACTTAATATACCATCAACATATGCTGACTTTAACTTCTGTAACTGTGAAAGTAAAATGTTTTTTAAAAAAAAATTTTAACGTTGTATTCAACACATAGTTAGGTCATATATATGACAGCCAGCTCTTCCTACTATAGGTTTCCTGGACACTTTTCTATCACCAGTACTTACTTACCCTACCACGAGGCTGACAACTCATGTATAGGGTATAACCTGCCGTGACTGGGTTTTGAACCTGTGATCTCCAGATTCGAAGTCAGACATGCTAACCACCACGCAACTGCCCCAGCTTAAAAATGAGGAAATAGATCGGTGCCAAGTAAAATGTTTGACCCATGGAATGGTTTGAGCTAGACGAGTTCATGCATTCAAACTTTCACTGTATATGTACATATTTAAATATAATAATATTAATATTATAACAAAATACCAAAATTAGCTGGCTTCAGATTAATCAGATTTAATGTTAAATATACCTGTCTATACTCCAAGACAATACCAGGTAATGGATGTACAGCTGAAAGTTGATTTAACACAGATTCTGATGTCGACATTTCTTTAGTAATGTTGGTTTTAGCTAACTTTGTTCTACATGAAATCTTGGCGTCTAATCTCAACTCTTCAAATAATACCTGCATATAATAATAATAATAATAAAGACTTTATTATAAGAGGCTACACATTTGGATGAATTCAATCTTTGATATAGGCCTGTATATATAACATTTATAGATTAAAACTATCGCTAGCCAGATTTAGAATCTAGTTTCTTGGAGGGGGTAAAGGTTTGCATCCCACATGGGCCAGTTATACCCTTCCATGAAATTTGATAATTATGTCAATTTTCCTTCATTGATGAGTTATATGGAGAAGTTGCCAGCCTTGAAAAAGGGCAGATGAGTACTAATTATAGACAGGGTTCCAGTAGCATGATAATCATTATGCATGGATTAAATTTAAAAAACAACATTTTGATGCAAGATTTTTAATGAAATCCTTTAAGTAGATTGAGTTATAATCTCCCTGTGACAAGAAAATAGTGCAAAATTGTCCATACAAGATAATATTCTTAATGATTTACAATTTGACTGAGTGAAAATGTTAGAATGTACAATTAGATATTAGTTTCCTGAGAATTTACTACAAGTTCCAAAATGGCATCTAAATATGTAAAAGGTTATTCATATAAATGGCTGAGGAGTTCTGAATGACAACCTACCTGTCTAAGTTGATGATGACTATTTAACAAGAATGCATGACCTGCTGCTTTATGTGCTTGCTGATCAAGTCTTGTTAGATTTCTCTGAAATATATATACAGAGGATATTAGTTGACTTGGGTGTAAAATTGACTTCAATTTCACATAGTAAGCTACAAAAATATATTTTTGGTTTTTAACATTTAAATTTTATGGTCTGAGTATGATTTTCACAAAGTCAGGAGCAGAGGTTCAGAAGTAGGGTGTGACTAAGGCATTTAGAGGTCCCAGGTTCAAAC
The DNA here is from genome assembly GCA_025267735.1 of Mactra quadrangularis. NCBI lineage: Eukaryota > Metazoa > Mollusca > Bivalvia > Venerida > Mactridae > Mactra > Mactra quadrangularis. The sequence goes on from CM046298.1 coordinate 893,811, forward strand.
CCTACAAGGAACACTGCTAATTTCCTTCTTGAGCAAGGAATTTATTCACAGCTGTTCTATTCTATGCAGATGTAAATGAGTACTGTGAAGGACCACTTGCATGAAGGCGAATTCAATGACCAGGCATTATCATACAATATTGTAAAGTCCGTTGAACATGTATATGAAAGCAGACTTTAAACCAAACTAAAACTATTTTTAACATAAAAGGTCACTGAGACTGTTTATAAGACAAAAAACTACCTTGAGAAGAGTTGAGAACTGCAGTAATGTATGTGTACTGACATGTAGACATTGTAACTCCATACTAGCTATCACATTAACTAACGGTGTCTCCAAACAGAAATATAACTTCCATAAATCTTTCCTTTGTAATTCCTGTAACAAAAATTTCGACAAAATATCAACACACAAAATTTACAGCAAAATATCAAAAAGTTGTACCAGGTATGTTTGAGATAACAGCTTAGACTCTCATTTTTTCAACTGTGAAGTAATAGGAGAAGGAATTGTTAAGTGCCCGGTTTGGGGCTGGACCCTACAACATTCTTTTTCTTGAATCATCCTTAGCAGTGATAAGCATATTATGAACAAGAAGGCAGCATGATACTAATTTAGTAAATGTTCTAGTTCAAAAGCTCATATTAAATTTACTTAACGAAAGCAATGTCCAAAAATCTGTAAGTCCATAAACATTTATTTTCCAAAAGTTGTTAACAAGCAAAGGATGAAAAATACTAAGTATATAATGTTAAATAATACCTGATAAAGTCTTTGCATGGCAGAACTTAATAAATTCATATCTTCTAACAGAGCATCTATACTTGAATCACATGGTGTCTGAAATATTAACTATATCAGTAAACCAGTTTCCAAGACAAACTTTCATCAGCCCTGGACATTTGGTCCAGCAAGATGGAATTTTTATAGGACGGAATTGAAGTTTATTGGACCAAACAATCTAAGTAAAATGTTGAAATATGTGGTCTACTTTAGTGATTTAACATTATATATATCCTAACAATGAATTAACAATATGATAATATAAATCATGATTTTATGTTGTGTTAGGAAACAATCATGGTACGAACAAGAAATTGTTACTAAAAAGAACTGGTCATTTCACTGTGTCTTGACATTACGACTTTTCTACGTGTATTTTGGGCAGTGTGATGCCACTTTGAACAATAAAAATTCTGATTAACTAAGGCTGGTAAACTGGGTTAATTTGTAAATGTAAAATCTTACTTGTTTTGGTAGATCTAGCACAGATAAAAGTTGTTCAAGACTTGATATAGGATGATCAGGGTCTAACATCCACCAGGCTATACTACAATCCATTATAGTCCATGATAGATCTATATTATATAATAAAACATAAATAGATATTCTTTATTTCCTCCAAAGTAGAAGAGTACAAAACCTGAGTCGTGATTTTGGAAAAACAATTTTGTGAATGGGCTATTGGCTACATATTATAAATTTAACTAAGGTATTATAAAAGAACTACATTTACTTTTTCACACAGATAGCAATTGACATATTGTTACTTTGACTTTTACCCACTCTGATATTTTTTATTTTATTTGTTAACTCTTTTGTTTTATGAAAAGGAATCAAATAATTATATTGTATCATCTATAAACTATATTTGTTTAAAAATGTCAATAAAATTGGACTAACATGGTCTTAGATATGAGCCCAAATATACATGTATTCTTATAAGTTTTGTTAAGTGTATACCATTGCTGCTATATTTCTGCTAGTTTCATGCTTCAATAGATGGGGAAAAACCTGAATGACTTAATACATTCAGCTTTTTGTCTCAAGATTGGTTTGTTTGTTTGGTTTTACGTTGCAACACATTGTATAGGTCATATAACAACGGTCAGTCAACCTACTTACTCCTCCTGGAAAGGCAAAATCTCTGGATTTAGCTGTTAACCAACTACTAAGTGCATATTTTCATCAGTGACTAACAACTGCCTTACATATTTAAAAATCATAGGTAGGAGGGAGAATGGCCTTAAATATAATTTCATGATCAAGCTCCACGAAAGAATGCCCCGCCCGTGAATCAAATCCACGATCCCTCGATCAGTAGACTTGCGTGCTACCAACTGAGCTAGCCGGGCGACTGTTATCTCAAGAGCATTTGTTCATCATATTTACCTATAACTTTTTCACAACCTAAAAACTTCACTAGTGCAATGAACAATTCTTTCACATGTAAACCAATCTTTCGAATCTCATTCTTACTTAGCAATGCTGGAAAAAAATCTCTGAAAGTACAAAAACTAAGGATGAAAAACCTACATGACAGTAGGCTATAGGGAAACAGTTTACAGAGATAGGTTTGATGCATGTATTTGATACTCTTCAGATTTATGTCATAATATGGTACCTATATATCAATTTTGTCAACATGGCATTACATTGAATTATACTTTGAATTTTGGACTCATCAATTTATGGGGGAAACACATAAGTCTGTGATATTGTGGAACAATTCTAAAGTATTTAATTTTTATGAAAACAAAATTATTTGTTCAGTATGTTTGGCTCAGTAGATATGAGTGTAGATATTACTCACTTGTTTTTATATAAATAATAATAAAATATTTTTAAATATATTCATTCCTCCCTGTTTTTGAAAGATAGACTGTCTTTTGATAGATGATATGCCAAATTAAAAATTTACCTCAATATTTCACTATGATCAGTAACAGGATTCACTACAGGAAACAAATAAATAATTCCATCATGAAGTAAAACAATACAATCAACATCCTCTGAATTCTTCTTAATCTTTCCATTACTTTTACTCTGTAATGTAAAAAGTAAGACTGTCACAATTAATCTATTAATTGACTCTACCATTTACGTTTGATAAGAAATAAATATTTATTCCTAGAATCCGTTCATCATTATTTTAAATAAGATCACTGGATGAAGTACAACTTGAAGATTCATTAACTTTTTTGATCAAAATGCATAGTGAATTAAATGATTCAAAATATGTGTGAATATGAATTAGTTTATTTCAACATTAAGTTGTAAATATTATGGAACTGGAGTTCCACCAGTTGGAGCATTATACATCTGTAGGATTGCTCTAGGTCAATGTTTTGACCTTTGACCCCAAAATCAATAGGGATCATCTATGGGTCAAGGCTATCTGTGATACCAAGAATAGTTTACCAAGGTAAAATAAGTTTGAAGTAAATGAGTGGACAAGACTTCGCTGACCCTGAACAGACAGATAGACAACATGGGCCATACCATAATATGACTTAAGATCCCTTCGGGTGTATAAAAAAGATGACATTGTGTAAGAGAGGTTCTTTCGTGGATATTAGTTTAGACAGTTACTTTTTACAAGCATCAACGATACATTACTGATTATTAAAGATAAAGAAAGGTAATCAAACCTTATCAGAGCCGAACAAACAATCTCTTAACTGAGTAGAACCATTACTGTATACAAGTGATAAGACAACTTCATTACTCTCCAGTATTGATGACAATAAATGTCTAAGTTGTGTAACAGACAGACGATCCACTGATACAATACCATTCTTATATGAAGTCTGAAAATAGGACAAGAAACATCTCAAACATGACCCTTCAAATATTTTGTAAAAAGAGTAATTTTTGTTGGGATTTGATTTTCATAATATTTGTTATCAACAATGATAGCCAGTTTTAAACCTTGCAAATATAAATCTGATTATAACCTGATTAACACGATCCGAAATTCTCCTCTCACATATTTCCTTAATTTTACAGCTGACAAGCTTACAATACAACTTAATTTTGCTGCATCATAATATAAATACATGCAACTGGCAATGAATTCAATCATGGCACACAAATAACATGTGCCACCAAAATAGCTTAGAAATGCTGATCTAAAAACAGAAATTATGATATTACCGTACTTTTAATAGAGTTTTGTCTAGATGAAAGATTTGCACTAATTGGTTGACACAAAGGTTATCTGGATTTGATCCCAAGTGCAATGTCAAGAGACCCTATGACAGCAGTGTAGAGAAATTTACTTTGACTCCTTTTACTAGAAGCTAAAGGGGTCATTCTTGATATCATTCAGTGACCCTAGTAGGTTCAAATTTACCATTCATGCACATGTTTATCTATTTCACCTGAATTCTGGTATAATACCATCACCACTATTTAGATGTCATTCATAGTTACTATAGACTCTGGAATTGTTTTCAAAACTCACACTTTATTAAGAAAATGTATTTTATAATTATCTAAAACATGAACACTGTACCTCATATACTTTGCCAGGTTTCACAGGAACTTTAAACTTAGTAGGTCTTGAATTTGTTTTCTTACCTGAAACAAAAATCTTACTTTAAGATTATATATAAGTTGCAAAATTAAAACAATTTTGTGAATTTTACATCTATTTAATATTCACATGTGCACATATACATTTGTGTTGCTTTACTGTAATAGTTTGAGTACAAGTTCCATTATGAAAACAATTGTTTAGTTATAAAAATTTCATTAAAAATTGTTTGTCAAAAGCTGGTAATGTATAAAACAGATAATAAACAATACTTACATTCATGTGCTTCCTCCCTGTAGAAAAACAATGATTTATATAATGATCATATGAGACTAAAACAATGATCAAATAAGATTAAAGGGATGGTCACATAAGATTTTTAGTGAATGACTTCATGCAAGATTTTATCATCAGGGTTGAGTAATACCCATTGGTCCTCTAAAGAAATGGAGAGATTGGTTGTTTGAATCCAACTAGGGGCATTAACAAGTTTCTCGCCACATTGGTGTGAAATTATTTCCTCATTTGAGGAATTTCATAAATTTTATTGTGCACTGGGTTTGTGAAGTCAACTGGCAAGAATTGGCGGACTAACATCTTTGACATAGGCTGCAATACTCAAAACATTAGGACTTTATGTATGTTGTTTACATCAGACTGAATGTATTTGTAATATCATAAAGTCAAAACATTATGACACTAATTCTCATACAAGCAATAGTTCTTAGATTTAAAATGACAAATGAGCCTTGTATAAATATGCAGAAAACTTAATAAAAATTACTAGTGCTTGACTTTTACCTGGTATTAAAAGTTTGATTATTTGAAGACTCTGGTCTTGGATATGGGCTTTCCTCTGAATAAACTGAATCAGATGTGACAGTCTTAGATGCTAGGATTCTTAAGTTCTGCTTACAGTAAATGACATCACTAGATTCGGCAGTCATTTGTAGGTTGCTCTTTTCATTGGTATTTTCAACATTCATATACTTTCTGATGTCGCCATTTTTGTTGAAAATCTTGCCTGTTTCAGTTTTAGGCTTTCCAACAACACTTTTAGTTGTACATTTTTCAATCCTTGGTTTTTTAACAAGAAGATGTTTCTCTGTTAGGTCAACTGGTTCCTGAATATTCTGTATGTCAACAGTAAAAGAATCTGTTTGAATAACAACAGGTTCAAACATGAAGTCTTGGTTACTGGTAACTGTACTCATGTTAGAACTGAGCATTTGAACACTGTCCACACAGTCAAAAGTTTCCTTAGGTTTCTTATCATTTTGTCTCATATTATCAGATCTTTTACGCCTACCTTTAGAAGTAAAAGACGATGTATTGGTACCAATGGAATCCTGAGAGAACAGTACTTGTGATCCATCAAATAAAGGATCCATTTGATCACTGCCATCTTGAATAACTTCAAGAGTGTTAAGGTCAGAATGTTCCGTCGTAGGATTTATTGAACTCATTGAAGCAGGGGTAACAGCAAAACTTTGATTTGTTATGGTTTGATTAGATATCATATCATATTTTTCAGAGTTATCAGTAAGTGATAGAAAAGTTTCTCTACCAAAGTTGTTAGTTCTCTCACTGGTTCTAACATTTGACTCTTGGACAGAAAGTTCTCGGTTCTCTTCATTACAGACTTGAGTGAGTAGACGAAAACCTTGAGTCTCTACCGGCGGAGAATCAGAATAATTACTTTGATCAGGACTTGGTACATTACAGTATGAAGAATATTTAGGTCTATTAGCATCTTGTTTTTGAATGGTCTCTCTTTGACATAGCCTACTTGTTGGTACACCGTAGAATCCTTGATTTGCTAAAACATAAACAAAAAATCTAATGCTACCCAATTAAACTTATTCTGCTTTTGCTCCAATAACAAATAGTTACAAAAAATCTGTTCAGCCAAAAATATTTTTATAATATAAGATCAAATTGTAATATTTACTGGCTCAACTGTATGAAACAAGCAATCTTTACAAGCCCAAATAATGATTAGTCCTGGACTGCAGGCTAGTGTATTGAAGCAGTGTGAATTTGTGACAGGTATATATTGTGTTTCTTAAAAAATTGAATATTACATAACAGTTCAGGCTAGTGTTTAAGGTGATAACTAATATACCATTGTAAGAATTTTGTTGAGCTGACAGAATTTCTGCTTTCCTCTGATGAAAGTCTCTGTATAATGCAGCCATAACTTTCTGAGCATCTATTGACAAATGACAAAATTTGTCCAAAACTGGAGGTTTCTGTATTGGTGTCCAAACACTCATTCTAGTGGCTTCTTTGCCTATAATAAAAAAGGCACTACATGTATATTGCTATATAACAAAAAGGTTGTTTTCAACATAAAATTTGGACCAGCCTCTCTTCAAAGACATACCATTCACTCAGATGGTAAAGTTTTCAGTAAATACATCCCATCTTGCCAAGTCAATGTCCATTTAACATAATGGACATATTTACTCTAAATAACAGATACAGGCCTCAACATTAAAGGTCATGATCTGACATAAAATTGGGTTCAGGCAACTTACTTGTTATTTGTACTGAACATTTGGGTCCCGCAAGTAAATACATACATGTAGCTGGGCAACCTTCTTAAGACATAAATGTGGAGTGCTTCGTGTTCACATTATGGGAAGAGCGATATGTACGTGGCTGGATAGCTCAGTTGTTAGAGCACTCGCCATTTTACAAGAGTGGGTCCAAGGTTTATCTAAGTCCCAGTCAGGTCGCAAATTTAACTTATCATGCAACAATAAGAAAATCATGTATCTGCAACCTGAGTAGCAACTCTTGGAAAATTAATTGGTTAAAACATTAAGTGTTAGTGTTACCATGGAAACTGGTATGCCCAAAAATAAACAAATTCCCAAAATTCAATATTTATAAACCGTGTCTCAAAAAAGAAAAAAAACGGAAATAGAAGTAGGTGGACGGAACTTCCTTGTTCTATCGCAAATTACTTTTAAAATAGTTGGCCTTCAGAGTACTACCAAATCAGAAAAGCACGCTTTCGCTAAATTACAGACGAAAAAAATAAATTTCGCGTCAGCTTTCTTACAACGAAGAAAGACGATTAATTCCGAATAAGATATAAACGGTGTTTAGTAAAAATCAACCGTATCGTAATTTTCACAAACTGTGTCTAAAAGCGCGTTTAACCGGACCAATGTAACACGTCCTGAGCTCGTTCACAGACCCGCTGTCTGTCTTAACCAATTTGATGGATGGTCATGCCATAAATGTCCTATCTATATTCCACGAAGTCAGACTATTTAATTAATTCTGATTTTTTAAAATCTTTTCCTGGTATGTTTTCAGACTCTAGTTTACACTAACTGACTAAGATTTTATTTATTTACCCTGTTTATTTTAAAATCAAATCTGCGATAGCATGTTCAGGTCAAATTCCGAATGTTATACATAAACCTGGAGTATTTTCGCTTCAAAAGGCGAAATTACTCGAGGACGACATGACTTCATATGTTCGAAAGTACTCGAGGACGAATGTTAACATATTAATTCAAGGGAGACCACTGTAGTTTGTATAGAATTTGACATTGTAACAAAAAAAAACAATGCTGTCCTCGGTGAAGGTAAATTATTGAACTATGTGGATTGTCATTTGTTTTAAATGATGAATTATTTATGAAGACATGCAAATTGATTGATTTTAATTCGAAAGGATATCGGATACTTTTTCTTTGCATGGTTTACTCTGAATGACAGTTACGTAAAACATGAATTATTACCTCCCTTTGGTATTTATATTGTACATGTAATGATGTATTTATTTATCAGTGTTAGAAAGTTACTGTTTTTACCAGGGATGCCAAAGGAATGCTTAGTTTGTTATTCAGGGTTTCCTTCTTAACCATATGGATTTCTCCAGTGAGGACCAAAACATCACAAATTGTATAGACCCCTCAAATTTTTCTGGGCAATTTTTCTTGGATCCTAAGGGAAACTTTTTCTAAGAATCATTTGCCATGCTTTGGATTTCTCCCAAGTACTTTGGACCCTTGTAACCCCTGGACACTGTTAGTGGTGAACCCTGATTAATATGTCAATATACATGTATATTTGAATGGAAATCCTTGACTTATTTCATAGGCAGATCCAGCGGGGGGGGGGGGGGGGGGGGTCAGGGGGGTCCAGACCCCCTCTAGAATTTCCAAAATGTACCTGTCCATTGGTGTATTTCTTGACTGTAAGTAAATTTTAAGTAGTGTGAAGTATTTTGTTTCGGTTCTTAACATAGATTTAAAGGTTATGTAGTTTTTATTATTGCTAAGTGGCATTATTCTGCAAAATGTCTATAATGTGGTTGTGGTTCAAAAGTTTGGACCCCCCCTAGAAAAAGTTCGGACCCCCCCCCCTAGAAAAAGTTTGGACCCGCCCCTGTATATTAATTGATCTTCATAGTTTAATTGTGATGAGCTTTATTAGGCTTGCCCAGTTGGAACTCATGCTGAAAACAGTCAAAATCTACAAAATCAAATAAACAATGTTGAGCCATTTACGTCAGCTCATACTTCCCGTTGTGTATAATGCTCCATCTCACAACGTTCTTGTTAGATATTTTAGATATTCATTGAGTTTAGGTTATTTTTATGTCTGGAAAAAACTAATAATAAATATTTAAGTTATAGAATGTTTGTAACCCTGGGTGTCTTTACCCTTACATGAAAATATGACAATAATGTCAATTTTCCTCTATCAATTATGTATGTAGAGAACTTGCTTTGCATTGAGGAACGGTAGGTGAGTGTTGATTATAGATAAAGGTAGAAGAAAGCTAGGTTAGTTGCGCTGGTCGCCCAAAAATAACCTTAATTATGCTTCGGTCCACTATATGTATATAGGGCTGACTGGTCAGTCATTATTAGACCACACCTCTGTGGTGTGTACTATTTCTTATATAAGATGTTAATACTTATATTATTCTAGGTTATACAGCAAGCAGGACGTTTGATGAGAAGTAAGAAATGTTGTGTCAGTAATTTGTTGTCAAGTAGATCACTGTCTACATCAACACAGTTACAATATGGAACTTCTAGTATCATATCACCACCTGTAGATTTACTGTCTGAAGAAGAACAAATGATGAAAGATACAGGTATGATCTTTTTGTAATTGTATTAGGGCTGTATATATATAATATATTATACAGTTTATGTGTAAATTATTTGTATGCTATAATAAATAATTAAATCAATCTTTATGACAAACTTTCATCAGCATTGGAATTGGTCCTGGAAAATGGATTTTTTTCTGGAACAATTTAAAGTTTTCTGGATCGAAAAAATTTAAGTAGAGATATGTGAAAATACAATGTATGCTGTACATTTTAACAATTTAGAAATTTATAATTATGTCCTAAATTGAATGTGACAACATTATTTTTTAATAAATTAGGATAATTGTGGTTGCAAAATGATGGTGGACCATTGGACCGCTCACTTTCTAAATGTCACTGGACCAATAGTGATTTCAGTGGACTCTGGCTAAATTCTAAGATTATTATATTCATAGCCTGATAAACTCAGCATCTGACTTGCAAGCAGGAGTTTGTGGGTTGATCCCTGCATCAAGCATTTAACTTTTCTTCTGCCTATTACATTGAGTGTGATTAGGTTTGATTCCCAGGTGGGGAATACTTTCATGAAGCTAATTCTAAGTCATGGAGGGCAGGTGTCAATCCGGAGATATAGCCTTTCCAGTGGCGGTGAGTAGGTAAGTGGTCACCCAAGAACCAACTTAATGTGTTGCTTTTACATTAAACTCTACCAAAAATATAAATACAAGTATATATAATATGGATATATTTTTTTATCATAGTTGCAAAGTTGGCTACAGAAAGAATACAACCTCTTGTAAGACAGATGGATGCTGACAGTCAGATGGACCCTTCTATTATACAAGCATTGTTTGAAAATGGGGTAAGTACTTGACATGGGTCAGAGAAATATCTGTAATTTGTTATCTGGGCTGTGATAGGATGTTTTGATTTCTGGTGCTTTATGAATATTATAATAGCAATCATCAGGCACAGATGACCAGTGCTGCATGCTTGTTCCTTGTTCTCAGGGGGTAACTGACACCTCCTGCTTGATTCACCTATGTTGTTCTATGTAAAATGTTTAGTAAGTGTGTACACAAGTAGAGAATATAAGATCAGGTTTAAAGCAGATTTTATATGTACACATTTTTTTTTAAAGATGAATATTCATCATTCCATTGTTATTCTATTATAAACCTACCTTCTGTCCAATTATTGACTCTGCCTTTTGCATTATTGTCTCCGACACGTTTTGTAGATTCCAAGATTTGAGAAAAGTGTTTATAGATAATACTTTGAAAAATTGTTTAGATATTAGGCAACGACAAGTTGATCATCTGTTCTACTGATTTTTCTGGGGAAAAAATGGGACAAGCAAGCGAAGAAAAATTATTAAAAAAGATCTTAATTCAGTTGCTTTATTAAGTGATTTGACCAAATTTTTATGAGTGAGCGAGGAAATAATATTTTTTGTAAAAACTGTCATAATTAAGGTGCGAGCAAATTTATTAGAACTTATTATCAACTTGTTGTGGCCAACTTTACATTAATGAATTTGGTACAAAAGCATGAAATAATAAAAGAATCTACACTGCTGACTATTTTTTTGTATTTGTTTATATTGTAAAAGCATATTATTTATATTTATATTGTAGTTGATGGGTATTGAGATAGAGTCAGAGTATGGTGGAACTAACTCTTCATTCTTTGTTGCTAATCTTGTTATAGAAGAACTAGCTAAAGTTGATCCATCAGTCAGTGTAATGTGTGACGTACATAATACCTTAACTGTTACTTTGTTACGTAAACTAGGGACACCAGAACAGAAGAATAAATATTTACCTAGATTAGCCACAGATACTGTAAGTACTGGTTGGTCTGTATTAGCAAGACTTAATATTAAAGGTCCTCCTATGGCCCCTGATAACCTATATTTAGATTTTGAACTTGTTTTGGTTAAATAAATAAACATTTTTTTTCTTTTGCTTGTGAAATATATATATAAAACATTGTTCAACCAGGCTATCAACTTCAAAAACATAATGTCTAGCTCTGATTAGGGGTGTAACTGGTTACTGATATACCGGTTAATATTGCAGTACAAATTTTCACAGTTTTTAAGTGACTGATTTTTCTCGAATAGGTTTTTTGAAGTCATTTAAGTTAAAATGTGTTGAAAAATTGTTTACTGATATACTATGTAATATTGCAATACAAATTCTGACGGTTTTTATGTGGATTATTTTTTCTGAATAGGTTTTTCAAAGTCATTTAAGTTAAAATGTGTTGAAAACTTGACGTGATTTTATATTGCTTTTATAGTTAAACCTTTCTTCAAATAAGAATAATTCTCATAAAAATCTATGTAATGTATGATTAAATTATTTGTATGTTATATTTATTTGCCTGCTAAGCTACGTTGGGAGAGCATCATACTTGCAAGCAGGAGATTCTTTGATATCCACATCAGTGACTTCATTTTTTCTGCTACTATTACACAACTATACATACTAATGTCATGGCACTTATCTGTTCACATTTTGGAAAGAAGGATTATGTAAGTGGCCGGATAGCTGTCGGGAGAGCACTCGCCTTGTAAGCGAGAGGTCCTGGGTTCGAGGCTGCCTATTTTTTTGACCTGGTGACACTTATGTAATTGTACAGTATAACATATGCAGAATGACCCACTACTGAACAAATCCTCTTCACAACAACAGCTTTTAGGTGCAGTTTTAATTGAATTAAACCTCTGCAGAGTAACAACCTCTGAACAGCAACACACTTATGTCCTTCCAACTAGGTGTTATTCAAGAGAGGTTGTACTGTAATACAATCTGAGTTTAACTAAAGTTATGTTTTATTTCAGTTATCCAGTTTTTGTCTATCAGAGGCAGATTCAGGGACTGATGCATTTGCTATGAAAATGTCTGCAGTAAAACAGGGTGAACATTATATATTAAATGGAACTAAACTGTGGATTACTAATGCTGAACATTCTGGCCTGTTTACAGTATTTGCTAACGCTAAACCTACAGACGTAAGATATATTTATAATTTATCATGTTCTTGTATAATGCCATCTACTGTATAAATATCTTTACATTTGTCAAAAAGTTTTTTATACCCCGCGAAGAAGAGGGGGGTATACTGTTTTACCCTTGTTCGTGCGTGCGTCCGTCCGTTACAAAATTTCCGTCACAGTTTTCTCAGCAACTATAACATGCAGCAGCCTAAAACTTTGCATATTGCTTCATCCCATAGTCCCATGTGGTGTAAAGCGATTTCATGCTCCTTGCTCATCTACTTCCTGTTTGTTGCATATTTTTAGATTTTTGCGGGGGTATCACTAGTGAGCATTAACTCACAGATTTACTTGTTTATGTATTTTCTAAAATTTTATTCAAAATGGGTGTGTTTACAACAAGAACTTTGTTATATGCCTCGCCTTGGATATATATGTGTATATAGTATTAAGAAAACACAAATCCTTTCAAGTTTATTTATTCAATAAATGGTCGAGGCGTTTTGGATACAATTTTTGTAGGACCGTCTTATCTGCACTGTCAGTACTTTGATACATCTACGGTCTTCAATTTTAGTCAGATGGATGTTGGAATTTGTCAACCAAAATTGCCGTCAGAGCAGTGACTTTTAGAATGGGTGTAGTCTGACAGTCCACCCACTTTCTGATGGCACCCATTAACTTAATTCAATTTTATTTGTTGTATTAAGTCGTAACAACACATTGTTTAAGTTCATAATTGAATGAAAATTATATAATAAAAAAATTATGTATGAATTAAGAACAGCATTAGAATTCCTTCAAAGTATGTTATACTCAGAGATTTTCCCACATAATATACATTGTTGCTTTAAATTATTTTATGATTTATCATCGAAATCTATAGCATACATGTATTTCAAGGAATTACTAATAATTTTTTGGCACAGTAGTCTTTCATCCTATCCAGTTGTTGGACTAAATTTTCATTACTAGCTAAAGTTTGTCATGAAGAATTGAAGACTGTATTTACTTGTTATTATACCCCCGCTTCGAAGAAGAGGGGGGTATACTGTTTGACCCTTGTCTGTGCGTCCGTCCGTCCATGCGTCCATCCATCCGTCCGTTCATCTGTCTGTTACAAAATTTCCGTCACAGTTTTCTCAGCAACTATAACATGCAGCAGCCTAATACTTTGCATATTGCTTCATCCCATAGTCCCATGTGGTGTAAAGCAATTTCGTGCTCCTTGCTCATCTACTTCTGTTTGTCACATATTTTTAGATTTTTGCGGGGGTATCACTAGTGAGCATTAGCTCACAGATTTACTTGTTATTTCAGGGTTATAAAGGTATAACATGTTTCTTAGTTGATCGTTATACTGAAGGTTTAACTATTGGTAAGAAAGAAGACAAACTAGGTATAAGAGCATCAAGTACATGTCCTGTACATTTTGAAAATGTTAAAGTACATGAGTCTAGTATACTAGGAGAATTTGGTAAAGGTTACAAGTATTGTATAGAAGTTTTAAATGAAGGCAGAATTGGAATAGGGGCTCAGGTAATTGTTACAGGTTTTCTTTATGGGTTTTAAGTCATGGGTTTGGAATATTGAGGCAGGAATATCAATTTGTTAACCACGTTTTCCTAAGATTGGTGAGCCTTGGTAGGCTGGCATATGGTGGGCATGTACTATTTTTCTGTGTACAACTCTCTCAAATTTCTGAACAGATTACAATCTTTTTTTCTATCAAACAGTTTCAATTTTCAGATTTTTTATGCCGTTATGCTTTTTAAATCAATTTTAAGCTGATTTATGAAAAATTAAGCTAACTGGGCTGCTTTAGAAACATTAGTTTAGTAATATTCATCCGAAAGGGAAGAAAGACCATATACATATATTTAGTACAAAACTGTTTATTTTTTTTTTTGGCTTAAAAGCCTTTGTCAGTAATTACTTCCAGTGTTTAGAATTTAGAAATAACTTACAGTTGTCTATGTTTTACTGATTATTAAAATATAGGTACGAGCTTTGATGATCGTATGATTTAATTAGCGCTTCAAAACATAGAGGAGCTAATAAAGCATAGATGAGCACACATGCCTATGTAAGAATGCCGCATAATATGAACATCTAAATTTTTGTATCAAAATTATGATCTTTCTGCCCTTGGGATGAATATTACATGCCTAAAATTTTGATAACTAAATCTGAACTAAATAGTTTTATTTATATTATTATATACAGATGTTGGGTTTAGCTGAAGGATGTTTTAATGCTACAGTACCTTATACTAGAGAAAGAAAACAATTTGGTAAAAGAATATGTGACTTTCAGGTAAAATATTTTTCATGGATTTTATTCAGGGTTTATTGTGCATACCACCTTCTCAGACAATTTTTTTCTTACGAGTCCTTATGGATTTCCTTCTGGTAATCAATCAGAAATATTTGTTAATAACTCCTTGATATCCATAAATAACTCATTGACACTCATAGACACATGTCATGGTCTATGAATGTAGGGACACTTTTTTTGACTCGTCAAATCGTATTATTTCTTTGAATTGTCCATGGATTACATTTTCTGTAAATAAATTGTAAATAGCTTGTAACAATACATTTAAGTATCTTAAATTGGTCTCAAAATTACTTACTCTACTTGCAAGAATCCATAAATACCTCATAAACTTTTTGTTTTAGGATTTGTTTTGCGTTTTTGTTGTTAAATGTAATTGTTTGTAATATTTGATCATATTGTTATTATAGGGAATGCAACATCAGATAGCAGATGTAGCCACACAAATTGAAGCATGTAAACTACTTGTATATAATGCTGCTAGAAGAAGGGAAGCTGGTTTATCTGTGATCAAGGAAGCGGCCATGGCAAAATATTACGCCTCCGAGGTAAGTTAAAACTTTGCGTGATGTTTATTACTGGCCTCCTTGTGAACCCTTTAAAACCTTCATTTTTGAAAAAAAAACACCTTTAAACTCATTTATGTCCAAAAAACCTATTTGAATGGCTAAATTACAGTACTTTTGCATTAGATAGATAGATTTATTTCAACATTAGGCTACACATACATAATGGTACAATTAATAATATAATGTAACATAATTTGAATATAGAATATAGAATTAACTTTAAGACAATGATTTAAAAAAAACATGCAAAAATGCAATTTTGAATTGTACCATGACATGCTTCCAAATACCAAGGATATCACAAAAAAGAATTAGTCTTTATTTCCATTGTGCTCCTTGAGATATTGAAACCTTTAAGTTTTACAGTCAATGTTGTATTTCTGAAACAGTAGAGTTTTTTATTTGAGATATATATTAACAAGTCAAAAGTCAAGTCAAAATATTTTATTGGCATAAACAATATGTTCATCCCCAAGAAAAACTTTGGCAGTATTTTTTACAAATAAGATATATACAATATTAAATATAAAAGAAAAGCATGCACAATTAATATACAATGTATGACAAAACACGTACTGATAACATGTAAAAAGAGAAAAAACAGATTGTCCATTATTAAGTTCAGCTTTGATAGAAACTAATTGTGTAGAATCATTCTTGACTTAAATACAGCTAATCGTCTGTTTTACCTGTTCTTAAAACACGCTATTGAAAGCACACTCGTAAGATGTCAAACATTTTTAAAACAAGAAGTCTCACTGAGTATATAAAATATTTTACTGCACAAAGTCATTGTGAAAATAAGTTATTCAAGATTTGACAGGTGAGAACAATTGATAATTAATGAGTCTATGAAATTAGGATTCTAAAGTGGTTTTCTGAACAGGTCATTGTAGAAGCTAGCACTATATTTGTTTGTAGACTTTTGTGTGCATAAAATGGAAAGTGGTTGTCCCGGGCAACCAGACACCCGCTGATTTTTTAGACTGAATTAATGTGAATGATTTATTGTGCAGGGGTGTGGAATTGCTTTGGCTGACTTGTCTGACTTATGTATTTATGTCAACATGCAAGTAAATATTTCCACACCACTTGTCTGTGAACAAGTTATATATTTACCTGTAAAATATACTTACATAGCTATGCTTGATAATGAAGATGTCTCTTTGTTTCAATTAAATTCAACATTATTATCATTTTTATCTATATTTATAGAAGATCTATGTATTTTATTCTCATAGATAAAGATATTTCTTATAGAGAAATCTTGGATATCATCTTTGAAGTCGTCAAAAATCTGCTTTACTCAAAATCATTATCTGAATTATTTTTTTGGTCCCTACAAATTCGGATAGTTTAAATTTCACTGTAATGCTGATTTTGTTGAATAAAGATGTGTACGCATATGTATGTATGTACCGATATGTATGTTTCAAAACTCTGGACAAGTGCATTTTGATTCTGGACCATTTGATTTTCAGATTTCACTTGTCTGAGGAAAAGTGGAAAAAAAACTTGAAATTTGACATCCATGTTGTGTTAAGAACTTAACCCATTTCATTCTATGACCTTTATCAGATAAAGTCCTCCCAATATCTGAAGATTTATCTGTAATTGATAAGCATTTTCTTATTTTTACACTAGTTGTCTTTTTCATATCATACCATTGAAATTATTAAAGATAAGTGTATAAAAATATGCATTTTTGGAAAGACAATGAAATTATAAATTCATTGATAACAATTTTATTATTGTGTTTATTTAATTAAAACAATAATACATTTAATGACATGATTTTGACGGTATGACATGAGAAAGACAACTAGTGTAAAAAGACCTGAAACTACGCATGAATGAGTGTCCCGTTTTTAAAGGGTAAATATGCATAGATGTGTAATCTGAATGAAATGGGTTAAGACAATCGTTAATTTTCAGGTTGCAGCGTTAACTACATCTAAATGTATTGAATGGATGGGTGGTGTTGGTTTCACTAAAGATTATCCTGTGGAAAAATTCTATCGTGATTGTAAAATAGGTAAGTACAGATAGAGTGTAACATTAATAGTTAATCGATATACCGGTTAATATTGCAATACAATTTCTGGCAATTTTTAACCAGTACATTTTTCTCTGAACTGGTTTTTGTAGTTATGTGCTGTACTGATTGTTTTTATCAGAACACTGACATTTAAATGTTTGAATGAATTTTAAAATGTGTTGGAACTTTGAAATGCTCTTTTTAAGCTTTGACAGGTAAAACTTTTTGTGGAATTAGAGAATAATTCTCTTCAAAAGTCAATTTTAAAATATGCATTTATCTAACACTTAGTCTATTTTACACAAGTCATCCAAACAATTGTGTAAGAGATCATTTGAAAATATTTGTTCACAAATACATTTTGTGCATTATTTTATGCTTTGCATGTCTACGTCAAAAAATTCTCACTCCCTGAAGTACCTAGTCTATGCTGCATCAACAGATACTTTTAAATACAGCTTTTTTCCCCAGAACCTTTAAGATCTGGAACCAGTTACCAGCATCTATTGCTGAGTCTTCTTCTTTAACATCATTTAAGAAGGAGCTTGCTGACCAGCCCTTCTAATGGGGTTTTTATCACCAAGTGTTGTAAATCGGCCCTAGGTTACTTTTCTTATTTTTCTATCGTTACTTTTTTGGCAACCCTCCCAAAACTTGACCGCTACTCTTCTTACTTTCCTATCTACTTCTCTTTTATCTCTTTTCTCATTTTCTTAGCGCCATCTATAATTGTCAAGTATGACAGCTTGATGTATTGATGTAGATAGATAGATAGAAAAAATAAATACCTGTTGATGAAAGAAACAAGAGTTTGTTGATATTCTGAAGATCATATGACAATATACCCTAATATTGTTCATGTATTTTGTGTTGTTTCAATTTTAGGGGCCATCTATGAGGGGACATCAAACATACAAAGAAATACAATATTCAAATGTTTGGAACAAGAAGGATCTTGAATACTGTCAACATGTTACCATGGCAACCAGAATGCATGTATTCATATCTCATAATATATGGCATTAGAGAAAATGGATTCTGTAAAAATGAGTAACTTGTGTCACCGAGTGCATGGCAGTCTTTGAATTTAGCTTGTGGACAATGGACCGAGTCTACTGAAAGCATCATCAGTTCCAGTGACTTTTATGTTTGTGTTTCGATGGTCCACCAGCTATTTTTACCCACACTATTTCTTAGTTAATGAATAAACTGTTATTGGTTGTTATATTTTGTTTTATTTTAGGATTTATCATGTAAAATCCATTATAATGGACAGCATATTATAACATATCTCTTAAGATTATTTTGGTCCATTAAACTTTCATTCAGCCCAGTTAAAATGACTATTATGCTTGACTAAAGCTACAGTCCGATAAACATAAAAATAGTCGTAAGGGCACCGTACAGGCCCCATGCAATCAAGCTCCACAAAGAACCCATACAAACTCTTGCGTACCTTACAGACTGATAAGTTTTTACCAGGGTCCCTGAGATGAGCCCAGGATACACATATCAGTTTCAGAGTCAAATCGTCAACAGAATTGTGGCTGAATATGGATTAAACTTGTATATAGCTATGGCTCCGTACGGGTGTGTTGCTTTGTGTCATGTGTGTACCGTCACCTAAATACGCAAGGCTTCCCACGGCCTACGACTGTCTGCTCTTACGAGTCCGCAACAAGTCACGATTTTATGGGAATGAGGCATTAATGTTCAGTGCTGACTAAAGTTTGTAGTGAAGACTGAGTGCATGAACAATCAAAGATGTTTGAATAAATGAACATTCTACATGTATAAGGTTTTGAGTGTCGAACGATATTTGAGTGAATTGAAGGTTTTGAGTGAATGATCATTTCTGGAGAATTTTTAATGAATGTGGAATATTTTTGAGTGAATGAGAAGTCCAGATATTAATTTTGTTAAAATTTTATGTGTTATTTGATAATTTCATGTACATGTATTTATTGTGATATGGAAAAACAATCTCATCATTAAATTCTATACCTCTTTCAATTTTTCTTTGTTTATGTATATATACAGTAAGACGATCTCCCATTTTATTGAGAGAAAACTTTGTGTTCCACAAATATAGACATGAATTCAGCCTTTAACCTTATCATTAATAAATTTTAAGCAACTGTCAGTTAAATGTACATTATCAGTGCTGATTAAAATACTCACTACAGTATTTCTATACTTATTATTTTAATAAAAAATGTGAACTGTAATATGAAGTAGCAAGAGCCAAAATATCTGTGTGGGCTGATAATTTCAAATTGGCTTTTAATCTAATTCTTTATGCTCTCATTTTACTAATTCTTGTTTTATTCTTTAATAGTTTTTAGCCAGATTTTTCAACAACAAAATTCAGCTAATACATGTAGTTATGCAAAACATGGGAGGGCGGTCAGGTGGGCAGGCGGGCGGGCGTCTGGTGTCATTAACAACAATTGCCTTAAAGTTTTCAATTTAGCATATATTTCTGCCATTTTTTATGAAACTTCATACAATGATAACATACTATGTGATGAACAGAATTAGAAAGGGTGCCGGGACAAAACGGACCATGAGACGAAACGGACCATGACAAAACGGACCAAAATCGGGACGAAATGGACCATATTTGTTGGACAAAACGGACCATAGTCGGGACAAAACGGACCATTGTCGGGACAAAACGGACCATTTTAATAAATAGATTATATTACTAGACAATGAAAATATTGATTTAATGAAATAAAAGTTGAAGTAGTAAGTAGTAAAAATATAGAATTTTTTCATAACAAAACACAACAAAGCTTTATTTCACCCATGCAAACAATTTCAATAATAAATATTGAGTTATTGTGTTATTTTTTGTTTGTTTATTTCATGGAAAACTTCATATCTTAAATGACACCATTTGAACTGATGCCAATTATTGACAAATTGAAAAATATTTTTTGTTAGTTTATTAACAATTAATTTTTGGCACAATTACAGACACCGGATAATCTTTGAAAAATTTAAACCAAATTTGTGAACAAGTACCTTTAATATATTGTTGAAGACGTGTACTCGAAACTGAATAATCTTTTGTCTACGTATTTAATTATGACTAGTAAATATAAAATAAATGGCATAATGCTGATATGTGTCCCATTGCGTTAAGGTTATGTACTTTAGGTAATTTCATATTACAACTGTGTGTTTAGATTTTTGAAATGTACTAACTCTGATAGCCTAAGATTCTTTGTATGATAATGTTATACTCGATAAACTAGTACATTCTTTAACTAAGAGAACAATTAACGTGGAACAATTTGAACAAGTTTACAATTCAATTATCACATTGTATCAATGATTCATGGTTGTATTGAACGAAAAATGTTACCTTTATTAATATTTGTATAATGATTTTGAATACTTAATGTACGATTTTTATCTATTGTATTTCTGTCAGAAGTGTGATATATTGTATCCAACAATTGTGCCGGTCTTTTAATGTTTTTATCTTAATAATTTATCTATCATTGTAAATTATTGTAATATTTTTCTTTATAGTCATCTTTTATGCATCTGTCTGAAACATGATATTTTTTACTTATTTTGGCGGGAAATTTTCACACGTTTTAGATGGCTGTAACTTTTAGGTGACATATAGTTTTTTCCATTAATTTTCGACGATTTAAATTGTATTAAGAACTTGATCCAATTAACCTACCGATGTGTTGAACTCGACCAACCAACAATTGTGTTATGATCGGCGCGTAACTTTTCACCTTAGCAGTAAAGCTAGAATATTTAACATTTATGAATGTCTCAGCGATTGTGGATAGTATAAGGCAATATTTAAGGTGACGATATTATCTGTATAATGCAATGATTGAATAAGTTAGGTTTTCGGACAGATTTTTTCGATCATTCCATTTGATAAAATCATAGTTTAAAACAGTATTTAGGCGAAAATTCAGCTATTTTAAAAAAAGACATTTTTGTTTATTTTCATCATATAATCATTTCCCAGAGTTATATGAGGGGTGCAGTGCATAGGAAAGAACCTGTGCTGGACTATATAAGCAACTTCAAATTAAATCACTCTCTGATGTATTAGCTAATTAGCTCAAGGAAACACCGATGAGGACACAGAATAGCTATCTGGAACAAGTTTGTCATCATATAATCATTTCCCAGAGTTATATGTGGCGTGCAGTATATAGGAAAGAACCTGTGCTGGACTATATAAAAGCAACTTCAAATTAAATCACTCTGATGTATTAGCTAATTAGCTCAAGAAACGCCGAGGAGGACACAGAATAGCTTAAAAACAACGCACAAACAACATGCAAAATGTTAATCACAATTGAGGCTATTTACAATTTAATTATACTAAGACATAAAAGTTATATATGATGTTATTAATCACACTCATAATACATTTGTAATTATGGAGAAACTGGTGAAACCCCTTTGGGATTGGACATTGAAGTAAAGTTTATCTCTTTTTGGACTAAATTGATAACAAATCAAAATTCTGTTCCTTCAAAGTTATCCTCCATTATTTATAGTATTATGCATAAATTATTTCGTAACTTAAACGTATCTACACATAAAAGAATTTTCCTTGGATTCATAAGGTACAATCCATCATCAATAAATGTGGTTTCCCAGATATATGGAATACCCAGTCTGTAACTAATGACAAATGGTTAAAACTAGCTATAAAACAAAAACTGAGGGATTTGTTTATAAATGAATGGTTTTCAAGTATTGATAACTCTAATAGTTGTCAGTTTTACAAAGTAATTAAAACTTCTTTTGGCTTTGAAAAATATCTGAACAAAACTCTTCTACCCTTCATAATCAAATTTAGAACACGCAACCATAAGCTACCCATTGAAACAGGCAGTTGGCATGGTTTGCCTTATAACCAACGTACATGTAGTACCTGCAATATACTTGGTGATAAATATCTTTTTGAGTGTAGTCTATTTGTAAACGATAGAAACCAACTTCTGAAACCGTATTTTATAAGATGTCCAAATACGTACAAATTAAATCAATTATTCAATAATTCATCAACCCAACAGCTCAACAACGTGTGTAAACTCCTCAAGATAATTTTGTCATCCTTATGATAACAAACTGCTTGTATACATGTATAACGTCATTAGTTATAGCAGATAAAACTCATTAATTGTATAACATATTGTACTATTTTGTATTTCATGTATTTCAATGTACCATTATATCACTATATGACTCTCCGGTGCCCTTAAGAGGACACCAATACATATATATATATATATACATAACTTAAAAAAAAATGTTCCTGATTGCTACCCTAATATTCTCGTACCCCGAGGTTATCAAGATTCTCAATCCAGTATTGAGAGTCTTGATAGTCTCTGGGAATGAGAATGGTACCCTATTTGATTTCACTTATTTATACTTTATAATTATGTAACATTGTTGAATTATATATGTACTTCTTTCCATATCATGTGACTCGTAAAAATATTTACATCTATTATTGTACCTCATTTAGCCATGTCTATATGAAATGAGAGAATAAAAGAATTTGTATTGTATTGTATTGTATTGTATTGTATTGTATTGTGTTGTATTGTATTGTATTGTATTGTATTGTATTGTATTGTATTGTATTGTATTGTTATATGACATTTACAATGTGTTGCTACAGCTTTAAACCCAAACAAAAGCAAACAAACAAACAAATAATGGATCTATAACATTTTTGAGACACTGATGTATTGTATTCACAGCAGGGATGGGGCCAATTACTTGCAAAGTAATTAATTATAATTACCATTATTCTCAACCTCAGTAATTATAATTAATTGTTAATTACCCTGAGTTAGGACAATAATTAATTACAATTACCATTATTTACATAAACAATTAATTATTATTTAATTATTTCAATGTTGTATTTAGGCAAAAAATGAAATTCCAGTTACTGACATGTATTAATTCAGTGATTTTTTACCAACTCATCAGTGTGGGTCCTAGGACTTGCTGGGCTATAAATCTATGAGTCCCTAAAATTAGCCGACTAATCCAAGTTACAAGGCTTAATAATGCTTTGGTCATATGAAAGGTATATTTACAATGGAATGAAGAAAAAATGAATTTGATTTCTACATTAATTACAATGCTTCTGAAACTGAAATTATTCAAAACTGTCAAATAAATTAATAAGTTTATTTTCATTAACTTATTTTGAGATTAATCAAAACTTCTTTTTCCTTAATAGTTTTATGCGATTGACATAACTTGTACACAATTTGGTATTTGCATGCATTACCAAATTCCTGTCAGACAGGACTCCATGCTCAGAAAAAAGTATGCATCCAAAAGATGCACATTATGAAACTTTGCATCCACAGCAAATTCAATGAGTCCTGGACTCAGGATGCAGAGGTAAAAAAATCACTGTTAATTATTGTCCTTACCTTTTAAACACTAAATAGAAGATAACTCATATTGCAGTATACATGTACTTGATACTCTATTTTCTTCCAATAATTCTTAGTAATGTTTTATATATGCAATGTACATCATATCAACAGAAACAATGTGAAACATTTACTCAATATGTGCATTGGCTTCAAGATGATCACCTCAATGGTCAACTGTCAGTGACCAGTCAGACAATTTAATCTTTTACTATAACACCAAGCAGGGTTATCAATCAATTAGCTATAGATTTCATATTACAAACACTATTGTTATGATAGTAAAGAACCCATTCATCAGGTGTGAAAAACAAAAATGAGGGGGCCAGTTTGGAAACTAAGTCACATTTAATGAAACATATGCAAATGTATCATGAAGTAATTGAAAAATAATTGAAATCAATTAATTATTGTCTAAATTTCCTAAGTAATTAATTATAATTACCATTGTTTTCCATTTTTTGATAAAATAATTAATTACAATTACCATTGTTCAGAGCAATTAATTGGCCCAATCCCTGATTCACAGGTAATTTGATAGCTTGTTTACTGTATTCAAACATATTGTTCAAGGTTATTCATTTAAACAATGCATATTATATAAACCTGATTTATTTAAATCTATTGTTTGGGGATGAAACATTACGCCAATTATTTATCATAAAATATACTTTAATCAGTTTGAAATGACATAAAAATACATAAAAATTAAATGTTCTACACTGCCCACCTAAAGTTCTTTAACAGAACAATTAAATAAATTACTAATAATCAGTTCAAGCCCAAAGAATCATAATTCTATGGTCAATGTTTATTTCAATGAACCTACATCAAATTTGCGATAGATTTGTGATTTCATAAGCAAAATTAAAAATCAATTTTTTAAAATCAATTGCTTTTACAATCTTTTAAAACTATTTAATACAATGTAAATTGTGAATGTGTTTAGGAACTTTTGAATGGCAGTGTAGATTCTGCAATTTACATTTGCACTATTTATAACAAATGTTGAATGTCAAAGTGGGCTATATCATCTAGCATGGAGATTTATAAGTTTAAGTCTAACTGCGTAGTAAGTTCATATGCGACCATTTCCTGCATGGTTTGAGTTTTATATCTGGATGAAATTTTGTAATTATTTTCTGTCATTATTGATAGTCAAGTTAATTTGAAGGTATGACTTAATTTTATTTCAATATATTTGTGTTAATACGTTTTGAATTCAATAAGTACATTTAAATTTTAACGGAGCCCCAAAGTGACATTTTAAATTCCTTTTTACCTTACTTGCACAATTATTTTGCTTAAATGTGATATTTTTACAGGCCTGTTTAAGGAAGTTATCTTTATAGAAAAAGCTAATATACATCTTTTTAGCATAATAAAAAGATATATTTATTTACAATAGGACCAGACATAAAATTGAATCAAACAAAGATCACACGCTCTCGGAGTACTCCAAATACACTTGCCTTTTAGAAGGTGTAAGTGGAATATGACGTAATTAAATGGCGGAAAAGAGAAGCATGTTTGTAAGCCAGTATTGGGAATGTTGTTTTTTATCATTGAAGTGTTTGTAAAACATTTTTGTGTCAGATCGTCATCAGACTCTCCTGATAAACTGCTGTCATCTAACAAAAACAATCATACGACTGTTCCACCATTTTGTTGTTCTGCTACAGGAGTGGGACATTTGATTCGTCGGTGCTCTGAGAGTACATTGGAGTACTCCGAGTAGACTGAATCAAATATGCCCCAAGTAAAACTATTAAGATTTTAAGTTTGATTTTTTGTTTGACAAAGTGATCATTTCTTTAAAAAGCAGTGTCCTGTTGATCAACTTGATTTATTTCATGTGTAACATGTTTGTTTTTTGGCCGTGTGAGAGCTAGGTCTTTATTTTTGGTTTTCTTTCAAGAATTCTGATGTGACATGCATGTTTAACTCTCAGTTTACTAAATGAGCTTTAGTGAAGAGTTTCGAAACTTGATGAGGATATAATTTGTTTAAAATTGTATATGTTATTTATTTTATAGCTTGTGTTTTGTAATTTCCTGACAAAAATATACTATTTCTCTGCTATTGTTTCCGACAGATTTATGGCATCAAAACTGCTAAGCGACCCAGTGCTGAAGGAGGAGTTTTCGAACTGGGCCAAAGCAATGCTTAGTCTCCAGAATGCCAGAGATGGCTCAATTAATTATATTAAAAGTATAATGGAGGAATTTGTTGAGGAACAATTACGTAGGCATGGACCTGATGAAGAGGATCACTTTCAGAAATTATTGACTAAAGTTGCAGTAAATGGAGAAGTAAATGAAAAAAAGAAACAATTGACACCTAAAGATCGATTTGTCCTTGCTAAAAACAGCTGTAAAACTTGTGACCAAGTATTTGAAAAACAACTTGAAACATTTGAAGAAAAGTACTTATTTGGAAATGTATTTTATATAAATTGTTAATTTCGTTACTTCTCTTTGCATAGCTAGATTCTGGTGCATTTGTGTCTCCTCTTTCCTAAATTGCTATAAATTCAAGTGAATTGAAATTAGATAAACGAAGTTAGTAACAAAGTAGATAAATTAATATATTTAAACAAAGAGGAGATTAATAGTATTTAATTTATTTAACACCCATTAAGTTTGGTTGTTTTTATTTAGCTTTGTTCAGACTTATTTTCAAAAACTTTAATTATAGATTTTTGCCTTTGACTGGAAATGATTTTGAGTGTTTAAATATCTGACCTGATCCTTGGGGCTATTTTTACCAGATAATGCGCAACATGTTATTATAAATCCAAGTATTAATTTTTTATCGACGTAGAATTGATTTATGTAAACCTTGTTTCGCAACTTATTGCCAGTACTTTCCTTTGCTATGTTTTTAGACGGTGGTCTGGCAAGAACATGGTTTGTCACAACACAGAACAGCAGCAGATAGACCGTTCATCATATTGGTGGGTACTTGCTAAAATGTACATGTTTAACTCTAATGTCACCGATGCCAAAGACCCACAAGAAGTTGAACCATCGGCAATATTCAAGCTGTTATCAAATTGCAATTTGTTTGAAAAATTAAAACAATACGGTAAAAGGGTAAATATATTTGTTATACTTATGTTTTAGCAGAGAGATGAATAAAACAGATATCAAGTTGAAATTGCTAATTTTACAATGTTGTTTTTTTTTAATCTGCTGCTTCTTCTTTGGATTGTCAATTATGTCTATCTCTTTGTTTGTTTTATTGTTTAAGAAACGTTTTCTATTTCCACTTTGATTCGCACTTTAATTCAATTAACCCAATGGTAGACAATAAGCGCATTGAGAGAAGTTTGGAATTGAATACTTGATATGCAACAAGGCATACACTGTTTTTAGAATTTTGCACAGTCGCTTTGAGATTTATCCATCCCTTTTAATAATTCGCCATTATTATTTACAAAATTTGAATGAACTGATTTGTACTTAGTCCTTAAAACCCATTTTCAGTGTCAATAATAAGGTGGGTTAGTGAAAACTTTTCTGAAGACTTGGAATTATTATAAGCATTTCATTGCAGTTGATTGAATTAAGAAACAAACTGGTGCATAGTGCAGATAACCGATTGTCAGAAGATAAAATGAAAGAAAGTTTTCAGTTGATAAAAGAGTTTCTTATGCAGGTTGCTGATAACAAAACTGAAGTTATCAATGAGGTTGAGAAGGTAAGATATTTTTGTTTGACATATGTACATTTTAACTTGTTAACTTTTATCTTTGAGCATTTCCAATTTTTTAAGTCGATGTCTGCTTCTGTATACATATTCAGCTGTCTGTACAATAAAAGATCTAACCCCCTATCATGGAAATATCCTTCAGACACATGATCATTCACAGTACCCATTTACACCTGGATGCAGTGGAACAACTGTATGTTAATTTCTTGCACAAGGAAATTAGCAGTGCCCCTAGGGATCAAACTCTGGATTCTCGATCCGTAAGCGTGAATCCTACCACTGGACTACAGACATAGGCGGATCCAGGGGGGGGGGTTCAGGGGGTCGGGACCTCCCTAGAATTTCCAAAACATACCTTTCTATTGGTGTATTTCTTGACTGTAAGTCATTTTTAAGTATTGTGAAGCAATTTTTCTCGGTGATAAATATATATTTAATGGTTGTGTAGTTTTTATTATCAGTATGTTGCATTATCCTGCTAATAATGTATAATGTTAATGTGGTTCGAAAGTTTGGACCCCTCCCCCTAGAAAAGTTCGGATTCCCTTAGAATAAAAATTCTGGATCCGCCTCTGTACAGATAAGCCGCATAAAGTCTGATAAAAAGAATCACATTCATTGTATTTTGCTTGAGGAGAACTACATAATGATAATACTGAATATTATCAGTAGATCTATTGGTAAAAGACGTATAAGGAATTATCAAGTTATGAGTAATGAACTATTGCACTATTGCACAATATACAGCAATTGATCTTTTCATCGATTCAAAACTTTATTATAAATGTATTGTTATTGAAAAAAAACATCAATCTCAAATATATTTCATGTTTATTGTAGTTAGAACAAACCACTGTGGTACTCAGTGGAAAGGATGGTGAATTTAGTGAGCTTGCAGCGGAAGCTTTCAAGGTACAAGAGATAAGTTTGAATGCTGATTTAAAAACGCCTCCAGGAATACGGAGTTCAGGCATAACATCATTGGGAGCATCAAATTTAGCGATCAAGGTTTGAAATTTATAATTCTTAGTTAACTCCCATGTGCCAATTGTTTTTGCCATTGTCTGTTCCAAGGAAGAAACCCATTGTATTCTAGTTTTCACTATTGTTTATGTTGTCCTTTTTGCTACAAATGCCGAAAAGTCTAGCAAAAATCTTCATTCATTTTGACTTTTCTGTGGAAGGTATGTGCTTTTTCTGTCGTTGTCTAGGGCAAATCAACCTCGCAATGCTCCAACAAGTTCATGTTAAAACTTCTTTGGAATCAGTTACCACATGATATGAAACATTCCACTAATTATGACACTTTTAAAACACATTATTTTACCAATTTCTAATTCTACTCTGTGATATATTTAGTCGTTCCTGTCTGTAATTACCTTTGTTTGATGTCTTTTAGATCATTATTTTATATTATTTTTCCTAGTCTTTTATTTGAGGGAGTAGAAAATATGTGTGCTTTGCCAGGACATGTACATGTATTCATTTATTTAAGCATCACAATTCCTTTTTAGCTCGACTTTATATTTTCAAATTTTAAAATATGCATGTTCCTTATCATCAACCACATCTCCTGTGACAAATACTTACTTAGTCGAGCATGATGTCTCCTCTGACAGCTCTTGTTTTCAACATCCTTAATAAATGAAAATATGTCCTAGCACAATATATGTATTGCATTTACAGTAGTTATATCTCATGTTAGACTGTATTTTTATACGCCCGTTTGAAAAAAAACGGACTTTTAATGGTATACCCTCCGTACGTCTGTCTGTCTGTCCGTTAGCCACAATCATGTCCGCTCAATACCTTGAAAAGTTTCTGAGTGACAGTCATGGTTCTTGGTAGGAAGATTGTTCATACTCAGTAGATGACCGTATACATTTTGAGGTAACTAGGTCAAAAGGTCAATGTCACTGGGACTTAAAATATGAAACCATGTCCGCTCAATATTTTGTAAAGTTTTTGAGTGACATTCATGGTAGGAAGACTGATCATACTCAGTTGATTACCCTTATTCATTTTGAGGTCAAAGGTCAAGGTCGCTGGGACTTAAAATTTGAAAACCTTGTCTGGACAATAACTCAACAACCACTGTACCTAGGTTCACCAAATTTATGTGAGAGTAGTCTATGTGTCAAGGATGTACTCCAAGAGTTTTGGGGCCCAATGGTCAAAGGTCAGGGTCACAGACTCACAGGGGCATCATAAGGAAAAACCTTATCAGAACAATAACTCATCAACCACTGTATCTAGATTCACCAAATTTGATGTGAGAGTAGTCCACATGTCAATGATGTGCCCTTGTGGTTTTGGGGCCCCAGGTTCAAAGGTGAAGGTCACAGGGACATCATATGGAAAACATAGTCCAGAAAATAACTCAACAGCCACTTTATCTAGGTTCACCAAATTTTATGTATCAATACTCTTGAAGGGTATGAACTTTTGGTTCTGAGACCCCAGGTAACAAGGTTCAAGGTCACTGGAAGTTCATATTGGAAAACTTTGTGCCTGTGATAACTCAACCACGGCTGTTCCTAGGTTCTCAAAATCTTTGCTTTGGATAGCTCTCAAGTTAAGGATGTGACCTATTCTGAGGTCCCGGAGTCATTGGTTAAAGTCACAGGGACTTCATATGAGATAGAACTCGGCATGGACCGCACACAGCGTATAATGCCCTGCCCAGCGGAGATATTGTTAATCATTTAAGTGACATGTGTGTAATATTTTCATTTACAGAATTAACTCTATAACATAAATGTTGTGTAATGACATCCGAAATTAACATTACACTTGTAAAAATAAGTTTTTATTATTTTCTATTTTGAAATGTATTGTAGCATTTGGATAGTTCTAATGAATTATTACATTCTCTTAGGGAAATAAATAATTACATATATCTAAAAGTAGGTATTAAAAACTTAGATCATCTGTTTTGAATGTGTGAAGGTGAGAATGAATGTTACTGCTTATATAATAATAATTTTATATGTCTTTATATTGCCTAATTGTAGTATCGTGTGTTTGTTTAAGTGTAAGCAGTGCAGTCCATCTTCAAGAATATGTCAATTCACAATTATATAAATCAAAACCTTTTATGTTCAATTCAGCTCCTTGTTTTTTTGTGATCAAACATGTTCTTATATACATTTGTAAACCATGACGCATGGAACAATTATATTACATGAATACATTTACAATGTTGTTTTATGTATTTTACGAAGATGACTAGTTTATAATTCAGTAATTGATAAATAGTTGAAATACGGCATAAATAATCAAATATATCTTTTGTTTAATCAGTTAAAAGAAATGGAATCAAGAGAAAAGGAAAGTCAATATAAAATACAGATCGAGAAAATGCGGACAGAACTAGAGGTATGACTTTTAAATACCAAAATGCCTACATAAGTTCGTTTGTGGTTTTCATCCAGACAATGACATTTCATTTCAAATGTATTGACACATTAGGACAGGATATTTAATTTCGATATCCATGCATTATTTTGTGAGTCTCTGACAATGGTTGCAGAGGTCAAAATGATTGAACCTTACTATTTTGAAATGGCATCCATATTTAATGTTTCACTTGTTAGTAATATGGTTTTCATTTTATTTCAAATTTCTTGACACATTAATCTAGTTACAATAAATTTGAATAGGAAAAAATGATGCTTTAAACATCTCATTGTTGTAAAAATACGTGTGTCTAAAAGTAGGTTTTAGATTTCTTAAATTTTGGTAGAATCCTAAAAAACAACTGAAAATTTATTGCGGATGGCACTATATATATATATATAAAAAAACCCAAAAAACATCATCCAAATAGACGTTTAAAACTTATATTTTAACCCAACCGGTTTCATAATTATCAAGGGTTAAAGTCCTTTTTATGTTTTATGTTTTTTGTTTTTTTGTATTTTGCTTGTTAAGCATATTTTAACCTTTATATATATATATATATATATATATATATATATATATATATATATATATATATATATATATATATATATATATATATATATATATATATATATATATATACTAATACATATGACCATCTACGTATATATATATGATTATGTTAAGTGTCTATCTATTGATAAGGCTGCATGAGATCAAACATATTCCTTTTTAAACCATAGAACGACGATATAAGGTATAATAAGGTTTGTATTAGAAAGTTTATTTAGTGTATTTAACTACAGATGTGTTAACACTGTTGGCCCTTTCATGGCATTGACACTAATTGACACATTGTTGAAATATGGCTTAAATGGTTTAAAATTTATTTTCTTTAATTAGCAACTGAGAAAACTTGAAGAAGAACGCATCAGGAAGGTTGATGATTATAACCGAAGACGCGAGGTACTGTAATTAAGTTTCGATATTGACGGTTTAACATAAAAGTAGCCGATTCCTATTGAACAAACCTTTGAGAAACATAGAGATTTTTAAGAAATAGCAATAGTCCACGTTATTTCCACGTTGTCATACTTAATATATTGTATAGTGTGTACAAGTTGACCCCGACATGACCTAAATGCAAGAATATTCAATAAATTTCATACGAATGTAGTATTAAATCTTGATAACAATCAGATTATATCGTCGAGGCTCGAATGTAATTATAACACAGGGACTAATTTAAAGTCCATTCAAAGCGTACAATGAGTGTTTATTACACATAGACTGGACCAGATGATTATACGATGAGGCTAGCTACCAATTCTAATGTTGTGGGTTTTAGCCCCACAACGGCCTTTCCCCATCCATTTTATTATTAATTGTAATCAAAAAGGTAAGAACACAAGTTTCCCGATTGAATGCATTTGAATCGTGAGTTGTTATACATGCGGGCTGTGTATACTATAAACATTTCTTATTTTATCATAAATACGTAACGAGTCGAAGTATAGAGTAGGTGTGGTATTGATTTTCGCTGGGATATGTGTAGATGATAATTAGATGCAAATGTGAAAAGTAAGGTCGGGGTCAACTTGTAGGCACTATATGTAGAATAATGTAGTTATTATGGAAAATCAAGATACAAGTTTTTACTTTAGATTGACCACTTTACAAAGAAGAAACCAGTGTAATAATTTGGTAAAATCTGTTTCACTTGATATATTTTTTATCATGTATAAATTTATTATATATTCAATTTGAAGCTAAATCCTTAAATAGAACACGAATTATAACATATAAAAAAAATCTTAATGGTCCAGTACTTTCATTCGGTCGAGTAAAAAGAATCAACTTGTCGTGAAGTTTGTCGTGAAGACGGATTCCATTTTAATATACATGTAGTATGATTGTTTTTTTTTTTTCTGTTTATTTGATGTAGGAAGCATTGCGTAAGCTTAAAGCCACTGAAAGGAAGATTGATGCAATGGAGGTATTATAAGTT
This sequence comes from Mactra quadrangularis, assembly GCA_025267735.1. Lineage (NCBI taxonomy): Eukaryota > Metazoa > Mollusca > Bivalvia > Venerida > Mactridae > Mactra > Mactra quadrangularis. Next base: position 926,751 of record CM046298.1, read on the forward strand.
TAAAGGATTTGAAATCTTGCTTTCATTTCTGCCATTGTGTTCTTGATGATTATACTTACTAGGTACTCTGATATCTGTATGGTTATTGTGTACTTGCCTTTTACCTTGGCAATGCTGATGGCTCTGTGTTGTTATGTTTGTATGTTATGCATGTAACATTGTCACGGAAAAGATGAGTCGACGTTTGTCCTTACTAACACAGTTAATCATTACTACTCATACACTTCAAACGTCTGGTACATTTATGTAATAATCTGCATATTCAATGTTTTGTTGCGCAGTACTGTATTGTATGATCATTCTTGAGAAGTAAGACACATTTTTCATAAAATTGATATTGTCTCAAACAAATGAGACCGATAAGTGATTCTACATTTTGGAATACCAGAATGTAGCATTTATGAGTAAAGATGCTGAGCACTGACAATAGGCATATAGATATATAGAACGGACAGTCTGACACCTCATTGAATACCCCTTGATGAAAATCTTTGTTCCCTCATTTTGTCAGCACCCAATTTTCATGATTAAGATCCATTTTGGGTAGTCAGTCACATTCAGTTTTATGACTATTTGATTTGAATGCACCAGTGCACTATGATATTGCTCCATTAACAGATGAATATCATATGGTATTGTATCTTAAAACATTGACAACGCCAGACATCAACTTACAGGGTATGAACAAATATCAGATACCAATAGTTGACAGCAAAAATGTTGCAAGTCCATTATTGCTCCATGACTTTTTATTCGCCCGAAGGGTCGTATTATGTTATGGCGCCGCTAGTCCGTCCGTCTGTCTGTTGGTCTGACCGTCCGTCCGTCTGTCCGTCCGTCCGTCTTCCTTGTGCGGACAACTCCTCCCTCATTTCTGGGCCAATCTTCTTCAACATCCCTCTGATGATAAACAATGATGCCTAGTTTTGCGTAAAGTGGAGATAATTCAATTTTGTTCATTCGACTTTGAATTACTTTCCCTTTCATATATCTCTATATATGCCATATGTTAATAAAGTCAAAATGGCAAGCAATGAAAAACTTGTCCAGACAATAACTGAATCACCAATGTATCTAGGTTCACCAAATATTATGTAAGGGTAGCCCTTGTGTCAAGGTTATGCCCTATTGGTTTTGGGGCTCCTGGGTCAAAGGTCAAGGACACAGGGGCATCATATTGAAAAACCTTGTCCAGACAATAACTCCTCAACGACTGTACCTAGGTTCACAAAATTTTATGTGAAGGTAGCCTTTTTGTCAAGGATGTTCCCTTTAGGTTTTTGGGCCCCAGGTTCAAAGGTCAAGGTCACAGAGGCATCATATTGAAAAACTTCGTCCAGGCAATAACTCAACAACGACTGTACCTAGGTTCACCAATTTTCATGTGATGGCAGCCCGTGCGTCAAGGATGTGACCTATTGGTTTTTGGGCCCCAGGTTCAAAGGTCAAGGTCACAGAGGCATTATATGGAAAAACTTTGTCAAGACAATACATGAACCACTAATGTACCTAGGTTCACCAAATTTTATGTGCGAGTAGCCCATGTGTCAAGGATTTGCCCTTTTGGATTTTGGGCCCCTGGGTCAAAGGTCAAGGTCACTGGGGCATCATATTGAAAAACATTGTCCGGTTAATAACTCAACAATGACTGCACCTAGGTTCACCAAATTTCATATGAGAGTTGCCCATGTGTCAAGGATGTTCCCTATTGGTTTTGGGGCCCCTTGGTCAAGTTTAAATCATCAACCAGAAGATATCAAATTACCAAGCAGTGACTTCAAATGTTCAATCAATATGTTATTAAGTCAAAATGGCAAACAATGAAAATGATGCTATATTCAATAAGTAACATGAAATAAGTTTACCAAACTTTATGTGAGGGTAGCCCATGTGTCAAGGATGTTTTTTTTCCCTATTGGTTTTGAGGCCCATGGGTCAAAGGTCAAGGTCACAGGGGCATCATATGGAAAACATTGTCACAAAAATAACTAAACAATGCTTGTACCTAGGTTAACCAAATTTTATGTGGATCAGCCCATTTGTCAAGGAGTAATGTGTTGATAGCTCTTTGGTAGAAAGATTAATTCATATTGAAAATTTTCCGGACAATGACTCAATAATGATAATACCTAGGTTCACCGCATTTTATTTAAGGGTAGCCTAAATGTCTAGCATATGCCCCGTTGGTTTTAGGCCCCTGGGTCAAAGGTCAAAGTCACAAGGAAATCATGAGGAAAAACCTTGTCCAACAACCAACTTTATCTTATAGCACCAAATTTTATGTACCAATACTCTTTGGGTCAAAGGTGAGAACTTTTGGTTCTGAGGCCCCAGGGCAAGGTCACTGGAAGTTTGTATGGGAAAATTTGTGCCGGTGATAACTCAACCATGGCTGTACCTAGGTTCTCAAAATCTTTGCTTTGGATAGCCCTCCAGTTAAGGATGGGACCTATTCTGATATCCAGGGGTCATTTATCAAGGTCACAGGGACTTCATATGAAATAGAACACTACATGGACTTCACACGGGCGTATAATGCCCCGCCCAGCGCAGCTCTTGTTTCAGTTTGTTATCAACTCAGGATTTGCCCACTCATCGTTATTGTATTATAAATTAAGTTGCCCCAAGAAGGATAAGCGTACTGTTTCATTTACTACAGTTCAACTTATATCTCTAAAAGCGTCATTTAGATAAACATATATACATAATGTCACTGTTAGTGATTCATTATTTTGTAGAAAAAGATGATGTATCTGATTCAAAACTGAAAACATAAATTTTATTTACATTATATCGTATATGTATGTATACATTTATTTTACAGAATGAAAGTAATGGTTGTACCGTATCATAACAGGTATATGTCAGATTACTGATGGTATTGTTGTTGTCATGGATTATATAAACAACAAACTGAAAAAAACATCACTGAATGATAAATTCAACCAGAAATAATGCTACCAATTTGATTACGTAGTAATGAATAAGAGCATCATAAAATAATTTTAGTCGGTTAAGATTAAAACAAAAAAGGTTCGCCAAAGTCCTGAACAATAAAGGTTTAATTAAGCTATTGACTTTAAAGGACTTACTTGTTTATTTTTATATTATATTTTTTTCTAATGGACTTGTGATAATTCTTTAGTTATATGTTTTATCATGTACTACCCAAATATATTGACTACGTTTGTTTTTCTCAAATATGTCCTAGTGATTTACTTGGATTTTGTTTGCTAATTTTCTTATGTATATACTTTAAGATGATTATTAGCTTTAGTATTTACATCGTGGTTTCTTGTGTGTAAAGAAGTTTGACATTCTAGGCCCTACTTTGTTCCTTTTTCCTACGATATAACACCAGAAATGCAATAAAATGCTCTACTGTTCAAAACGCCACAAATCTGATGCAAACCTGACATTGTAGAATGGGTTTCTACGAATGCTAGTCAATTTGTAGTAATTGGCGATTGGCTGCTTGAAGAGTCGATTTCATATCAGTTTATTGTTACAGATGTATCAATGTATTGTTTTTCAAATGGCTAAATGATAAATGAAATTTCTTTTTGCATTGTTGTTTTGGTGCGAGTTTTACAAGTACTACCGTACTAGGGTCATTCGTTGCGGTACATACTTTGTGATTTTATTATAAGATAGAAGATATTTTTCTACGTATGATATAAAATGTCAAGCTCCTGTGTTTTAGTTTTTTAATGTACCATGTTTTATTATGTAAACCTATATTGTTTTATTCTTTTTATTTTAACCCTTTTTATGCTTATATCAATTTTTAAAGTAGACATTGATATAATTAATGACAAAAGTGTTTAGCAAGCTTTAGAAATTTTTGCATGAATTGCTGGAGAATTATAAGTAGAGAATGGTTAACATGTTGATATAGATAGGGACTTAAGATTTTGTCTATATTGTGAAATAGTCTTAGAATATGAATTTTCATGTTATTATTCCCTCGAATAATGATTAAAAGAGAAATAATATTTCTGTTTTATTTAACTTTAATGCATACCATTGAACATTTAATCAGTTACATAAAAAATGAAAACATTCAAAAATATTCTTTATCTATTAATGTTTATCTATCATGCATTTGAGTTAAGAAATAAATATGTCAGTGACTCTTATTTATACTTATCATGTAACATGTTTTATATACAGTATGTCAACAAATTATTGAGAAATTCTGAATTAAGCTGAACGAAGTACGTCGATAACTTTTGGTGGTATTGCATGTCAAACAATATACTGTTCAGGACGACAACTTTCTTCATCAAATAAATAAAACAAATGTATAAAATAAAGTCGAACCATGAACTGTAATTAATGTAAGTCCTATAAACTTTATATATGAAAAACAAAATACCCAATCGCACTATATAACATCATGTGTGATAAATTTATTTTGTTTTGTGTAATTGTATATATTTATGGTGGAGGGTTTTTACTAACTTATTATAATTGTTGTTACTGTATTAATCTTTTTGTACAACGCCATTGAACATGTTATATAGAAATAGGCTTTCAATAAAATGAGGAAGTTTAGATTTTAAGTTTAAACATTAAAATGAGTTTTACTTGCCATTGCCTGTTTTTATGTAACTTGATATTGTTAACTATATGTATAAATGTCTATGTGTATGGACCGGTGACTTTATTATATAATCAGTTACTAACTTATTAAAAAATATAAAGCACTTATGAGCGTGAGAGTTTTTAAATATACATGTATATTCAATACATTCACGATGGTCATACCACGTAACCATGACATCAATTATGCTACGGTTTGAAGAAAAAAATGTCAAAATTTCTCTTCGACTCAGAGTTTTAAAGAGCTGAAAGTCTTTTCATTCGTGTCAGATTTGCATGATACCTATGCGAGGTTAAGCAGGAATATGAATACATTTTGCTGCACGTCACATATCCAATGCCAGCTTTTTATACTTCTTGTAAACACCATGGAAAACCGTCGTACGTTATTCCTATCCTAGGACACCGACTTGTCATTTTGTGCCCTGGTTTTCCAGAGTGTTAATAATTTGGCGATTGTCCCCCTTTTATGGCTTCATTTAGTAAAATTAGAGAGTATTAAACCATACAAAACAATTGAAATTATCATGGTTTTCATATCATATCTTGAAAAGTTTCTGAGTTACAGTCGTGGTTATTGGTAGGAAGATTGGTCATACTCAGTAGATGCCCCCAATACATATTGAGGTCACTAGGACAAAGGTCAAGGTCACTGGGACTTAAAATATGAAAACCTTGTCCGGTTGATAACTCGACAACGACTGTAACTAGGTTCACCAAATTTTTGTGCGAATAGCCCATGTGTCAAGAAAGTGAGGTTTTGGTGCCCCTGGTTCATAAAAACCTTTTCCGGACAATAACTAAACAACCACTGTACCTAGGTTCACCAAATTTTATGTGAGAGTAGCCCATGTGTAAAGGATGTGTCCTTTTGGTTTTAGGGTCCCAGGGTCAAAGGTCAAGGTCACTGGGGCATCATATGAAAAAACCTTTTCCAGACAATAACTAAACAACCACTGTACCTAGGTTCACCAAATTTTATGTGAGAGTAGGCCATGTGTAAAGGATGTGTCCTTTTGATTTTAGGGTCCCAGGGTCAAAGGTCAAGGTCACTGGGGCATCATATGGAAAAACCTTGTCCAGACCTTTACTCATCAACCACAGTACCTTGGTGCACCAAATTTGATGTGAGAGTGCCCATGTGTCAAGGATGTGCCCTTTGGTTTTGGGGCCCCGGGTCAAAGGTCACGGGGACATCATATGGAAAAACCTTGTCCGAACGATAACTCAACAACTACTTTTCCTTGGTTCACCATATTTTATGTGTTGATAGCCATTTGGTAGAGGATGTTCCCTTTTGATTTTGAGACCTCAGGGTCAAAGGTCAAAGTCACTTGAACTAAATTTATATTAAAATATTGTACGTACAATAACTCAATAATGACTGTACCTAAGTTCATCAAATTATATGTAAAGGTAGCCTAAATATCTAGCATATGCCCCTTTGGTTTTGAGGCCCCTGGGTTAAAGGTCCAGATCGCAAGGACATCGTAAGGAAAAACATTGTCCAGAGAATAACTCAACAACCTTTTTATCTAGGTTCACCAAATTTTATGTATCAAATCTCTTTGGGTCAAGGGTGTGAACTTTTGGTTCTGATGCCCAAGGGCAAGGTCACTTAAAGTTCATATGGGAAAACTTTGTGCCTGTGATAACTCAACCACAGCTGTATCTAGGTTCTCAAAATCTTTGCTTTGGATAGCCCTCCAGTTAAGGATGTGACCTATTCTGAGGTCCCAGGTCCTTGGTTAAGGTCACAAGGACTTAATATGAGATCGAACACAGCATGGACAGCACACGGGCGTATAATGCCCCGCCCAGCGGAGCTCTTGCTATAAGAAGACATCAGATGGCCATATTTGAAGGACAATCTGCTTGTCGTGGAAGAGATGGACCGATGTTAGAATTATAAATAACTAAATTGTGGTTTAAAGTCTGCTTCTTTCATATTCATGTTCAGCCAATTATACAATATTGTACGATAATACATCATCAGTTTAATCGCCTTCAAGGAGATGAGTTCTCTCAGTACCCATTCACACGTGGGAGTTGTGTTAGAACTTCAAGATTTGTTTTGGAGCGGACACTCCAGCCCCTCGCCAATTTGTTTTGCATTCGTTCTTTATACAAAAATCTTATTCGGACCATTTGGTTTCTAGTGTTTGTCATCTTTAACGCACATTTCGCAACGATAGACTTTCTCTTTTTCAATTCTTACTTTAGATGACATGACATATTCGTATTTTGAGGTATAACTTTTTTAAGATATACACACCATTGCAAAATTAACGACAACGAGAATGCAATGAAAGGAGCGTATATTTCTAGTTATTCAGCGAAGTATTGATCCATTAGCAAAGTTATAGTTTGTTAAATTTACAACTTGTACACTGTTCAAGGTCGTTCATGCAAAGACTGCAATTTTGAAATAACATTTACTAAAATCTATTATTCCGTGGTGAAACATTATACTTATAAAATAGTTAAGTTAATTTGAACTTTATATGACGACACAACAATTACACGACTATAAATAATTTCTTTTACAATCTACAATGAACATATGCATTTTTTAAAATAAAAATTGAATGTCAAAGAGGGACTATTTTATCATGCGTAGAGAATTATGTTAATGTCTAAATGCGTTGTAAATTCATACGCGACTATTTATTGCGTGGATTGAGATTGGTATACAGACGGGAAGAAAAAATAGCTTGAATAAACGAGACTGTTTTCACTGAGAATCGTCTATTTTTTACTGCGTATTCTGGTGGTCAATTAAATTTGAAGGTATTTTTTCGATTTTAATTAATGTGTTTGTGTCAATATGTTGTATCTTTTATATTTTACGGAGCCGCTACAGTAACATTTTGATTTGTTTTTACTTGCTCAAATAGTTTGTTTAAACGTAATATATTTTTCGAAAACGTAGTAATTATTTCGAAAAAAAAACCGTAATAATTTTCATAAAATGTAATTTCGTTTTTACGAAATTATTATTTCTAAGAAATGAAATTACTATTTTGAGAAAATAAAATGATAGTTTTTCGAAAAATACGAAATAATTCGAAAATACGAAATAATTATTTGGAATAAGGAATGATATTTTGTAGAAAAATGAAATACGTGTGAAAAAATAAGTAAAAAATCTCTTAACATTTCACGTTAGAGGGTCCGTAAGATATTATATATTTCAAAAAAGCATAAGTTTAACGCTATTACGATCTCAATTGATCATGCCACTCTAGGGGCAATTCCAATAAAACATATAACCAATATTGTTTTCTATTAAAATATACTATCCGAAAATTTTTAAGTACCCCGATTTCAATGTTGCAGGATTTCATTATTTTTTAATTTTTATGTCCAGTCGATAGTAGAATGTGTGTAGGACCATACTGTTGTCTGCTTTTATGGTTCTCGTGCGTCTTTGTTGGTGCAAAATCGGTTTTGTCGTACCAATGTTGAACAGTGGAAATAGGCACTTGCTTCTCGTACAGAAATCCTGCATGGTCAGTTTTGTAAAAATCATTAGTGTGTTGATATGCACGATGAAAAATTAAGAAACTGCTCGAATGTCGCTTCAAAAACGAGAAATAACGAGTTTTTTTTCAAGGCGGCATGCATATCCAACTATTTGTCCTTTATCGATAAGCCTGGTAGGCTAGTGCGCGCTATATAAAAATAAGGACATTGGTACTTAATCTAATATAACTCGATTTTAAAACCATTTATCATTCTATCCCATTCAGTTTCAAATAAACCAACTCACCACTTTCTTATGGTATATATTTTTTAAGATTGAAAAATAAATAGTCGGGGGAATTTTTAGTAAAAAATGTTAACCATATTTCTTATGAATTTCAATACAAAATGCATTTTTGGAAATAGTTGGACATGTCACCCTGCAGAAATTGACTTTTTAATTGCTGTTTCTGTTAAATGAAAGCTGTTTGAAGTCTTCCAATATCAACGCATTTTAATCGATAAAGGAGCATATGCCATGCAAGCAGACTACAATGTGGTTCTATATTTCCAAAATAGATCTGACATAAATGTTAAATAATAAAATTTTCTTACAATATTAAAATTGGGATGTTTAGAAGTTTCGTTAAAATATAATAAAAACCTATTATGCTTGTTTATTTAAGTATGCATACAAACATTTACATCAATTTAATATTTCAATACCAAATAATTTAAAACTGCTTGAAAATATTTTTTATGCGACGTTGTTTGAGTTCTTATGTGCTAATTCAATAACATTTTGCACGAAACTAAACCAATATTTGAATTGAACTTGGATAATGGGAAACTATTCTTTAAACCACGAGAATTTCATTACAGAGTAAGGAGGTGCTACGTTTCAGCATTTCATTACAACGAATTAAAGGGAAGAAAGCTTTATCTAATATAAAATTTGTAAAACATATTTATATATCAATAAGACGATTGTATAGTGCAAAAAGGAATGTGATACTTGTCATCTTCCTTTTCTTAATCGTGTATTGAAAAAGGTAATATGTAAAATTTAGTTATTTTAAAATGGTGAAACTATTTTAGCTACCTTACTTACCTGTCTTTAATTGTAAAAAATGCTACATGGGATAAATAACAGATACGTCCATCTAGTGCTAAAACTAGATTTAATTAAACCTTTCTATTGCTGGTCATATACCGATTATGTCTTTTTTATATTAAGGCTTGATCATGAAATTAAATCTACGGTCAATCTCCTCTTACCAATGATTCCATTAAATACAGAGTTTTAGCCTCTCCAGGAACAGTGAATAGGTTGACTGACTTCTGTTACATGACCTATACAATGTTCTGCGGGTTGGACACAATAAAACATAAAATTAAATGTTCTACACTGCCCTCCTAAAGTTCTTTAACATAACAATTAAATAAATTACTAATAATCAGTTCAAGCCTGAAGAATCATAATTTCATTATTTATGTTATTCCTTGTTCATCCAATGAAAATGAAGTTTTACATGTCATTTTTTGAGTTGCAGAAAAAGTTATAAGCTATAAGCCTCCAAAACTATGGTCAATGCATTTCAATGAACCTACATCAAATTTGCGATAGTTTTGTGATTCCATAACCAAAAGTACAATTTACTGATTTCAAAAAGCAAAATTAAAAATCATTTTTTTTTATTAAATCAATTGCTTTTTCAAGCTTTGAAACTCTATTTAATACAATTTAAATTGTGAATGTGTTTAGGAACTTTTGGAGGGCTGTGTAGATTCTGCAATGTACATATTCATTACAAATGTTGCATCTTAAAGTGGGCTATATCATCTAGCTTAGAGATCTATAAATTTAAGTCTAAGTATAAAAAATCATATGCGACCATTTCCTGCATGGATTGAGTTTTATGAAATTTTGTAATTATTTTCTGTCTTTATTGAGAGTCAATTAAATGTGAAGGTATAACTTCATTTTATATTAATATATTTGTGTTAATACGTTTTGAATTCAATAAGTACATTTAAATTTTAACGGAGCCCCAAAGTGACATTTTAAATGAATTTTATTTACTTTACTTGCACAGTTATGTTGCTTAAATTTGATATTTTTATAGGCTTTTAGAAATCTTTACCGACAAAGCTACTATACATCGTTTTAACATAATAAAAAGATATATTCATTTACAGACATAAAAGACGTCTTAAAACCATGGGCGTATTTGATTCGCGCAATCTGAGTAATAGGAGTACTACGATCACTGAAGAATTGAATCAAATATTTCAGATCACACGCTCTCGGAGTTCTCTGAATACACCTGCCTTTTAAGAGGTGTAAGCGTAGTATGACGTAATTAAAATGGCGGAAAAGAGAACCATGTTTAAAAGCCAGTATTGGGAATGTTGTTTTTGATCATGGAAGTGTTTGTAAAACATTTTTGTATCAATTCGTCATCAGACTCTCCTGATAAACTGCTGTTATCTAACAAAAACAATTCTACGACTGTTCCACCATTTTGTTGTTCTGCTACAGAATTGGGACATTTGATTCGTCGGTGCTCCAAGAGTACACCGGAGTACTCCGAGTTGGCTGATTAAATAACGTCCGAATTAAAACTATTAAGATTCTAAGTTTTGTTTGACAAAGTGATCATTTCTTTAAAAAGAGAGTGTCCTGTTGATCGACTTATTTTATTCATGTGTAACATGTTTGCTTTAAGGCTGTGTGGGAGGTCTTTATTTTTGTTATTCTTTTAAGAATCCTGATGTGTTATGCATGTCAGTTTACTCTCAGTTTACTAATAGAAGGGGTTGTTTATTTGACTTTTTTATGAGGCCCTGTTTAAAACATGCTACATGTACTGACATGTAAGGAAAAGCATATCGTTTAAATTTCTGACCCTATTAACCCCCGTACATACCCTCTGAAGGTTGGCCACGCCCATTTTTCACATAATTTACCAGTGTTTTACATTTAATTGCAATAAGTTGTATGGTATTGGACTGCAATATATCAATTCATAGGTTTATTAAGGTGCTGAGTTCAAATGTGAAGTCAAAAACACAATCAATCAAACCAATATGGCTGAAAATTAATTATCCTGGGCAGTCATTGTGTTGAATCATGCTAACATTATGTAAAACATTTTCAATGTATACTGGTAATCAATGGTACATATCTATATGTTAAATCATGGTTTGTTATCACTCTTAATGCAATTGTTTAGAATATATGTCAAATAATAAAGCAAAAACTCATATATTGCCGTAAAATAATCTGTTTTGCAAGAACTTTTGCAAATTTGGTTAAAATATGAAATCTTAAAGGTTTTGTGTTTAAGTTCTTGTAGTATTGTTTCTGTAAAAAATGTACCAAATGTTTTCTGCTCATCCTCAGTGACGGAGAAACCATTCCTGTTTGTGTCTTTATATATAAATTCTCATTAGTTACAAAGTGTATGAAATATGAGCTAAAAAGGTTTCCTGTCTGTTTTAGCATTCATGAGAGATTCAAAGGTTTAATAAATTAACACATTAAATTTTGCTTGGTTTGGCTGTGATTGTATCAACTACCCCCTCAAAAAAGTAAATGCGTATTTAAATGATTGTTTTCTTTACTTTTCTTTTACTCGGTTGTCACATAAGCAATCTCATTTTCTAATCATAAAATGTCTTGCATTTGTTTCAACCGTGCACAGTTAGCCAAATAATTGAACACCATCATCTCAATCATTAGTTTTAAGAACTTGTTAAAAGAAATGCAAGTAAGTATAAACAAATTAATAGAGATATAACCAAAATTGCAAATCAGAATTAAAGGGAATGACACAATTGCTATAGTGATAATGAAAAATTGGAGAATACAATTCTTTGAATCTCTGAAAGCAATTGTTGGTCCAAATACCTTTTGTGAAGATTTTGATACATACATAAGCCAAACTCATAAAAATAGAAACAGAGAAAGTAAATTGCATTTAGAAATCTGATAGGCTATAAAGTCATTCTTTACCAAGAAATCATTGCTTTATTATATTTTCAGAATTTAACAATACACCACAGTTTTGTTAAAAAAATAGTTGCAATCTGTAATGTAGCTTAGATGCTTACATGATAGCATACAGCCATCACACATGATGATCATTAAAAAATTTTCTATGCAAATACCCATCAACATCTTAATGCAGTAAAGCAATTAAAGACACATTTCTCAAACAAGACATTATATGTGCCGCTGGTGAGGTTGGAACGAATGACCTCTCAGACCTTAACCTCTAATCATACTTCTAGAGATCTACCGCAGCTATATAATGAATAAAAGATATTTACACACATATTATCAAGTGTCATAACTTTGGTCTTCTGTTAAGATTTCATTAACTAGAGTTAATTTATAAATTGCGTAACATGTTTAAAGTGTGCCGTTTATAACTGAAATATAATTCATTTTGGTGGCCATTTTGAATTTTCTGTCATATTTGTTTGTTTAATTTAGTTATGGAGTTAATATTTGAACTCAGCACCATAAAACACCTTGATTGATATATTGCAGGCATGATTCAACTTTTTTAATGCCCAGTAAATATAATACCAAAATATGTCCAAAATTTTGGGACATTTTGGCAGTCATTTTGAATTTTCCGCCACATTAAGTTGTTTAATGTAGAGTTTTCCTTCATATTTGAACTCAGCAGCCTAACAAACCTACATATTTATATATTGAAAGCCTATAAGAATTGATTCATAACAGTTGGATATAAAAAAATATTTTTGTGTAAAATGGGCGTGTCCGACTTTCAAGAGGTGTATACAGGGGTGTTAATGGGGTCATACAATTTTTTGTTGTTGTTGATTCTATCATTATATGGATGGCATCATATTGTAAGCAGGGTCTCGCATGGTTATCTTTAGAAAATGAAATTAACCCCCCCCTCTACTATTACAATTGTAAAACTTTAACTGGTGAAATGGGAGAGTATGAAACAGAACACACATTATAAATTGACATGGATTTACTACCATGCCAAGGTCACCGAACAAGCATTTCTAGACTTTTGTTTTTGTCAGTAATTATTTGACGTGCCTCAGGAATACATCAGTTGTAATTATTTGAAGGAAAATCTATTTGTCTTGGAAGAGGTAGACTTGTGTTAAACTTATACATGTACTTTGTAAAAGTGCGGTTTACATGCACGACAAAACCACTTTTGCATCAATAAAGAAGCATGAAAGCCATGCAATCAGACAACAGTATGGTTTATACACATTTCCATTATGGTTTGTGCACAAATGTTAAGACATAAGAATACCCTACAATTTTGAAATCAGGGTACTTACAAGCTTCGTTTAGCATATTTTTTGTATATACAGAAGATTTATAGGTCTTTTGATACGGGTACAGGTAATTTTATCAGCATGTTTACTGTAATCAAGCACTTTGTTCAAGGTTGTTTTTTGTAAAGAATGCAAATGATACAAACCTGCTTTATAAAATTTTTAGTTTCATAAGTGTTAGAAAATTAAGAATGTCTTGTTTCACTTGCAACGCACTCGTGCCTGCATTCTAGCATTATTGTCAACATTATTCATTAAAAAGTTACATGATCTATACAATTACTCGCAATGTGTATTGCAGTTTTATAAAATTTATACAAAACATATTTGAATACTCGCCAGACGAAGTATGGGACTATGCGATCGTTATTATACAATTTCAATGGAGTGAAAAGCAACGCGGGAGTAAAATTTTCAAAATAATCGACCGATAAACGCTAAGATAATAGCCTTACAAATAAAGACCACATGATAATGAATGTTATTCAATTGAAACACAGACGTATTATATCTTTTGTAAGAATGGATTTTAAACAAAATCTATTTTTACGAATAATAACTCTAGGCTTGGTTATAAAGATCAAATTTCTTTAAATAGTAAAATTATTTTAAAAAAAATGTAAAAATGTAATTACATTTTATAGTCTAAGTTTCATGCTTACGCACGTTCACCGACTTTACAGCAATTACCCCTGGTCACTGGGCTACTGGTATCTATCTATCAATCTCCCTGGGGAGTCTTTTTACTCCGCTTATTAGTGCAGCCGACAAATTGGCGCAGCGGAATTATACCACCCTCGCAGGTACCCATTTACACCTGGGTGGAGTGAAGCAATCGCAGGTAAATTTCTTGCTCAAGGAAATTAGCAGTGCCCCTGGTGGGACTCGAACCCAGGACCTCTCGATCCCTAAGCGCGCGTCCTACCACTGGACCACTGCTCCTACTTTTTGAATGCAAAACACATTTTGAATTATTATCTGACTAAAGTGACACTGGTAAATGCTATTAGCTATAAGAAATTAGATTTTGTATGAAACATATGTGACAGCAACTCATCATTTGTCCTTGTTTATTTGCATTACGGCGTCCAGCGCACCTAGCTTAGCTTTCCTGGACCCTTGTCTATAACCAGTACTCAACTACCCTTCTACAAGGTTGGCAACTTCTCCTGATACCTTATTAATGGAGGAAAATTGACATAATTGTCAAATTTTCAAGGAAAGGTATAACCTCACCGGGCGGGATTCGAACCCTTATTCCTTCGAGACACTAGATTCATAACACCGGTGCTCTACCAACTGTGTTACAGACTCGGGTGTCACAACAATTACGTATAAAATAAACAAGCACTTGCTCTTCGCCGATATGTCTTGCCTGACAAATACAAATGTATTTGAATGACATCACGCTGCGCAGAAAACAAGCACTTTCTTTCATTTCTCAAAAATTCCCTAGCTTCGTTCGTAGCGTAGTAAAAACCATCTTTACTTACATGTCAGTTAACAAATAAAAGCCGAACTCGTCATTTTTCAACTGAGCACATTTTATTTATTACCAAATTCTACAGTCTGTTTCCATCTACGTTTATTAGAATGCAATTTAAACCTAAAATTTTCCATTTTAGCATTTTTAAGTTAAAGTGCGTTTCAAACATTTTACAATTCAATCCGTTCTTAAATAGTCTAAGTTATGAGAAAAAATTTAATCGAGTGAACGGGTAGATTAAATCGAATGTAAACATTACTTAAATATAAACAAATGGTTATCGTTCGTCTAAATTTATATTTGACTGGTTATAGAGTCCCTAGACGGCGGGAATTCCGACGGACGGACACTTTGTGTGTAAGAAAGAATATACTTATCAGAGTTACAGATTTTCCCTTGCTACAATTCATTTCATCGTTAAACTTATTCGTCTCCTCACGTATAAGACGGAGTATGACAGTTTCTGCACTACTTCAAGACTTAGTGTTGGCGAAGTTGAGTTTCTGTATTATCATACAAATAATAGTAAAACTTGCTGATTAAAACGAATAAATACTTCAACATCTAGATCTATCGTCATTCTGTTAAGATTTTAGAGATGACAATCATTCCAACAGAAAGTTGATTAATTAGTTTTATCAATTCCATTATTCTAATTTTAAAACACATTCGTCACCAAATCGCACCGTAGTCCTAATGGGCATTTTTTATCATTATTATAAATATCATATTATAATACATTGCAAACATACCTTTATTCAATTCCTTCATTATTCCCTTAATCTGAATACATGTAAACTACAATAAATGGTACCTCGTTGCCATTTTCGCGTACGTATTTGCACCTATACTATATTCGGCATTTTTGTTTACGAGGCATGACATATTAAGTATGCTAAATTCATTCGTGATGTATTTATTTAAGATTCATAGCTTGTAGATTTTAACAAAACTTTGAAATATAAACAGTTTAATATTTTCAGATACAAGTAATGAAAGTCGAACTATTTTAAACATAGATTATGTAAACGTTTCCAACCACCATACTCTTGCAGGACACGCAATGCATTTTAAACACACTGTTCGGGCAAGCATTGAATACCAAACCTATTGTAAGACAGCAGGGTGACCACGGACTCTGGAAAACAGGGAAAACAGAGAAAATGCCAAAATAAAATTCCCTGTATGGAAAAATCAGGGAATTTTAAATTTTCTTAGAATCAGGGAATTATCAGGGAATTTCACGACCAATTGAAAAAAAATGATTTTGACTTATTGGTTCTGTCTTTGATCAAGTTTATTTCATGGGCGGTACTTTTATCAATTGTCAATTGTATACAATTCAATAATTATTTTTCTTTTACATTCATCATGGAAAAAAAGAAAACTGTCGTTAAGCATACATTTTGACAAACTAGATGACAGATAAATGAAAAAAGGACTAATTTTTTCTTGTTCTGAAAAATGCATTATTTAAATGTACTTCATCCATCACTTATTAAGGTTAATTAGTCACAAGTTATTTATAAAACAGGACTTGAAACACTAGGAACAATAGTCTTATCACATGATATGTACATTATATTTTATATTTAAATTGGATGCCTATATAGTACAAAAATTCTTATCAGGGAGCATTTATTCTAATTAGCAAATTTACAATGAAAATGATAAACTGTTTAAGCATGGCTATCATTCTAAAATTAATGGTATTTAAGTCAAAATGTAACTAATTATATGCCTTATGAATAATGAATGCTTCCAATCAAAGTTTTAAACAGAATGTATGTAACCAATTTTTGTAATACACCAAAATGATGCAAACACAATGAAATTATTTCATTTGCATATTTTTTGTCTTGTCAAAAACAATTAGATATCAGTAGATAAACATGTTGGGACATGAAGAGACATGATATTGTGTTTCTCTGATTAGCATTTTCCAGAATAAAGCATACCTGATTGTTGACATATCTATTGTATGATATAGGGGGAAGTATCTTTACAATCACATCATGAAATAATTATGTAACCAAAATATTCATATCGACCTTTTTTTATTTACATGAGAAGTTCAATAAAAAGTAAATAAATACAAATCGGTGAAGGTAAAGCTATACAGGAATAATTTATATATAATTTATGGTACAAGTATGCATTGAAACGATCAGGGAAAATCACCGTTATGTCAGGAAAAAATCATGGAATTGTCAGGGAATTTCATTTTGGAATTTCTGTGGCCACCCTGAAGACAGTAAGAGAAAGTCAAGCATATTATAAGGCATACATCATTCGTCAATATCCATTTTAAGCGATTTTCGAACAGTTTAATACAGAAATTGTTGTAACTTTACCAAACGGACAATAACTGACTGATCCGTGCACTTCAGTTCAAGTAATGCTTTTGGATTTACACACATTCAAAAGTTGTTAACCAAATATTTGAGCAATGGGAACTTTTAGTACATACTTGTAATACATTTGACATACCATCTTATTTCTAAGTTAGCCAAGACGGGCATCATAGTTTGCAATGCAATTTTGCAGTTTTTTATTCAAATTAAAAGACGCTCGTCTCCAAACTTTGATAACGGCCCAAAAGATATGAGATTTCGTATGAATCTCATAACTATACCCTAACATCCTCCACTAATTACCTACTTATCACTTATTATTAAATCTTCGCTTATGCACAATATTGTAATGTCGAAAATTACTTAACTTTTCAAGTTCAGCAATGAAGTGAACGTAAGATAATTGTGCATAATAGGAAAACACAAATGATTGACAAAAATAAAAAAGAATGGACCAAAAGAGAAAAAAAATCAACACTCACGGTTCGAACCTATGCCAGACAAAAACCAAAGTTTTAAGCACAACAGTAACCGTTTACGCTATAGAGTCCATCAATAAAATACGTTGGGCATTTAGTACTCTAATGTAATTTTGTTGGTTTAAGTTTGGGTCGCTTATATCAACCCTAAATTTATACCTATGTAAGAAAGGCTTCGTGAAATCCACTTAAAATATTTCATAAGATACTCATAGTTACGGCAAAAATATTTAAGACAATCTGGTACAATATACTGCAGAAATATACATGTTTTACTTATATTATTAGAGCACAAACTTTAACGCATGGATAAAATTTTCAGAATTGATAATGATTTCAGTATTTTGAGTTTGATCTAGCTATGTAATTGAAATTCGAAACATGTATACTTCAGTATTTTGAAAGTAGGTTTTAAGTGTGATCATAACGTCCAACTTTCCCCCATGTCAACGACACTACTACATGCATCATAGTATAATAATGGCTTCTATGTTTTAAAAAATTATTATGTAAATATTTTGCTCAGTCACACTCTAAAATCTGGTGTAAAGGGAACAAACCCAATCATTAATTTTGACTCGCTACGTGGGGAATGAACTCCTATTTTGTACGTAAAAGTCTCCACATATGCCGTGGAAGAGATACACCGATGTTAAATTATAAATAATTAAAATGGGGTTTAAAATCTGCTTCTTCCATATTCATGTTCAGTCAATTATACAAAATTGTACGTCGATAATTCATCATCATTTAATCACCTTCAAGGAGATGAGTTCTCACAGTACCCATTCACATGTGGGAGGTGTGTTAGAATTTCAAAATTTGTTTAGGAGCAGACACTCCAGCCCCTTGCCCATTTGTTTTTCATTCGTTCTTGATAAAAAAAAAACTTTTTTTCGAAACCTTTTAATTTTTACTGTTTGTCATCTTTAATGCACATTTCGAAACGATAGACTTTCTCTTTTTCAATACTTACTTTAGATGACACGCCATATTCTTATTTTGAAGTATTACTTTTTTTAAGATATTCATTCCATTGCAAAATTAACGACAACGAGAATGCAATGAAAGGAGCGTATATTTCTAGTTATTCAGCGAAGTATTGATCCATTAGCAAAGTTATAGTTTGTTAGATTTAGAACTTGTACACTGTTCAAGGTCGTTCATGCAAAGACTGCAATTTTGAAATAACATTTACTAAAATCTATTACTCCGTGGTGAAACATTATACTTATAAAAATGTTCAGTTAATTTGAACTTTATATGACGACACAACAATTACACGACTATAAATAATTTATTTTACAATTTACAATGAACATATGCACTTTTTAAAATAAATATTGAATGTCAATGAGGGACTATTTTATCATGCGTAGAGATTTATCAAGTTTAATGTCTAAATGTGTCGTAAATTCATACGCGGCCATTAATTGCGTGGATTGAGATTTGTATACTGACGGGAAGAAAAGAAAGCTTGAAAAAGAGACTGTTTTTACTGAGAATCGTCTATTTTTTACTGCGTATTCTGGTGGTCAATTAAATTTGAAGGTATTTTTTTCGATTTTAATTAATGTGTTTGTGTTAATATGTTGTATCTTTTATATTTTACGGAGCCCCTACAGTGACATTTTGATTTGTTTTTACTTGCTCAAATAGTTTGTTTAAACGTAATATATTTTTCGAAAACGTAGTAATTATTTCGATAAAAAAACGTAATATTTTTCATAAAATGTAATTTCGTTTTTACGAAATTATTATTTCTAAGAAATGAAATTACTATTTTGAGAAACAAAATGATAGTTTTTCGAAAAATACGAAATAATTATTTGGAATAAGGAATGATATTTTGTAGAAAAATGAAATACGTGTGAAAAAATAAGTAAAAAATCTTTTAACATTTCACGTTAGAGGGTCCGTAAGATATTATATATTTCAAAAAAGCATAAGTTTAACGCTATTACGATCTCAATTGATCATGCTCTACTCTAGGGGCAATTCCAATAAAACATATAACCAATATTGTTTTCTATTAAAATATACTATCCGAAAATTTTTAAGTACCCCGATTTCAATATTGTAGGATTTCATTATTTTTTAATTTTTATGTCCAGTCGATAGTAGAATGTGTGTAGGACCATACTGTTGTCTGCTTTTATGGTTCTCGTGCGTCTTTGTTGGTGCAAAATCGGTTTTGTCGTACCAATGTTGAACAGTGGAAATAGGCACGTGCTTCTCGTACAGAAATCCTGCATGGTCAGTTTTGTAAAAATCATTAGTGTGTTGATATGCACGATGAAAAGTTAAGAAACTGCTCGAATGTCGCTTCAAAAACGAGAAATAACGAGTTTTTTTTCAAGGCGGCATGCATATCCAACTATTTGTCCTTTATCGATAAGCCTGGTAGGCTAGTGCGCGCTATATAAAAATAAGGACATTGGTACTTAATCTAATATAACTCGATTTTAAAACCATTTATCATTCTATCCCATTCAATTTCAAATAAACCAACTCACCCCTTTCTTATGGTATATATTTTTTAAGATTGAAAAATAAATAGTCGGGGGAATTTTTAGTAAAAAATGTTAACCATATTTCTTATGAATTTCAATACAAAATGCATTTTTGGAAATAGTTGGACATGTCACCCTGCAGAAATTGACTTTTTAATTGCTGTTTCTGTTAAATGAAAGCTGTTTGAAGTCTTCCAATATCAACGCATTTTAATCGATAAAGGAGCATATGCCATGCAAGCAGACTACAATGTGGTTCTATATTTCCAAAATAGATCTGACATAAATGTTAAAAAATAAAAATTTCTTACAATATTAAAATTGGGATGTTTAGAAGTTTCGTTAAAATATAATAAAAACCTATTATGCTTGTTTATTTAAGTATGCATACAAACATTTACATCAATTTAATATTTCAATACCAAATAATTTAAAACTGCTTGAAAATATTTTTTATGCGACGTTGTTTGAGTTCTTATGTGCTAATTCAATAACATTTTGCACGAAACTAAACCAATATTTGAATTGAACTTGGATAATGGGAAACTATTCTTTAAACCACGAGAATTTCATTACAGAGTAAGGAGGTGCTACGTTTCAGCATTTCATTACAACGACTTAAAGGGAAGAAAGCTTTATCTAATATAAAATTTGTAAAACATATTTATATATCAATAAGACGATTGTATAGTGCAAAGAGGAATGTGATACTTGTCATCTTCCTTTTCTTAATCGTGTATTGAAAAAGGTAATATGTAAAATTTAGTTATTTTTAAATGGTGAAACTATTTTAGCTACCTTACTTACCTGTCTTTAATTGAAAAAAATGCTACATGGGATAAATAACAGATACGTCCATCTAGTGCTAAAACTAGATTTCATTCAACCTTTCTATTGCTGGTCATATACCGATTATGTCTTTTTTATATTAAGGCTTGATCATGAAATTAAATCTACGGCCAATCTCCTCTTACCAATGATTCCATTAAATACAGAGTTTTAGCCTCTCCAGGAACAGTGAATAGGTTGACTGACTTCTGTTACATGACCTATACAATGTTCTGCTACGGCGTTGGACACAATAAAACATAAAATTAAATCTTCTACACTGCCCTCCTAAAGTTCTTTAACATAACAATTAAATAAATTACTAATAATCAGTTCAAGCCTGAAGAATCATAATTTCATTATTTATGTTATTCCTTGTTCATCCAATGAAAATCAAGTTTTACAGGTACATGTCATTTTTTGAGTTGCAGAAAAAGTTATAAGCTATAAGCCTCCAAAACTATGGTCAATGCATTTCAATGAACCTACATCAAATTTGCGATAGTTTTGTGATTCCATAATCAAAAGTACAATTTACTGATTTCAAAAAGCAAAATTAAAAATCATTTTTTTATTAAATCAATTGCTTTTTCAAGCTTTGAAACTCTATTTAATACAATTTAAATTGTGAATGTGTTTAGGAATTTTTGGAGGGCTGTGTAGATTCTGCAATGTACATATTCATTACAAATGTTGCATCTTAAAGTGGGCTATATCATCTAGCTTAGAGATCTATAAATTTAAGTCTAAGTATAAAAAATAACATAATAAAAAGATATATTCATTTACAGACATAAAAGACGTCTTAAAACCATGGGCGTATTTGATTCGCGCAATCTGGGTAATAGGAGTACTACGATCACTAAAGAATTGAATCAAATATTTCAGATCACACGCTCTCGGAGTTCTCTGAATACACCTGCCTTTTAGGAGGTGTAAGCGGAGTATGACGTAATTAAAATGGCGGAAAAGAGAACCATGTTTAAAAGCCAGTATTGGGAATGTTGTTTTTTATCATGGAAGTGTTTGTAAAACATTTTTGTATCAATTCGTCATCAGACTCTCCTGATAAACTGCTGTTATCTAACAAAAACATTTCTACGACTGTTCCACGATTTTGTTGTTCTGCTACAGAATTGGGACATTTGATTCGTCGGTGCTCCAAGAGTACACCGGAGTACTCCGAGTAGACTGATTCAATAACGTCCGAAGTAAAACTATTAAGATTCTAAGTTTTGTTTGACAAAGTGATCATTTCTTTAAAAAGAGAGTGTCCTGTTGATCGACTTAATTTATTTCATGTGTAACATGTTTGGTTTTTGGCTGTGTGAGAGGTCGTTACTTTTGTTTTTCTTTTAAGAATCCTGATGTGACATGCATGTTTAACTATCAGTTTACTAAATGAGCTTTAGTGAAGAGTTTGGAAACTTGATGAGGATATAATTTGTTAAAATTAGTATATGTTATTTATTGTATAGCTTGTGTTTTGTAATTTCCTGACACAAATATACTATTTCACTGCTATTGTTTCTTACAGATTTATGGCATCAGAACCGCTAAGCGACCCAGTGGTGAAGGAGGAGTTTTCGAACTGGGCCAAGGCAATGCTTAGTCTCCAGAATGCCAGAGATGGCTCAATTAATTATATTAAAAGTACAATGGAGGAATTTGTTGAGAAACAATTGCGTATGCATGGACCTGATGAAGAGGATCACTTTCAGAAATTATTGACTAAAGTTGCAGTAAATGGAGAAGTAAATGAAAAAAAGAAACAATTGACACCTAAAGATCGATTTGTCCTTGCTGACAACAGCTGTAAAACTTGTGACCAAGTATTTGAAAACCAACTTAAAACGTTTGAAGAAAAGTACTTATTTGGAAATGTATTATATATAAATTGTTAATTGTGTTACTTCTCTTTGCATAGCTAGATTCTGGTGCATTTGTGTCTCCTTTTTCCTAAATTGCTATAAATTCAGTTGAAACTGGATAAATGAAGTTAGTAACAAATTAGATTAATTAATATATTTAAACAAAGAGGAGATTAATACTAATAGTATTTAATTTATTTAACACCCATTAAGTTTGGTTGTTTTTATTTACCTTGTTCAGACTTATTTTCAAAAACTTTAATTATAGATTTTTGCCTTTTACTGGAAATGATTTTGAGTGTTTAAATTCATGTATCTGACCTGGTCCTTGGTGCTATTTTTACCAGATAATGCGCGACATGTTATCAATTTATAAGTATTAATTTTTTATCGAAGAAGAATTGATTTATGTAAACATTGTTTCACAACTTATTGCCCCTTTCATTTGCTATGTTTTAGGCGGTGGTCTAGCAAGAACATGGTTTGTCACAAAACAGAAGAGCCAGAAGAGCAGATAGACCGTTCATCATATTGGTGGGTACTTGCTAAAATGTACATGCTTAAATCTAATGTCACCGATGCTGAAGACCCCAAAAAAGTTGAACCATCGGCAATATTCAAGCTGTTATTAAATTGCACTTTGTTTGAAAAGTTAAAAGGATATGGAAAGGAGGTAAATACATTTGTTAGACTTATGTTTTAGCTGAGAGATAAATTAAACAGACTTCAAGTTGAAATTGCTACATTTACATTGTTGCTTTTTAAAAATCTGCTGCTTCATCTATGGATTGTCAAATATTTAAAGTGTGTCCATCTCTCTGTTTGTTTTATTGTTTAAAAAACGTTTCTATTTTCACTTTGATTCACACTTTAATTCAATTTACCTAATGGTAGACAATAAGCGCATTGAGAGAAGTTTGGAATTGATTACTTGATATGCAACAAGGCATACCCTGTTTTTAGAATTTGGCCCAGGTTTATCCATCCCTTTTAATAATTCGCCATAAATATTTACAGAATTTGAATGAACTGATTTGTACTTAATCCTTAAAACCCATTTTCAGTGTCAATAATAAGGTGGGTTAGTGAAAACTCAATCTCCGTAAACAGAGATCCTGTAGAGCGTTGTCGTACTGGATCTTTACTTAGTCAATGCAAGGTCACATCGAAATGAACTTTGTGTGGACCAATCAAAGCGTAGCTTTTATCTAGACGAAAGCACTATTAATCACATTTTGATTTCGTAATTTCTATTTTAGACCTGAACGTGACCTTTGTTTGGAAAAGGCCAGATCTAAATTAGCGAGTATGCAAGCGGTAAATTTTAGATCTGGTTTTAATCAGATTGGTGAAAACTTCTCTGAAGGCTTGGAAATATTATAAGCATTTCATTGCAGTTGATGGAATTAAGAAACAAACTGGTGCATAGTGCAGGTAACCGAATGAAAAAAGATGAAATGAAAAAAAGTTTTAAGTTGATAAAAGAGTTTCTTAAGCAGGTTGCTGATAACAAAACTGAAGTTATCAATGAGGTTGAGGAGGTAAGATAACATGTACATGTGGTTTGACATGTACATTTTAACTTGTTAACTTTTATCTTTGAGCATTTCCAATTTCTTTAAATAAATTAATTGGCCATACTTAACCTTTTGAACAGTGAGTAATTCTGCTTCTTCATACATATTCAGCTGACTGTACAATCGAAATCGTTAACCCCTTATCATAGAAATATTCTACAGACACGTGATCCTTCACAGTACCCATTATTTATGGGTGCAGTGGAACAACTGTAGGTTAATTTCTTGCATAAGAAAATAAGCAGTGCCCCTAGAGAGGATGAAACTCTGGATTTTTCGATCCATAAGTGTGCATCCTACCACTAGGCTACTGCTACAGACAAAGGCGGATCCAGAGCAGGGGGGGGGTCAGGGGATCGGAAACCCCTCGAATTTCCAAAACGTACAAATCTATTGTATTTCTTGACTGTAAATCATTTTTAAGTTTGAAGCAATTTTTCTGGGTTAATATATACTCGGCGTCAATGAAAACTTAACGCCCTACAAACCCTCTATGATAATAGAATTGAAGTACAGTAAAAATTTTACATAGACACATTTTTGGCGTACATATGTAGTCATTGCTGCTGAAAAGAATCTTAAATCGATTTACAATGTTCAAGTCTCGGACTGCACGTGCAAGATTAGATTTTTTGTTAGGACGACATGTATCCAGTAGTTTGTTTAACTTTTGCTATTCAAATGCTGCATTTAGGAGACACTCATACGTCACCAAGTGCTTAGCATTGCTGACGCCTGGCTTTCATTTCATTAGATTGCTGGTCATATGGGCTGCTCCCATCTGACAATCATGAATCTGGTTAGGAGACTTGAACAGACAGGCTCAGTGGCAGTTAGGTCACGCCTAGGTTGTAAAAATGTGATGTCAGGACGTACCGATCGTCAAATTCTCCTGCTGCGCGCTAGAGTGGTGATAGTGTCATGGTGTGGGAAGGCATTGTTGGAGGCACAAGACCCCACTTATTGTTTTGCCTGGTACACTTACTGCTCATTATTACATTAATAATTTGCTGAGGCCAGTAGTTCTTTCTTTATCAGACTGACGCTGACGTCAACTGTCTCTCAAGCAAGACAGTGCACGGCCCAACTCGCCTCGCGTTACACTAAATTTTCGTGGGATAATAATGTCTTCACATGGCCTTGAGTAGCATTCAGTCCCGACTTAAACCCTATAAAGCATCTTCGGGACTAACTTGACCGAAGGTTTTATGATAGCAGACGTCACGTCAATATTGGTAGCAACGTATACAAGCACTGACTGAGGAGTGGGATACAAAACCAAAGTTCATAATCCTGCTTCGTATCAGATGTAGATGGAGAGGGAGGACATACCCGCTACTGAGGTCTGTAACTTTCATTTTCGAGGTGGTCGTCATGGTTTGATGAGTTTAGCCGTTTTTGTTACGATTCCTTACTTGCAGATAAGAATCCTATTTTCTAATATAAAATTTAAAAAGTGTTAAATTTTCATATTTGTAAATGATATCATTTTTTTAAAATTTGGTTCATGTAAGTGTTAAGTTTCATTGACACCTAATATATATTTCATGATTAAGTAGTTTTTATTATCATTTTGTTGCATTAATCTAAAAATACTGTATAATGTAAATGTGGTTCAAAAGTTTGGACTCCTCCCCCAAGAAAAGTTCGGACCCCCTAGAAAAAAAATCCTGGATCTGTTCTTGTAAAGATAAGTCACGTAAAATCTGATAAAAGGAATCACATATTTTTCATGAGGAAAGATACATAATACTGATCATTATCAGTTGATCTATTGGTAAAAGACGTAAAAGGAATCATCAAGTTATGAGTACAGTACATATGAACTATACTCATGGACAAAAGTCTTGTCCGGTCTACAAAACCATAATATCTTTTTTGTTTGTTATTGCACACTCATACATTTAATATCGTTAGAAAGAGAATTTTATTATGCATTGAGTAAAAAAAGAATTGTGAAGTTTGAGCCTGTTCTGTCCTTACAGTAATGTGTTGAAAATTGTCATAGGGGATTTGCAAGTTACAAATGATTGCTTTGAGTCAGTTTTCAATGAAACATTTTTTCAATAGTGTGTGTGACCCCATTAACCCGAATGAGTTCAGTGCTACTTTTACGCATCGATGCTACAAGTTTGCAAAGGAATCTAGCTGGAAGACAAGAAACCCATTCAGGTTAATGAACACTATTGAAAAAAGTTTCATTTAAGCTGACTCAACGCTATCATTTGTAACTTGCAAATCCTCAATGTCTATTTTCAAACACATTACTGTACCGACAGAACTTGCTCAAATTTCACAATTCTTCTTTTATTCAATGCATAATAACATTCTTGTTCGACGATACCAACAAAAAAGATTTTGTAGACCGGACAAGACTTTTGTCCATTAGTATATTTTACAATATGCAGCAATTGATCTTTTCGTCGATTCAAAACTTTATCATACATGTATTGGTATTGAAAAACATTAATCTCGCATATATTTTATGTTAATTGTAGTTAGAACAAACCTCTGTGGTACTCTTTGAAGAGAACGGTGAATTTAGTAAATTTGCAAAGGAAGCTCTAGAGCTACAACAGATAAGTTTGCATGCTGATTTTAAAACGCCTGCAGGAGTACTGAATTCAAGCAAAACAGCATTTAAAGCATCAAATTTAGCGATCCAGGTTTGAAATTTATAATTCTCAGTTAACTCCCATGCGCCAATTGTTTTTGTCATTGTCTGTTCCAAGGCAGGAACTTATTGTATTCTAGATTTCGCTATTGTTTATGTTGTCCATTTTGCTACAAATGCTGAAAATTCTTGCAAAAATCTTCATTCTGACCTCTAAGTGGAAGGTCTATGTTTTTTCTGTCGTTGTCTAGGGCAACCTCACACATGCTCCAACAAGTTCATTTAAAAACAATAACATAGCTGTTTGGAATCAATCTTGTTACTGAGAAAGATGTTGTTTTACTAATAACTCAATCAAATTCAATTGCTTGTAAACCGTAAAGTGTTTTGTGCACTCTATTGATTTTTGGCGCGCAACGTCACGATCAAGATGTTGACGTTGCGTCCAGTTTTACTTGGTTATTTCTGGTGTAGAAGTTGGCTCATAATGTGAATGTCTAAATTTTCATTTTTCCAAATAACTGAAGAAGGCATTTTAAAGCCGTAAAATGTAATTAAGAGTTATGCATTAAATATATTTATTTTTCTTCCCTTTGAATGAATATTACAAAAAATACACATGTATATTCTGTCATTGCTAGTCCTCTGACTCACATTAATAATTTGTCTTTAATCCAAGGGTAGTACCTGAAGATCTAAAATTTGTATCAATTTATAAGATATGTTACAGGCCTGTTTCAATTTTAAGTATTTCAAACTTTTTTAATAAATTGTTTAGGAACAAGAAGAAATGTATCTAAGTGATAAAAATCTGTTATATACTAATTTCAATCTGGGCTCAGAACATCATATTCTAATGATTCATGTTTGTTGCATTTAACTAATTAAATCATATTTAAGTTTGTTGGTATGGCTTTAATAAACCTGCAGTATGCTTTCGATACTGCCGACCATTTTTTTTTCAATAAGTAAATTAGAACTTTCAAGTTAAAGTACTGATGTATTAAACTGTTTCAAATCTTATTAAACTGGCCGTTTTCAACCTACTGCCATTAACAATACACTGTTTTCTCCTCCTAATGTAACCTGTGGTGTTCCAGAAGGCACCATACTTTGACCTCTTTTGTTTTAATGCTCATTAATGATATGGCATGTACTGTTAAAATTGAACTTCTATTGTATGCAGATGATTCAGCCAGTAAATGCAAATTTGAAATTGAAAAACTATTGTCCAGTGACATGCAAACTCTATGTAACTGGCTAGTGGATAACAAATTTGTATTCAAACATGGAAAAACTGAAACTAATTTATTTGGCTCCAAACTAAAGTTAAAGAAATTTTCTGAGCTTAAATTTTTGTAATGGTATAAAGCTTTAAAACAACCAGCTCAGTAAAATATTTATGTGTCTTATTGGACCAGTTTGACATGATGGTTTATCAAATAGTCAGTGTTAGGCTTATATTTCTACACAGAAAAGGTTTTGGGGTTGTCTCTTTTACAATGTCATTTGGGTTATGCTTGCTCTGTCTGGTATTTCAGTATTTCCCAGAGTCTTAAAATAGATTCCAAATTACTCAAAATTAGATTCAACTTAGACTGCAGACACCACATCTCTCAAGATCGTTTTACTGATTTGAACTGGTTTTCATTAGAAAAAAAGAATGAATGAAATAGTTCTTTACAACGTTTGTAAAATTTTCAATGACAAATCCCCTCTTACTTCATAACCATAGTACTCGATTAAAGTCTGAATATTGTTTTAAATTCCATTTGTTAAATACTTTGGAATGCAATGTTATATTTAGTCATTCATGTCTGCGATTACCCTTATTTTATGTCTTTTAGCCCCTATTTTTTATATTATGTTTTCGCTCGACTTTACGTAGTAATGTACAGCTCTCCTACTTGCCCCGGCGTCCGCGTCCACATTTCTGATGAAAGTTTTTGTGCACAGATTAAAGTTTTAGAGCAGTAAAATACTTCCTTCTATATCTAAGTTATTTCTTATGATATAAATTTCAAACTTTAAATATGTGTTTCTTACTATCAACCACATCTCACATGACAAGGTTCATAACTCCAAACACATTTTATTCAAAATTATCTCCCCTTGAACTGATTAAAGTTAGTGTGCACAGATTAAAGTTTTAGTACAGTAAATACTTTTTCTATGTCTTTGTTATTTTTTAAGATATTAATTTTTAAATATATGTTCTTTATTATCAACCACATCTCATGTGACAAGGTGCATTACTCCAAACATATTTTTTGCAGAATTATCTCCCCTTGAACTTAGAGTTTTCTTTAAAAAGTTTGTTTTTACTGCAACTGTTTTATTTCTTTAGGTATTGTATTTTAACTTTAAATGTATGTTACTTATTATCAACCATATCTCATGTGACAAGGTTTTTAACTCCGAATACATTTTTTCCCAATATTTTCTCCCCTTGAACTTAGAAATGCATTTTAAAATATATTTGTTTTTACTGCAACTGTTTCATTTCTGTAGGTTTTGACTTCAAACTTTTATATATATGTTCCTTATTATCAACCACATCTCATGTGACAAGATTCATTACTCAAATTTTTTTTCAGAATTATCTCCCCTTGAACTTAGAGTTTTCTTTGAAAAAGTTTGTTTTTACTGCATATGTTTTATTTCTTTAGGTATTGTGTTTTAACTTTAAATGTATGTTACTTATTATCAACCATATCTCATGTGACAAGGTTTATAACTCCGAATACATTTTTTCCCAATATTTTCTCCCCTTGAACTTAGAAATGCATTTTAAAATATATTTGTTTTTACTGCAACTGTTTTATTTCTGTAGGTTTTGACTTCAAACTTTATATATGTTCCTTATTATCAATCACATCTCATGTGACTAGGTACATTACTCAAAATATAATTTTTTTCAGAATTATCTCCCCTTGAACTTAGAGTTTTCTTTGAAAAAGTTTGTTTTTACTGCATCTGTTTTATTTCTTGAGGTATTGACTTCAAATTTAAAATATGTGTTTCTTATTATCAACCACATCTCATGTGACAAGAATCATAATCCAAAGACATTTTTTATTTAAAATTGTCCTCCATGAATTTGAAATTTTCTTTAAGTTTTTTTACTTTAAATTTGTTAGGTTATTTTCTTCAAATTTTGAAATATGTATATTCCTTATCATCAACCACATCTCCTGTGACAAATACTTACTAAGTCGAGCATGCTGTCTCCTCTGACTGCTCCTGTTCCTAATCTTATATTTGAGGGAGTAGACGATACGTGCTTTGCTAGGACATTTATTCATTTATTTAAGGACCACAATGGAATCAAGGAAATTCACATTTCTTTTATGTGATATCCTTAATAAATGAAAATATCCTAGCACAATATATATGTATTGCATTTACAGTAGCTATATTTTATGTTTTACTGTATTTTTAATATTTATGTGCTATGTGTGTAATATTTTCATTCATTGAATAAATTCATTAACATAACTGTTGTATAATAACATCCGAAATTAATAATACACTTGTAAAAATAAGTTTTCATTATTTTCTATTTTTAAATGTATTGTGGCATTTGGATAGTTCTAATGAATTATTACATTCTTATAGGGAAATAAATGATAATATTTATTGCATATGTTACTATAAATAGTAACAAAATTGACGTGAAAGGGAACCAATATAGCCTCAATGTGAGTAATATATTCCATTATTGAGCAAGTGTGCCAAAAATCGATATTGATGCAACTTCCGGTCATTTAACAACAATGGCAGACTTTACGAACGTGAAATTCGTTTCGTTATTAGCAACAAGAAGCTTTCCAATTTTACGATGTGTGTTTTTTTTTCAAAGTGAAATAAGAGTATCAACAACAAGACTTACGTTTTATTATCAGCGTTAAAAAAACGAAATGATAAATGTGACGTAACGTCAACGTGCAAAATAGCGTGTTACTTCGAGAAAAATGTAGATCTATTTTTGTTTTAGAAGAATCATCATTACATGCAAGAGTCAACATATGCAATAATTTGAGGTTATTAAACAGGGCAAGTGTGCCTTAAGTCGATATCGGCAAACTTTCCTCGGCATAAGCCCTTGGGCTGAAGCCCTCGGGCCAATACCTAAGCAAGTGTGCTTATATCTTCCTTAAGGCACACTTGCCCTGTTTAATAACCTCTACGTATCTAAAAGCAGGTTTTAGAAATTTAAAATCAAATCGCTTGTTTTTAAATGTGTGAAGGTAATTATGAATGTCACTGCATATATTATAATAATGCTATATGTCTTTATATTTCCTTATTGTAGTATCGTGTATTTATTTAGTTAAGTGTAAGGACTGCATCATCTTCAAGAATATGTAAATTACCAATTATATTAACCAAAACCTTTTAAGTTCAATTGAGCACCTCTTTTTACCTGTGATCTAACATGTCCTTATATACATTTGTAAACCATGATACATGCAGCTATTATATTTGATGGGTACATTTACAATGTTGTATTATGTATTTTACGATTTCGACAAGTTCATCATTTAGTAATTGATAAACTGTTCAAATACGACATAGATAATTAAAATAATTAAATATTTCTTATCTTTAATCAGGAATGTAGAATAAAGATTCAAGAATTGAAGAGAGAACTAGAGGTATGACTTTTAAATATCGAAAAGCCTACATTAGTTCGTTCGTGGTTTTCATCCAGACAATGACATTTCATTTCAAATGTATTGACACAATTGGACAGGATATTTAATTTCGATATCCATGCATTATTTCGTGAGTCTCTGACAATGGTTGCAGAGGTCAAAACAATTTCACCTGACTATTGTGAAATGGCATCCAAAATTAATGTTTCACTTTTAAGTAATATGGCCTTCATTTTATTTCAAATGTATTGACACATTATTCTAGTTACAATAAATTTGAATAGGAAAAAAAATGATGCTCTGAGGGGGCCAATATTACCCGGGGAGGTTATACCTTTCCATGAAAATTTGACAACAATGTCAATTTTCATCCTCGAAGGAGGTATATTGAGAACTATCGGGCCTTGTGGAAGGGTTAGGTACAGGTTACAGACAATGGAACAGGAAAAGCTAGTTTAGGTGCGCTGAACACTGTTATATGACCTATACAATGTGTTGCTAACCCCCCCAATAAATAACCATTAGGTTAGTATTAGAAAGTTTATTAAGTGTATTTAATTGAATTTTAATACATACATACGTACATACATGTACATCTTTATTCAGCAGCAACTGCGAATCATTTGTGAGAATGTTTTTCTATGTTCTATGGGTCATTTCGGATAAAATCTATGTCACTGGAATCAAAAATAAAAAACATTGTTATCAGTGTAGTGGCTACTGTTTTTGATCGGACTATCGTGGAAATTGGTCTGAAAGATTGTTTTGATGAGTTCTATGTCAACTATGAATACTGGTCACATTGGGTAAAAAACTAGGTCACTAGTAGGAAAAACCCTGTGAAAACTCTAGTTGTCAGAATTTTTACTCATTTGTCATCAAACTTAGTCAGAATGCTCGTCTACGTAATTGTTTGAATGAGTTTGAGCATATTTCATCTTGGATGAAAACTATTTCACAGGAGCTAAAGGTTACATACCACTAAAAACATTTGTCTGACATGCAAATGTGATGACTTATGAATCAGATTCTCATACTGGTCATCTTCCTATACAAAGCCTATTTTTGAAGCATTTGGTGCGAGGGAACTGTGATAAAGCATTACTAAAATATATCTTACTTTGTTCATGTATGCACCAATGGTACTCAGGTGAGCGATAAAGGGCTATCATGGCCCTTATTTTTATATACTTTCAAAACTGACGAGGCAAGTTTTTGCTTAATTTTTTTCTTTCAGTATTGAACTATTTTTCTTTAGCTTTACATTTTGCTTGCCTATATGAGCTATACTTGCCTATATAATGATGACCCTTCAAAGTAAAAAGCTAAATGTGTTTCAAGAAATACGGTGTAAATTGCCAATCATTTCTTTATTAGTTAAAGCAATCTATATTGGAAGGTATTCACAGGACACACGCCTTGGAAATTGTAAGACTGCAGCAAGAAAAAGAGGTACTGAAATTAGATTTTGACATTGATAGTTTAACATAAAAATAGCCGATTTCTAATTAACAAACAGTGCAGTGATTTTTTTAGAAAATTTGCAAAAGTCCACAATATTTTCCACGTTATCATCCTTAATATATGTTGTCATGAAAAATAACATATTACTTTGTATTGACCTGTTTACATTTGATTTGCTCTGAAATATTGTTTTGTTTGAGTTTTCTTTTGACGAATGGTGGACTAAGGACCATGTCCGTAGTTATAAATTTCGGTCCAGTGATTTTAGTATGTGAATAACCTGACTTTATGACCACCACTTTCATAGTTTAATATCCCATAGTTTTGCTTTTGAGTTATTTTACATATGAATAAGAAACCTGCGTAAAAAGTCGTTAGCTTTATTCATTTTTATCACATGTATATTATTTGTTAAATTTGAGGCTAAATCTTTAAAATAGAACATATTTTCACTAATCAATAAAACAATTTTTCAATGCAGTTAGTTATCATTCGGTCTAGTAAATAAGTTCAATTTGGTGGTCCAAATGTCGTGTGCTGAGGAAATTAGTCGTGAAGACTGATTCAATTTTAATATATTATGATCGCTAAACATAACGTTCTTTATATCATGTTGTGTATTTATGATGTAGGAAATACAGCGAAAATATGATAGATTAGAACGGAGAGTCGAAGAATACAAGGTAAAATATGTTTTGTAAAATTTGTTTAATTTCTTATATTTTGCCATTGTTGTCTGGTCTCTATAAGGTCATTTTGTACTTGTCTTTCACCATGGCAATTCTGATGGCTCTGTGTTGTTATGTTTGTGTGTTTTGCATGCAACATTGTCTAGGGAAAAATAGGTTGACGTTTAGCCTTACCAACACAGTTTATCATTGTTTACTCCTACAAGAACCTGATGGGGCAAGTGTAAGGTTGGTCTACCCTAGAACCTGGTTTAAAACTAACCCAGTGGCAATCTTTTTTCCCTGTATGTTCCAAGGAGGAAGCTCTTTTTGGTTATTGCTTAGATTATTTGTTTGTGGTGGCCATTTTGTAAAAAAACAAAATCTATTTATGACCCTTTGCTTTTTTTGTGTCAATCTACTTAAACAGATACCCTGTAGAGTGTTGTCGTACCAGATCTCTAAGATCTCAATGGAGGGTCACGACATGACCTTTATGTCTACCAATCAACACTTAGCTTCCATCTAGACGAAACACTATTAATAACATTTTGATATCATAGTTTCTATTTTTGACCAAGGTTTGCGAGCTAATTTAACTGTGGTATTATTTAAAGTCTGCGATTGGACGGCTCATTTCAAATTGCGTGACGTAGACGATGTGAACAAGTTACTAATCATAACAATTTCGTTATGAATACAATGATGTGAAAAGGTCACCTGAACGTGCCCCAAGTTTGTAAACAGCCAGATCTAAATTAGCGATTCTTTCTGTATGGGAAGTCTAAGCTTGTTGACTGTTGCTATTCTTGATATGTCTTGAAACTTCCTCATATTATGTGGATTTAATAAAGACTACTAATAAAGTAAAATCGTACATAGAAAAGAAAATTTGGTTCATAATGAAAATTGATTGCAAAATAATTCCACATTTTCTCATTGTTTGTTCTGTTAAGGTTTACAGTAAACAATAATAGTAAAAAAGTAGTTGTAACTTTTTTAAAACTAACAATATAAATGATCATATATGTATATTTTTTTACAGTTAATATATTGCACCATATCATAACAGATATATCAGATGTCGGATGGTGCAGTTGGAGTTAATGGATTATATTTGCATTAAACCGGAGAGACTGGATTATAATTAAAAAAGACAGATTTCTACCTTTTCGACCAAACACCGCGTTATTCGCAAGGAGTCACAAGTCCTTACAAGCCTCGAAGCCACATATAACCCCTAGGCATTTTCGTAGGAGTCATATGTGCCATTTTGTGTTGTAGCATTAAAAAAGTCATAACTTAAAGACAATGCTATAAATGATTGAAATGTTTATGTGTTAAATATAGATGATAATCTTTACTTTACCATTTCAAATAGACTGTCATCATATTGAATGATTACAGCAAAAGATGATTACTTAATAATATCACATGCAACTGTTCTTGGTTCTTTTTATTGTGTTATATACGATAAGATAGATAAGATGCTTGGTGAACTCAAACAAGATACTACATTCAATGTTATATGATGAAAACAAATGTTGTTTGATTGAGGGATTTCAAGATTATACTTATCAAGAATTTCAAAAAATTCAATTTACAAAATCAAGTAAAATTATATCAAGTAGTAGTAACTGTTACCATCTTGTTCTATGCACTTTAATGTTTTAATGTTCTTTGTGGAAATGCTCACTTAAGAATGATTTGTGGGAAGGGTAGATAACAGAAAGATTTTATATATTGACAAGAAATAGTTCAAAGAACTTGTATTAGAATGTACATTGTAATGTCAAGGTTTGAATTGGTTACCTATCGGTTATTTCCGGATGTGTTAACTGCGATAAGGGTTCAAATACTTTTTCTGCTAGAAATTCAACAAAAATATTTTTTCATAGTTGCATCATTGTCAGTTCATAAGTATATAATGAGAGCATCGTAAAATAACTTTTTCGCATTAGGATGCAAAAATGAAAATTAACGCCTGTGTCCTGATCAGTACAAATTTAATTAAGTTTATATAAAGTTTTGAAGACGAATTTATTTATTCTGTGTTCTAACGGACTTGTAATTGTTATTTAGTTTAGGGTTTTGTTATGTGTTATATATATACATATGTTAACCTAAATTCATTGATATTGGTTTTTTTCTTGAATATGTTATAGTGATTTACTTGGATTTTTCCATAATACTTATTTAGCTTTAGTATTTAGATTATACAGAGAGTGTAACAAAACTTGACACTCTATATCATTCTTTGAAAAGTGTTCTTCTTCCTTATGGTAAAAACATCAGAAACGCATTAAAATGTCATACCTTTCGAAAAACGCCACGAATCCGTGCAGAGAAACGTAACCTTTTAGAATGGGTCTCCACGAATGCTAGCCAATTTGCAGAAATTGGCGATTGGCCGCTAGAAGAGTCGATTTCATATCAGTCTATTGTTACAGATGCATCAATGTATTGTATTTCCAAATGGCATAATGATAAATAAGTCTTTTTATCTTTTTGCATTGTTGTTTTGGTGCGAGTTTGACAAGTACTGACGTCCTAGAGTCATTCGATGCGTTGCATTCTATTTGATTTATTATTAAGTAGAAGGTATACTTCAAAGTATGATATAGAATGTCAAGCTCTCGTGTTGTTATTTTTAGCTCGATTTTTCAAAGAAAATGAGAGCTTATACTGTCACCCGAGCGTTGGCGTTGCAAATGAGGGTTAAATGTTTAACAAATTTAAATAACTTTAATACTATCGAAGATATTCAACTCAAACTTGGAATACTTATTCATCATCACTACTTTCGCGTAAATATTAAGGCCCATTACCCTGACTCCACTGTTAAAGGAATTATGCCCTTTTTTAAATTAGAAAACATCCAAAATCAAGGTTAAAGTTTTTACAAACTTCTATACTAACATTAACCTCAACACTGTTAATAATATTCAATAGGAATACATATTGATCACCTCCCACTCTATAATATTTATATGACTATTAAAACCCATAACACCGATTCCTAAGAAATGAGAAAGCCGAGCGCGCTGTCGAGCGGAAAGTTCTTGATTAATGTATGATGTTTTATCATGTAAACCTTCATTGTATTTATTCATTATATATTTTAACCCTTTTTATGCTTGTATCAATTTTTAAAGTAGACATTGATAAAATTAATGACAAAAGTGTTTAGCAAACTTTAGAAATTTTTGCATGAATTGCTGCAGAATTATAAGTAGAGAATGGTTAACATGTTGATATAGATATGGACTTAAGATGTTGTCTATATTGTGAAATAGTCTTAGAATATGAATTTTCATGTTATTATTCCCTCGAATAATGATTAAAGGAGAAATAATATTTCTGTTTTATTTAACTTTAATGCATACCATTGAACATTTAATCAGTTACATAAAAAATGAAAACATTCAAAAATATTCTTTATCTATTAATGTTTATCTATCATGCATTTGAGTTAAGAAATAAATATGTCAGTGACTCTTATTTATACCTATCATGTAACATGTTTTATATACAGTATGTCCACAAATATTGAGAAATTCTGAATTAAGCTGAACGAAGTATGTCGATAACTTTTGGTCGTATTGCATGTCAAACAATATACTGTTCAGGACGACAACTTTCTTCATCAAGTAAATAAAACAAATGTATAAAATAAAGTCGAACCATGAACTGTAATTAATGTAAGTCCTATAAACTTTATATATGAAAAACAAAATACCCAATCGCACTATATAACATCATGTGTAATAAATTTATTTTGTTTTGTGTAATTGTATATATTTATGGTGGAGGGTTTTTACTAACTTATTATAATTGTTGTTATTAATCTTTTGGTACAACGCCATTGAACATGTTATATAGAAATAGGCTTTCAATAAAATGAGGAAGTTTAGATTTTAAGTTTAAACATTAAAATGATTTTTACTTGCCATTGCCTGTTTTTATGTAACTTGATATTGTTAACTATATGTATAAATGTCTATGTGTATGGACCGGTGACTTTATTATATAATCAGTTACTAACTTATTAAAAAATATAAAGCACTTATGAGCGTGAGAGTTTTTAAATATACATGTATATTCAATACATTCACGATGGTCATACCACGTAACCATGACATCAATTATGCTACGGTTTGAAGAAAAAAATGTCAAAATTTCTCTTCGACTCAGAGTTTTAAAGAGCTGAAAGTCTTTTCATTCGTGTCAGATTTGCATGATACCTATGCGAGGTTAAGCAGGAATATGAATACATTTTGCTGCACGTCACATATCCAATGCCAGCTTTTTATACTTCTTGTAAACACCATGGAAAACCGTCGTACGTTATTCCTATCCTAGGACACCGACTTGTCATTTTGTGCCCTGTTTTTCCAGAGTGTTAATAATTTGGCGATTGTCCCCCTTTTATGGCTTCATTTAGTAAAATTAGAGAGTATTAAACCATACAAAACAATTGAAATTATCATGGTTTTCATATCATATCTTGAAAAGTTTCTGAGTTACAGTCGTGGTTATTGGTAGGAAGATTGGTCATACTCAGTAGATGCCCCCAATACATATTGAGGTCACTAGGACAAAGGTCAAGGTCACTGGGACTTAAAATATGAAAACCTTGTCCGGTTGATAACTCGACAACGACTGTAACTAGGTTCACCAAATTTTTGTGCGAATAGCCCATGTGTCAAGAAAGTGAGGTTTTGGTGCCCCTGGTTCATAAAAACCTTTTCCGGACAATAACTAAACAACCACTGTACCTAGGTTCACCAAATTTTATGTGAGAGTAGCCCATGTGTAAAGGATGTGTCCTTTTGGTTTTAGGGTCCCAGGGTCAAAGGTCAAGGTCACTGGGGCATCATATGAAAAAACCTTTTCCAGACAATAACTAAACAACCACTGTACCTAGGTTCACCAAATTTTATGTGAGAGTAGGCCATGTGTAAAGGATGTGTCCTTTTGGTTTTAGGGTCCCAGGGTCAAAGGTCAAGGTCACTGGGGCATCATATGGAAAAACCTTGTCCAGACCTTTACTCATCAACCACAGTACCTTGGTGCACCAAATTTGATGTGAGAGTGCCCATGTGTCAAGGATGTGCCCTTTGGTTTTGGGGCCCCGGGTCAAAGGTCACGGGGACATCATATGGAAAAACCTTGTCCGAACGATAACTCAACAACTACTTTTCCTTGGTTCACCATATTTTATGTGTTGATAGCCATTTGGTAGAGGATGTTCCCTTTTGATTTTGAGACCTCAGGGTCAAAGGTCAAAGTCACTTGAACTAAATTTATATTAAAATATTGTACTACAATAACTCAATAATGACTGTACCTAAGTTCATCAAATTATATGTAAAGGTAGCCTAAATATCTAGCATATGCCCCTTTGGTTTTGAGGCCCCTGGGTTAAAGGTCCAGATCGCAAGGACATCGTAAGGAAAAACATTGTCCAGAGAATAACTCAACAACCTTTTTATCTAGGTTCACCAAATTTTATGTATCAAATCTCTTTGGGTCAAGGGTGTGAACTTTTGGTTCTGATGCCCAAGGGCAAGGTCACTTAAAGTTCATATGGGAAAACTTTGTGCCTGTGATAACTCAACCACAGCTGTATCTAGGTTCTCAAAATCTTTGCTTTGGATAGCCCTCCAGTTAAGGATGTGACCTATTCTGAGGTCCCAGGTCCTTGGTTAAGGTCACAAGGACTTAATATGAGATCGAACACAGCATGGACAGCACACGGGCGTATAATGCCCCGCCCAGCGGAGCTCTTGCTATAAGAAGACATCAGATGGCCATATTTGAAGGACAATCTGCTTGTCGTGGAAGAGATGGACCGATGTTAGAATTATAAATAACTAAATTGTGGTTTAAAGTCTGCTTCTTTCATATTCATGTTCAGCCAATTATACAATATTGTACGATAATACATCATCAGTTTAATCGCCTTCAAGGAGATGAGTTCTCTCAGTACCCATTCACACGTGGGAGTTGTGTTAGAACTTCAAGATTTGTTTTGGAGCGGACACTCCAGCCCCTCGCCAATTTGTTTTGCATTCGTTCTTTATACAAAAATCTTATTCGGACCATTTGGTTTCTAGTGTTTGTCATCTTTAACGCACATTTCGCAACGATAGACTTTCTCTTTTTCAATTCTTACTTTAGATGACATGACATATTCGTATTTTGAGGTATAACTTTTTTAAGATATACACACCATTGCAAAATTAACGACAACGAGAATGCAATGAAAGGAGCGTATATTTCTAGTTATTCAGCGAAGTATTGATCCATTAGCAAAGTTATAGTTTGTTAAATTTACAACTTGTACACTGTTCAAGGTCGTTCATGCAAAGACTGCAATTTTGAAATAACATTTACTAAAATCTATTATTCCGTGGTGAAACATTATACTTATAAAATAGTTAAGTTAATTTGAACTTTATATGACGACACAACAATTACACGACTATAAATAATTTCTTTTACAATCTACAATGAACATATGCATTTTTTAAAATAAAAATTGAATGTCAAAGAGGGACTATTTTATCATGCGTAGAGAATTATGTTAATGTCTAAATGCGTTGTAAATTCATACGCGACTATTTATTGCGTGGATTGAGATTGGTATACAGACGGGAAGAAAAAATAGCTTGAATAAACGAGACTGTTTTCACTGAGAATCGTCTATTTTTTACTGCGTATTCTGGTGGTCAATTAAATTTGAAGGTATTTTTTCGATTTTAATTAATGTGTTTGTGTCAATATGTTGTATCTTTTATATTTTACGGAGCCCCTACAGTAACATTTTGATTTGTTTTTACTTGCTCAAATAGTTTGTTTAAACGTAATATATTTTTCGAAAACGTAGTAATTATTTCGAAAAAAAAACCGTAATAATTTTCATAAAATGTAATTTCGTTTTTACGAAATTATTATTTCTAAGAAATGAAATTACTATTTTGAGAAAATAAAATGATAGTTTTTCGAAAAATACGAAATAATTCGAAAATACGAAATAATTATTTGGAATAAGGAATGATATTTTGTAGAAAAATGAAATACGTGTGAAAAAATAAGTAAAAAATCTCTTAACATTTCACGTTAGAGGGTCCGTAAGATATTATATATTTAAAAAAAGCATAAGTTTAACGCTATTACGATCTCAATTGATCATGCCACTCTAGGGGCAATTCCAATAAAACATATAACCAATATTGTTTTCTATTAAAATATACTATCCGAAAATTTTTAAGTACCCCGATTTCAATGTTGCAGGATTTCATTATTTTTTAATTTTTATGTCCAGTCGATAGTAGAATGTGTGTAGGACCATACTGTTGTCTGCTTTTATGGTTCTCGTGCGTCTTTGTTGGTGCAAAATCGGTTTTGTCGTACCAATGTTGAACAGTGGAAATAGGCACTTGCTTCTCGTACAGAAATCCTGCATGGTCAGTTTTGTAAAAATCATTAGTGTGTTGATATGCACGATGAAAAATTAAGAAACTGCTCGAATGTCGCTTCAAAAACGAGAAATAACGAGTTTTTTTTCAAGGCGGCATGCATATCCAACTATTTGTCCTTTATCGATAAGCCTGGTAGGCTAGTGCGCGCTATATAAAAATAAGGACATTGGTACTTAATCTAATATAACTCGATTTTAAAACCATTTATCATTCTATCCCATTCAGTTTCAAATAAACCAACTCACCACTTTCTTATGGTATATATTTTTTAAGATTGAAAAATAAATAGTCGGGGGAATTTTTAGTAAAAAATGTTAACCATATTTCTTATGAATTTCAATACAAAATGCATTTTTGGAAATAGTTGGACATGTCACCCTGCAGAAATTGACTTTTTAATTGCTGTTTCTGTTAAATGAAAGCTGTTTGAAGTCTTCCAATATCAACGCATTTTAATCGATAAAGGAGCATATGCCATGCAAGCAGACTACAATGTGGTTCTATATTTCCAAAATAGATCTGACATAAATGTTAAATAATAAAATTTTCTTACAATATTAAAATTGGGATGTTTAGAAGTTTCGTTAAAATATAATAAAAACCTATTATGCTTGTTTATTTAAGTATGCATACAAACATTTACATCAATTTAATATTTCAATACCAAATAATTTAAAACTGCTTGAAAATATTTTTTATGCGACGTTGTTTGAGTTCTTATGTGCTAATTCAATAACATTTTGCACGAAACTAAACCAATATTTGAATTGAACTTGGATAATGGGAAACTATTCTTTAAACCACGAGAATTTCATTACAGAGTAAGGAGGTGCTACGTTTCAGCATTTCATTACAACGAATTAAAGGGAAGAAAGCTTTATCTAATATAAAATTTGTAAAACATATTTATATATCAATAAGACGATTGTATAGTGCAAAAAGGAATGTGATACTTGTCATCTTCCTTTTCTTAATCGTGTATTGAAAAAGGTAATATGTAAAATTTAGTTATTTTAAAATGGTGAAACTATTTTAGCTACCTTACTTACCTGTCTTTAATTGTAAAAAATGCTACATGGGATAAATAACAGATACGTCCATCTAGTGCTAAAACTAGATTTAATTCAACCTTTCTATTGCTGGTCATATACCGATTATGTCTTTTTTATATTAAGGCTTGATCATGAAATTAAATCTACGGTCAATCTCCTCTTACCAATGATTCCATTAAATACAGAGTTTTAGCCTCTCCAGGAACAGTGAATAGGTTGACTGACTTCTGTTACATGACCTATACAATGTTCTGCGGGTTGGACACAATAAAACATAAAATTAAATGTTCTACACTGCCCTCCTAAAGTTCTTTAACATAACAATTAAATAAATTACTAATAATCAGTTCAAGCCTGAAGAATCATAATTTCATTATTTATGTTATTCCTTGTTCATCCAATGAAAATGAAGTTTTACATGTCATTTTTTGAGTTGCAGAAAAAGTTATAAGCTATAAGCCTCCAAAACTATGGTCAATGCATTTCAATGAACCTACATCAAATTTGCGATAGTTTTGTGATTCCATAACCAAAAGTACAATTTACTGATTTCAAAAAGCAAAATTAAAAATCTTTTTTTTTATTAAATCAATTGCTTTTTCAAGCTTTGAAACTCTATTTAATACAATTTAAATTGTGAATGTGTTTAGGAATTTTTGGAGGGCTGTGTAGATTCTGCAATGTACATATTCATTACAAATGTTGCATCTTAAAGTGGGCTATATCATCTAGCTTAGAGATCTATAAATTTAAGTCTAAGTATAAAAAATAACATAATAAAAAGATATATTCATTTACAGACATAAAAGACGTCTTAAAACCATGGGCGTATTTGATTCGCGCAATCTGGGTAATAGGAGTACTACGATCACTAAAGAATTGAATCAAATATTTCAGATCACACGCTCTCGGAGTTCTCTG
Source organism: Mactra quadrangularis (assembly GCA_025267735.1). NCBI lineage: Eukaryota > Metazoa > Mollusca > Bivalvia > Venerida > Mactridae > Mactra > Mactra quadrangularis. Next base: position 970,133 of record CM046298.1, read on the forward strand.
AATACACCTGCCTTTTAGGAGGTGTAAGCGGAGTATGACGTAATTAAAATGGCGGAAAAGAGAACCATGTTTAAAAGCCAGTATTGGGAATGTTGTTTTTTATCATGGAAGTGTTTGTAAAACATTTTTGTATCAATTCGTCATCAGACTCTCCTGATAAACTGCTGTTATCTAACAAAAACATTTCTACGACTGTTCCACCATTTTGTTGTTCTGCTACAGAATTGGGACATTTGATTCGTCGGTGCTCCAAGAGTACACCGGAGTACTCCGAGTAGACTGATTCAATAACGTCCGAAGTAAAACTATTAAGATTCTAAGTTTTGTTTGACAAAGTGATCATTTCTTTAAAAAGAGAGTGTCCTGTTGATCGACTTAATTTATTTCATGTGTAACATGTTTGGTTTTTGGCTGTGTGAGAGGTCTTTACTTTTGTTTTTCTTTTAAGAATCCTGATGTGACATGCATGTTTAACTCTCAGTTTACTATATGAGCTTTAGTGAAGAGTTTGGAAACTTGATGAGGATATAATTTGTTAAAATTAGTATATGTTATTTATTTTATAGCTTGTGTTTTGTAATTTCCTTACACAAATATACTATTTCACTGCTATTGTTTCTGACAGATTTATGGCAACAGAACAGCGGCAACAAGACCCATTGTTTGAGGAGGAGTTTTCAAACTGGGCTAAGACTGTACTTAGTCTCCAGAATGCCAGAGATGGCTCAATTAATTATATTAAAAGTAAAATGGAGGCATTTGTTCAGGAACTACTGCGTATGCATGGATCTGATGAAGACGAACATTTCAAAGAGTTATTGATAAAAGTTGCAGTAAATGGGAAAGTGAATGAATCCAAGAAACAATTGTTACCTAAAGATCGATTCGTCCTTGCCAATAACAGCTGTACAACTTGTAACAAGGTATTTGAAAAACAACTTGAAACGTTTGAAGAAAGGTAACTTATTTGGACATGTTTTAACATGTATTATATATTGATTGTAAATTGCGTTACTTCTATTTGCATAGCTCGCTACTGGTACATGTGTTTCCTCTTTCCAAAAATGCTGTAAATTCAAGGTAATTGAAATTAGCCCACTATAACAAATGCAAAGAGGAGATAAGTATTTATGTTATTTTATTTTATTTAATGCATTATGTTTGGTTGTTTTTATTTATTTTTGTTCAGATTTATTTTCAAAAACTATAATTGTAGATTTTTGTCTTTTATAGGAAATGATTTTGAGTGTTTAAATATCTGATCTGATCCTTGGTGCTCCTGTAACAAGGTTATGCACAACATGTTATTGTAAATCTAAGTATTAAATTTGTATTGACATACCATTGATTCAAGAAATATGTAAGCCTTGTTTCACAAATTCATGTCAAGACTTTTATTTTCTATGTTTTATAGTAGATGGCATAGCAAGAAATGGATTCATAACAGTACAGAAGAGCAGTTAGACCCTTCATCCTATTGGTGGGTAGTTGCTAAAATATACATCGCTAAACCTGATATCATTGATGCTCTACGCCCAGAAGAAGTTGAACCATCGGCAATATTCAAGCTGATTTCAAATTGCAAATTGTTTGATGACAGAAACTTAAACGAGTGGGGAGAAAAGGTAAACGCATTACTTTTGTTTAAGTAAGTTAGGCGTAGAGATAATTTAAACAGATCTTCAGTTGAAATTACCATGCTTATAAAGTTGCTTTTTCGATCTTTTTATTGTTCGATTGACAAAGAAACTATCATAGTTTATGTTTATCGATTTAAGAATCAATCATGCTGACCGTTTCTCGATATACCAAACCCCTCTTCTTTGAAGAAACATGCTTATCACTATATCTTTTGTACCGTTTTCACCCGTTCTCCCTTCAAAATTATTTACAAAAGTAAAATTTACAGTTATGCTTAAAACTAACAACATATAACGATGTGAGTCAGTGAAATCTTTTTTTCTAGACTAAATATAATGGAAAGTATTTCATTGCAGTTGATTAAATTAAGAAACAAACTGGTGCATAGTGCAAATAACCGAATGACAAAGGAAGAAATGAAAGAAAGTTTTGATTTGATAAAAGATTTTCTTAAGCAGGTTTCAGATAACCCAACTGAAGGTATCAATGAGGTTGAGAAGGTAAGACTACTTATAATTTGTTATAGCGACATTCAAACTTGTCTATTTGTTTATTTGCTCATTATATACTTTTTTAGTTTTTGAATTCGCCGTACTTAAACTAATAAAACGTACAGACAAACGGCAATAAATCCAAACAAATTACCACACATTTCCATTTGGAGAATTACGCAATACCGACTATCAGTGTTGGTGAATTACATAAAAGAAATTATCCATTTAAGAGTGAAAATGTATTATTGCAACAATGTGCACTAAATTATCTTTACATTGATCTATTACTTAATAATGTTGAAATTGAAAATAGAATGTTAAAACACGCATAAAACTACGAAAAAGTGATTCATTATATTTTAGAACATAATTTCACTTATATTTCACACTTACTTTAGCTAGAAAAAAGCACTTTGGTACTCTTTGAAGAGAATGGTGAATTTAGTAAACTTGCCAAGGAAGCTCTACAACTACAAAATATAAGTTTGAGTGTCGATTTAGAATCACCTGAGGGGATAAAGAAACTGGCCATAAAATCTCTGGGAGCATCAAATTTGGAGATCAAGGTTTTAAAATTTAATTGAAATAATTAATATGTATATGCACTATTCAACATTCATATATAAGATTGTTCTAAACGAAACTCAAGACGCTGAAATGTATTTGAAAAAAGAAATCATCACAAAATGTAACAGTTGAAAATTTTCAGGGAATAATACTTATTCTTAAGTCATTATGATTATGCACTATGATTGGGTCACGACGATAGCATAGCTCGTGCATTTTGTGTAGCTTAATATGACGGTATGTTGGAAGGCTCAAAACTTGCTATGGTTAACATTGTGAATAATTACATTCAAAGTTTAATTAATTTTGATGCTTCGAGGTGATTCAACTAACCTGAAACAAATGTATTGATTCTGTTGTTGAATAAAGCAATGAAATAGCATGTGTTAAAAGAAGCTCATGTTCGACACCAGGAAAACACTGACCTTTACAGCCAAAAAGCCAAAAAGGTTGAATTTGTTAAAATACGGCGTAAATCCACAAACATTTTTTTTATCAGCAACAAGAAAAGAAATTTGAAGAAAGTGAAAGGAAGCACAACATAAGATATGAAGAATTGCTAAAAGAAAAAGAGGTACATTAATTAGATTTCGATATAGCCGCGGCCGTGATGTACTAAAAAGAGATAGGCTAATTAAAAATGATACACAATACCATTTTTTAAAACCATTTTGTATTTGTAAAACCATAAAAAACAAAACACGCCTTTTCACAAGTGTTGAGGTTATATAGGATCTCGCTGTACATTTTATAATTATGTTTAACGTTAAATTATTGTTTAATTGAATTATCATGTATTTTCGTAGTTCAATGTAAGCAGTGCACTATCTTCACGTTTATGCAAATTAACTACTAGTTAAACCTTTTTGCTTAAATTAATCCCCTTATTCTACGTGTGATCAAAGATTTATTTTTATAATTTATACATAGAGCTTCCATATAGATTGAATTAATTTACAATGTTGTATTATTTATATTACAATATTGACTCGGATCCTTTTTATTTTTACAATTATTAATTGTCGAAATACGGCGTAAATCACCCAACATTTATTTATCTTTATTCAGCAACAAGAAATAAAATTTGAAGAAAGTGAAAAGATACACAACGTAAATTTTGAAAAATTGCTAAAAGAAAAAGAGGTACGGTAACTAGTTTTCGATATTCCTACATAAGTTCATGAGACTAAGACAGTAATTACAGAGGCCAACATACTATATCATAACTGTTGTGTAATGGCATCAGAAATGAATTTTCACTTGTTAAAAATATATTGTTTCATTAAGCTTATAAAATAAGTTTATATGCAGGGCCGAATCCAGAAGGGTCGTAAGTGGGGGGCACAGGGGGTGGGTTCGGGAGGGATACCCCCTCCCGACGGTATAGAAATTTTTGAGTTTTTCACATGTCAAAAGGTGCAAATCTGAGCACTTTAAAATGCTCTTTTAAACAAATTAAATGAAGCTAAAATTAAGTTGATTATCATTTTTTCTGTAGAAAAGTGATGCAATGTGTAACAATTCAGATTCATGTGATTGATTAGCTTTTAATAAATATTCATAAATAAAGAAAAATGCATTCATGCGCGTTAGATCACGGGGCCTGGTACACAGAGGTCGTCAGTGGGGAGTACGGATGGGGTGGGTACGGGAGGGGTAACCCCTCCCGAAGATGTGGAAAAATTTTGAATTTTTGCAAGTCAAAGGTGTAAATCTGAGCACTTATGAACACACTATAAAAGGCTAAAATGAAGGTAAAAGGTAAATTATCATTACATTTTAAGCACTTTTGGGCACTACCAAGGAAATATTGAGTGTATATATATAATTGAGGTATCCTTCATGAATGTGCCCGTTTTGTTCGTTTAGATTTAATTTGTTGGCTTATTAAATCCCATTCTCGTATCCCGAGGTTTTCAAGGAACGAGAATGGATAAAATCCTGATTTGCAAAAAAATTAGCAATTTCATCATGTAAATGCAGAGAATTTATAAAAAATACACTTGGTAAGTTGTATAAAATCACCAAATGCAATGAGAAATTCTCCGATTTAACATCCAAAAAAGCCGGTTTATGATACGTTTTTTATAATAAGAGGCTTAGTTTATTGTGTTGAAATTCAGCGTTGTTGTGAGTTTTTCGGACGTTTTAGTGGATTTACAAGAATGGTTGTTTGGACGATCCAAAACGTGGAAATCCGCCGAAGAATCACATTTTTCGATTCCTTTGGAAAAATCATTAGGAATACAAGTATTTTAAACATGTAAAATGATATAAAATAAAAACAACGATTTAAAAATTAACGAAACACAAGCCTATTAATTTATGATTCGGTGAAAAAATGTTTAACTACTGAATAATTTTTGTCTTGTTTTTCGTAAGGAAACTTGTTGAAGGGTAGGTCACTCTTGAAAAGTTACTTGAAAGATTGATTCATTTACATACATTTTCTAAAAAAAACAACAACAACATAAACCGCTCGTTTTTTTCCGATTTTAACTAACTTTTAATTAACTCTTTTAATGGCAAACATTCATTCGACTATACTCGGCTTTTCTCAGTCTATTACTAGTTATGAAAAATGCCGATGTCCTCCATAAATACTTAATTTATGTTTAGGCTCGGTCACTTTTTAAATGTTATTCGGAATTTTAATACCATAAAAATCATCAGACGATCGTGCATGTTTTCGAAATTAACTAAGTTCGAGTGTCATAGTAGTGACGTATAAAATGCACTTGACTAGCTGTCCTCGTCTTTTCTCTGTCTAACTTGCTATGAAAACGCCGATGATTTCCATTAGTAAATAAAATTAGAGAGTGCACAATTACCAAATTTAGGCTTCGTAAGCTAGTTACCATTGTAATTTCACTGGTGACGGTCTTAAATATACTGTTGAGGTATGTGTAATATAGACAATAAACATAGCAATTGGTATCTATGTGTCTGTATAGAGGGACAATACACTTGCTCAATCAATGATTTGAACGCTTGATAAGGCCTAATCTGGGTACTCTGAGATGCTTGAATGTATCAATTTAGATCATTATCCTTTTTAATAGCGCGGGTGGATGATTTCATATTAAAATTAATCTAAAAGTCGAGTTGATATTGCTTTGATGGTGCCGATTTTGTGCCCTTTTTTTGTATGAGAGTCAATATCTGTGGGGCCAGGTGGGGGGGGGGGTACGTGCCCCGTGTGCCCCCCCGGTATATCCGGGCCTGATATGTATTGACGCATTTGGATTGTTACATTTGAATAGGGGAAATAGTGCTACTTTAAACAATTGTAATAGATAAAAATATACGTTTATATAAAAGTACATTTAAATTTCTTAAATATTGGTAAAAACTTCAAACAAATCACACATTTACAAAGGTGTGAAGGTTGTTATGAACAAAGTGTTCGTTTCATAATTATGTTAAACGTCTATCTATTGCCTAGTCGTAGTATCTAAAATGTGTTTAGTTCAATGTTAGCAGTGCACTATCTTCGTGTATATGTCAATTAACAATTATAATCCAATACCTGTTTATTTCAATTAAGAGCCATGTGCTACGTGTGATCAAACAAACATAAAGTGTTTCATGTCACGTTATGTATATTTGTTGAAGGATATTCTGCGTAGGTTTGAAGAATCAGAAAAGAAGGTCGATCAGTACAAGGTATTGTATGTTTTAAAGATTCTATCAGTTTCTTATATTCCTATCATTTTACATAAGTGTTCTGGTCTCAGTAAGGTTTTTTGACGGTTTTGATGACTTCCCTTTTACCTTGCCTTTTTAAACACAGACTTTTCACAAAACTTAAAAGCAATGAAGGAGAAAGTTTAAAATCTTTGAAGTTTTTTCATAAAAAAGAACACGAAAACTAGAACCTAAAGTAGTTTCCGTATTGAAATGAACAGTGGAAAAATAATTAATACTGTTGATTTTAACCAGGCTCAACAGCACAAACCTCACACTTACCCCAAACAAGGTAACAATTTACATGGAAGCCGAGCATGCCTGCAACAGATCATGACTAATAGAATGAATGACTTTTCATTTATATATGCTCTTGCACAAGCCTTAAGGACTATGTAATTTACGAATGTTCTTCATGACTTTAAAATAGGTGTGGTTGCAATAATTGAAATTTACAAATAATTTTCATAAATTTCAGTTTTCAGTTTAATCCTAATGAAATAATTAGGTAAGTTTAATAGAAAAATATCAAAAAAAGTGGTTTAGTAATATTTATTTTTTATGAAAAAGTGAGTTTAAACATGTAAACTTTTGTGCAAGTTTACATGAAGTACACTGAAAACAGTTAAAATAAAATCTTCCAATCAGATTGTGTACGCCCCCGTACAGATGCACTAAGAGTCAAAAATACAAATTAATTTATACATTGTCTGAAATCAGTATAATAAAATATCTCTATATACTAAAATTCATAATTTTCAACATGTCCAATATATAACTTTACACAAAAGAAGTAGTACAAACAAAAAGTACGGTGTCCAATAATGGACACAGGTAATGAAAGGTACACACTTAAAATACGTATAATTCACTAATGTCATTATTGAACGGCCTGTTAGCGAAAAACGTTTCAGGCATACAGCTAACGGTTTAAGTATATAATACGCGAGTATGAAACAACCTGAAACAAAATAGTTCCAGTATATTGTGCAAATTAGTAGCTGCCATTACAACGAAGTCGGCGGTGTTACTCCCGTTGATTTAGATCAATAAAGTAACAAAAAACAAGTAAACAAGAAAACAATTCATCCTCTCCGAATTCTTCTAAAAAATTGAAGTAAAGACTCTCTTGTCCGCCATCTTTAAACGTTTGCTCTTCAACGGATCGTTCAATTAACCGTTCATAACGGTAACGGTGATTGACTAACGTTAAATGCTTACGGAACGCAGGAACTGGGACTGTTTCATAAGAATCTTACGTAAGATAGCGAAATTTCCGAAATTACTTACTTACGTTGAACTTACGTTTACGATGAGAGAATTTCAAAAACGCACTCGAAACTTAAAATATTTGCTACAGTACGATCTGACTTCAACGATAAGTAGTGAAGCCCTCAAATTTTGGTCACATGATTTGTTGTCAACAATACACTATAAACTACAAAACATTTAAAGAAAACATATGTTTCACAAACTTCAACGAACAATTTCACAAACGGAGATTAGAAGCTCTCGAATAAAATGCACGAGGGCTATACCGAGCCACTATACTCTTGATTTTTCAATACACGGCCAATTTATACAAAGGTGGTATGACACAATAGATGGTCATCTGCTAACAAAACATCGACTAATTTGAGACGGAACCGATGGATGTCAAAATAAAGTAATTAAGCACAAAAAAGTTCCCACGTGGCGTCAAATAAATACCTTAAAACAATAAATCATCAAATCTACGGACATATATAGTAATAACTTTATAAAAATTAAACCATTCTTAAGACATTTCATCGAAATCTTGCAATCTTTAGATAGAAGTTCAGTTCGCGTATGTACACACGTTTTTGTGATTAGCCCCTGACTTCCGCAAAGATGTGTAATGAATAAGTTTATAATACACACAAAATGGACGCCCAAATTTTGATTACAGAGCCCACTTGTTTGTTTGTTCATATATGTAAATTCAGTCACAGATATAGAAAATGTAAGCCTCAGTGCATCTAGAGTAATATTGGTGCATTCAATATCTGCATATGTATTCTGAAATTGTTGGCTAGAATATAAGGAAACTTGCACAGAAAAAAACGTATTTATTTCTGTATTCACAGGTGATGTGAAGTACCTACGATAATATTGCCTGGTCCAAAAGATTTTAGGCAAGAGGGATGATTAAACATTATGATATTTTTAGCACTGCATTTACCCTAACCAACTTTTTGAGGGCCGGTACTAAAAGGTACCTTTCTGTAATTTCAACTTTTACATAGTCCTTAAAGGGTTGTTTCGTTCTCATGTACATTAAGACTTATTGATAAGTAAAATAATATCACATATTTTAGATGGAAGTCGAAAATGCCAGCAAACGGGTACTATCTAAAAGAATGAATGACTTGGAAGAGAAGTTTGAAACTTTTAAACTAACTGTAAGTTTGGTAGTTTTTTTAGTGTTACAAATGTTATGAAATGGGTTTGATATTCTGCACAAATTATAGCGTTGTCATTTTCATAGTCAATTGGTGTAGTTGACATGATTTCTCTGCGCATTTAGAAAACTGCCCGTATAAAATGGTGTTTTTGTTGCACTTTGTAAACTGTTATATTTTGGTTCAGTTGGGTAATCATCTAAGTAATGTTTCTTAATACAAATTTATTCATTCTTGTTAATTTCTTTTAATAAAATGGCGCATTGGAAGCATTGTGATGAGACATTCTATGTAATTTAAATACTTAACGAAATTTCTAAGTACCCCGATTTCAAAATTGTATGAAATATTTATTTTTCAACATTCGAGTCCGATCGATAACGGAATCTGTATAGGACCATATTGCCGTTTGCTTGCATGGTGTTATGCTACATTATTGATGCAAAACCAGTATTGTCGTGCATGCGTTGATATAGGAAGATTTCTAATTGCTTTGATTTAACAGAAAATTAGCAATGATAAATCATATCCTGCACTGCTTTTCAAAATAGCTATGGCAATTTCTTGTTCTTGAAGCGACATTCGAGCAATGTCTTGATTTTTCGTTGTGCATATCAACACGCTTCGATTTTCACCAAAACTTACCACGTGGGATTATTTCACGAGACATATCGATCGGACATAAATGTTGAAAAATTAACATTGAAATCGGGGTACTTAGAAGTATTAGGCTGACAAGTCATAAAAAACATAAGTGATTAACTAAGATACATATTTTGTAGATGGAGCAAAGATATAGCGACCAGAAGGAAAAGATTGATAGACAAGTAGATGAACTGTCTTCAGTCAAGAAAAATGTACTTATATTTCTTTTCCTTTTAATGACATAAATGAAATGCTGTGGCCGTGGAGTAGTGGTTAGCATGTCTGACTTCGAATCCGGATATCGCGGGTTCGAGCCCGGTCGCGGTCGGTCATACCCTGCAGTTGTCGGCCTCGTGGTAGGATAAGTTATTACTGGTGATAGAAATGTGTCCAGGAAACTGTAGTAGGAAGAGCTGGTCGTAGTATATATGACATTAGTATGTGTTGAGTACGACGTTAAAACAAAGAGAAAAATGAATTTAGTTTTACTTAACAGTTTTAGCAACAAAAGTTAATTATGTGAATGCTTCGTTACTGCAAACTTGTTTCAAACACGAAAACTTTTCTACTGTGGATTCCTGACATTTTTACTTAAAAATTAAATCATTGTAAAATATTTTCTTATCTTTCCTTGTTTTGTTACTCAGCCACTTCAAATGAATCTTTTCAAACGTCTATGTCGTTTTATCCGACCGTATCAAACTTTATTTTTGAAGGCATATCTGCCATTTGACATAATAATTTTTGTTCTATTGTCCTATTGGCTTGTTTAAAATTGTACTGAAAGTATTAGATGTTTATTTTTCCGTTTACCATTGTTATATGGTTATTGCGTTTTCATCTTTTGACTTGTTCCACATGGATAGTGAAACGACGTGTTTTATATGGATAGTGACACATACATTGGTTAAAGACATGCGCTTTGCGTAATAAGTATCATTTTAACCAATATTTTGTTAAAACGATGAGACGCTATTGATTCTTTCTAAGTATTTGTTTTACTATTAAGGCCATAAAAAAAGAATACATAAACGCGATAAGTGATTTATTAGTTGATCTATATTATTTTTTGTAGACTGAGGAGCAGAAGAAAGAAATTGAAAGCCAAAGAGAGGAACTATCTTCAGTCAAGAAAAATGTACATGTATTTCTTTGTTTTTTAATGAGTTGAAATGAATTTTATCAAACTGGTTCACAGCAACAATAATTAATCTTGTAAAGTCTTCGTTACTACAAACTTGTTTTAAACATGAAAATTTCTCCACTTCTCCACTTTGAATTCGTGCCATTTGTTCCTATTTGTTCATTTGTTCAAAGAACGTGTAGCAATTTTTTAGTCCGTTTATCCTGTTTCCATGTCTTTGTTGCCATAATTTTCTTACTACCTTCACTACCACATTAAGATGTGTGACGCGCATGACCTTGGTTCATAGCCCTCAGTTCATTCCCATGCGAATAACACATAACCATGCTACCATTTACGATTTTTTCTAAGATGGAAATGGTAAGAAAAACTTATGTTCAAATAAAGGAGATGTTTTCAACACCTTTGAGGATCTATTTGGGTCATCTTAAAGATGATTTTTGATACCTTTTGGGAATTGACCGATTAACAGTGGCGTTATGTTTCACAGTTTATGACAAGTCTGGTTAACAGTAGCAGATTGTTATATTGTTCAGAACATACAACTTCTTAATCACCTCAATATAAACAAATAACGGAACACAAGGGAAGTTAAATCTTATTACATCCCAGGGATATGGATAATCAACTACGGCTCATTTTATGAAATAATGTGTTTACATAAGGTAAGCATGTTCAATGTTAATATTTTAGCTATTTATTTACTTTAATTATTTTGTATATTCATTAGCTATCAGCAAGTCACATGTATCAAGAACTATCTAGGAGTGACATCAATGTGAGAGTGGAATCTGATGATGGTATATGTAACATTACTGACATGTGCCAGATGTCTGACGATACTGTTGTAGCCATTGATGCTTCAAATCAGAAACTTAAGAGACTGGATGATAATTTCAACGTGAGAGATTTCTACCAGTTTGATATGACACCGCTTTGTATAGTTCCTGTGTCTTCTGCGCGATATGACCTATCTGTGTGGGTGCGCCGTAAAATCAAAACAAACAAACAAACCACACAGGTGGCGATTCTTAATGACTCCTGGAAGATATATTTAATGACTCTGGGAAAGAGTATTGTTTATGAGAAGAGGGTAGATTTAGGAATAAAGGATCGTTACGAGTGTTTTGGTATGGAATATTGTAATAATCAGTTTTGGATATGTGTTGAAAAGGGTATCTATATACATTCATTATCAGGATCTTTGGTGAAATATATAGAGAATGATTCATTTAGTGGACCAGAATATGGACAAAAACTAAACTACTGTTGTATATGTACTAACAAAGATAAAACAAGAGTCTATGTTAAAGATAATGGTACTGTTTATGTGTTTAATACAGATGGTAAAGTATTGTTTACCTTTCCAATTAAACAATCATCATGTCCAATAATTACTACATTAGATAATTCAATTGCATCATGTAATGCTTATTATGGTAATTATCATATTGATATGTATGATGTGGAAGGTAAGATACATGGTGAGATTGTTGAAATAGTCACTATACCATCGTCATTGTTATATGATGAAAAGAAATGTTGTTTGATTGTTGGATGTGATGATGATGCCATTAAAGTATTTCAGTTACAAAAACAAGAAAAATAGAAGTATTCACGGTTACTAGCTCGTTCTATGCACTTTAATACTTATTGTGGAAATGCTCAGTATAGAATGATTTGTTGGAAGGCTAGATAAAAGTAAGCTTTTAATAGACGAGATATAGTTCAGAGAACTTGCATTTTAGGTACATTGTATTGCAAAGTTTTTTCACTGGTTAACTCTTGGTTATTTTCGAATTCGGTAACTGGGATTAAGGTTCAATAGAATATTTCTTACAGACATTTAACTAACAAATATTTTGGCTTAGGTGCATATATGTCTGTTTACTAGTAATGAAATAATAGCATCTTTTTAATCAAAATAACTCTTTTGCATTGTGGTGCAGAAATTCAACTTTTGCCGATGTCCTGATTCATTTTCAAAATTTTACAAAACTATTTTATTATTGTAAATGGCATTAGGGAATGTATTCGTTTAGGAGAAAGTATCTGTCTGTTTGTTTTAATTAAACCTATGTATCTTAGGAAGAATTTCATGGGAGGTCAGAACCATCACACTATTCTTAATCTGTCAATGTTTATCTATCATGCACTTGATTGAGATTGTTTATACTTGTCATGTTAAATAGTTTTTTACTTTTGTTGCTTGCAAACCAATTCTTAGAAACTACAATGTTTCAACATATAACAAAATTGTCGCGGACAAGGTCATCAGCGCTTTGGTTATATACAGTCAGTATAGATTATTACCCTTTGATTTTTTTTTGCATTAAATTTTAATATGTTCGAAATCTCTGTCATTTATTGTCAGATTTTGATGCAATTCCGGCTTTAATGTTGTTTCTTATGTTACTTTATACTGTTAACTGTATGTACACATGCTTATTTTATAGACCGATGATGTTATTTTACAAAAAAAGAACTAATTAGCATAAAATGATAAGCACTTTTTGAGCAAATTTATTTCATAAGAGTGTACTTGTATGGGCCGGTAGTCTTGTTTTAAATGCATAATTAACTAGGTAGAACAAATATAAAGCACGGTTAAAAAACAAAATTTTGAAAAAGAGTTTTTACTTAAATCTTGTGTTAAAAAGATGAGAAATATAGTATTCGGATGATAGTATTTCTGCCACTTGTTAATGTATGAACATGTGTGTACTCTTGTTTATAAAATGTTTACTTTCTTTCTTAATAAATATTATTCGGAAAAGTGTATTTTTGTCACTTGTTATTGTAAGGACGTGTGTGTACTTTTGTTTATGTAATGTATACTTCCGGACTTCCGTTCTTTGTTTTCACATAGCTTCTTTCAGAAAAGCAAATTGTTCGTACCAAGTACACCAAGCGTTGGTACTTTTAGAAGGAATATACAGCAGTTGATTACAGAAGGTTTGTGACTCTAGTCACATTCAAGTTACCATAATTTGGTAAATGTACCCCTTTTACAAATGTATAACTTTTACTAGTGAAATTGGAGAGTATGATTCGTAACAAACAATTGAAATTAACATGGATTTACTACCATGCCAAACTAACCGAACAAGCATTTCTAGACTTTTGTTTTTGTCAGTAATTGTTTGACGTGCCTCAGGAATACATCAGTTGTCATTATTTGATTGAAAATCTATTTGTCTTGGAAGAGGTAGACTTGTGATAAACTTATACATGTTCTTTGTAAAAGTGCGGTTTAAAGTCTGCTTCCATGTACATGTTCAGCCAACAATACAATATTATAACCCGGGTCGATAGCGCATTTGGTAATGCGTCGGGATTTAAATTTTGCGTCCCGAAGGGGGTACGGTTTCGAATCCCACCCGGGGAGGTTATACCCTTCCATGAAAATTCGACAATTACGTCAATTTTTCTCCATTGATAAGATGATATGGATATAAGTTTCCGGCCTTGTGGAAGGGTAGGTGAGTGCTGGTTAAGGGTCCAGGAAAGCTCGGTTAGCTGCGCTAGACGTCGTAAAATGACCTAAATTGTGTTGACATGGCGTTAAACCGAGTGAAAATAAAAGAATAAAATAAAATTTTATACGTTTAAACATCATTTAATCACCGTTAAGGAGGTGTTTCCTCACAGTACCCATTTACACCTGGATGGAGTTGAACAACTGTAGGTATATTTCTTGCTTAAGGAAATTAGCAGTGTCCCTAGTTTGGTTCGAACCAGGGACCTTTCTATACCTAAGTGTGAATTCTACCACTAGACCTCTGTACCCTGGGCTTGTCTGTCAACATGGACCACATCTTGATCTTTGTACTCTGAAGGATGGGCATAACTCAAGTGTTGGGACGTTATTATCCAGATGTATCTCCAAAATTATTTTACTTCCACCAGAAGCCTATGTTCAGCAGTATTTTAAACAGAAGTTGGACGAATTTGATTAATTATACCCCCGCTTCGAAGAAGAGGGGGGTATACTGTTTTACCCTTGTCCGTGCGTGCGTCCGTTACAAAATTTCCGTCGCAGTTTTCTCAGCAACTATAACATGCAGCAGCCTGATACTTTGCATATTACTTCATCCCATAGTCCCATGTGGTGTAAAGCGATTCCATGCTCCTTGCTCATCTACTTCCTGTTTGTCGCATATTTTTAGATTTTGTTAAATGAAAGTTACATTATGATAGTCATATATCTCACAGCGGGGGTATCACTAGTGAGCATTAGCACACAGATTTACTTGTTATCTCTGCTTGCGACCTCGCTTATTTTAGATCTGGCAACCTGGGTCACGTTCAGCTGACCTAAGCTTTTTACAATATTTATACTAATTATTTTTGGGGTTTCCTCTGCGGTCACGACAAACTAATGTTCAACGAAACTATGAAAATGTGTGTACTTAGAAGAAAAGGATTTTGTACATATTTTGTGCTTTTTATCATCAATGTGTATAGTTCTATTATATTAACCTGTCACCACTTGAATAATAACACGGTCACTGAATTTGTTATTTATAATTTCTTTTGAACATGTTATTTCTCCAATATTCAAAATCGCTTCATATATAGTTAGATCATCAATAACTAATATTGATACGTGGCTCAATAATAAAAAAGAAGTCGAATAATAACACATTCAGTGACCGTGTAATTATTCAAGTTGTGACAGGTTAATATAATAACTATAACACTGTTTGTATAGTGCGTACAAGTTGACCCCGACCTGACCTAAACGCAAGAATATTCATTACATTGAATACGAATGTAATATTAAATCTCGATAGCAATCGGATTGTATGGCCGAGGCTCGAATGTAATTATAACACAGGGATTAATTTTAAAGTACTTTTAAAGCGTACAATGAGTGTTTATTACACATAGACCGGACCAGATGATTATACGATGAGGCTAGCTACCAATTCAAATGGTGTGGGTTTTAGCCCCACAACCGCCATCCCCCTATCCATTTTATTATGAATTGTAATCAAAAGGTAAGAACACGAGCATCCCGTTTGAATTCATTGTAATCGTGAGTTGTTATACATGCGGGCTGTGTATACTCTATTCATGTCTTGTTTTATCTTAAATACGTAACGAGCCGAAGTATAGAGTAGGCGTGGTATTAATTTTCGCCGGGATATGTGTAGATGATGATTAGACGCAAATGTGAAAGGTAAGGTCGGGGTCAACTTGTACGCACTATACCGCCTACGCATTGACGAAAAAAACAATAATTGAGTCCCGAATTAGGACTTATAGTCACGAGTACCCAATTTAATGTTTTGTGTGTACTATTTTCTTTATTTTATTCAATTGTCCAACCACTGAAATAACTGGTAAACATGATTATTTAACTCATTACAATTTGGCCTGGCCTAAACGTGTTAGCTTTTCGGTTTCGTGATTTTCGTGTAATTGAAAATAACTTTAACACAACACAATATAGATAATTATTCATGCATGATAAAAGATTGTAGATATAAAAATCATGGTAAAATATTGGACTTGACCAAACAATATTCAAATCAAGTTCGTCGTAAGATGGAATTACATTGTTCGTTTTGGAACAGAGCTATTGGACAGTAAGTGCATTTAATTATTTTATACTTTCTAAGAAAGGGCGGGTCTAAATAGACCTACTTCAGAGCTCTAATTTCTGTGTTTTCCGTCCGTGCTTAGTCGGTACAAAGTTAGATACAAACGTACGCATTATTGCTAGAAAGAACGAAGAATTGTTCCTTGTATTCGTTACTATTTTTTGTTGTTACGACGCTAAACCAAGTATCAAATAAACAAAAAAAGAACGTGTTCAGTCTTTTATGAAAGTTGTTATTTCATGGCAACGTGTGATATGTTCAATGGAAACATTCAATGTTTAGATGCAGTCCCATATGTCTGTCTATTTTCTTTCTTTCAAACTTTGATTAAAAATGTACTAGTGTTATCATTCACGTCAGTTGTATCGTGTTTTTCAAACTATGTTGTGCTACTTACTGGTAGGGTTTTCCTTCACGGATATTTTTTATTTATAACGAAAACAAATAAAAATCTAAAACTATTTCTCTCTTCGCTTTTTGCTGAGTGGTCGGTCTGTAATTTTTACGCGTGTTTTTCCTGATGTGTTGCCAACGTTTATATTTGGATTTTACGCCGTTTTATATATTTTATTAGGATATAAAAGAGTAGCTGTCAAATCAAACTGTATTCCTGTAATATTTTATTTTACTTGTATCTAAACTCGTCATGTTTTCGACGGGGATACGTAAATTTGTTACATTACTTCAGAACGTATTATTGTCTTATGTAGGACATTATTGCCGCAAATTTATAAAAAGAGCAATTTTTGTCGCGATTTATAGACTAATTTATTTATCTCCATTGGAGAAACAAGTTCTTGCAACTTAGAATAATCACCCTTGAGTCAGCTTCCTGGTCCCCTAGTAGAGTCAGAAGGATAAGGTTTTGTGCTCGAAGAAACAACGAGGCTGGTTTTATGCAATTTGAACCAACACGGAGCCGTCTATCCAATGAGTACCAGTCCAACGTCGGAACCACTCGACCAGTACCGATCTAGTTAACAGCTTAATCCAGAGATTTTGGCCTTTCCAGGAATGCTGAGTTCGTCATGGAAGCATATGCAATGTGTTGCTACGGCGTCAAACCCAACAAAATGCCATATTTTCTTACGCCAAACTGTCGGAATTTATTCAGTACTCCATTTTTAAAGATATTATATCCTGTTTTATTTGCAGACCATAGTGGCACTATTCTGTCTAAGCTATAATAAAGGTAAGTCATGTTTTGTTCTGAAAACCTGATTCCCTGAGTGTTCAGACTTTTAGCATTCTCGTTCCCAGAGTCTAGTAGGATTCTCAGTACTAGCTCTGGGAACGGAAATGGACTTTTAATTTTGGCAACACCGTTTTATTATCACAGTACCTGGGTGACCTTACAAAATGTAAGGACAAATTCCCTTCACCATACGAAGTCAATTGCTCGACATTGTTAAAATCTTATTCAACTGTCAAAATGTAAAATGCATGCTCGGAGGTTATGGACGAATATCAACCATTTATTTCAAGCAGGTGACTCTCACAGTTCCGATTTAAACCTGGATGAAGTTGAACAACTGTTGTATCTTGCTAAGGAAATTAGCAGTGGTCCCCAGTGTGGCTCAAACACGGGCCCCTTTATATCTGGTCCCATTATCGGCAAATGTATCGTGTATCTTGTGTTGCTGCATATCAGTTAATAATGTATCAATAATCTGAACGTTGCCAATTTCTATGAATTTTAATGCCTTATAAATACAGTAAGCCTTCAATATTACGACCATCAAAATTAATGGGCTTAATAGCAGAACGGTCATGATAAAGGGACGACCTTCAGACGGTTTGGTGATATCTATCTAAGTATTTTGGACATGTAATAATTGGTCACTTTATTATTATTATATACCTGTACCAGTGGTGCTTTTCCTAAAAATTCATACGAAAAAAAATTCGTAAGTCAGTTAGTTTCATATAATTACCACTTCAAAGACAGACGAATAATAACTATGATATAATATTCAAAAGATATACACAATTCTACACAATTTGTATAATATTTAGAATTGATAAGCAAAAAATGAGCGTATTATTAATGTTTCTTGATTTTTTACTTACGAAGATATGTTCAGCGCGTTTTTTTCATATTGAAAATATGTTCAAAAGTGTTTTACAATTATATGCATAGTGTATGAATAAATGATAAAAAGGGGTTTTATTCTATAATAAGGATTTGTATGTCGGAATGGTTGGATACAAGAAAGAAACAAATGTTATCGTGTATTTAATACAACAGTGACATGGGAACATGCTAGAAATAATTGTAAGATCGTAGATGGTGAACTTCTTGTATTAAATGATCTCACTGAACAAACATTTATTCTTCATCTTAGACCAATCACTGTAGACACTAATTACTGGATTGGTTATCATAAATATGTAAGTGTATATATATACTTTATTAGTGGAACTGTGCTTTTTCTATCGAGATAATGCTGCGACTTTTTCCATGGAGTACATTTTGTGACTTTTTTCGTAGAGAATATTTTGCGACTTTCTCCAATAAGATAATTTTGCGACTTTTTTGCATAGAGAATATATATAATGCGACTTTTACCATTAACAGTTTGCGACTTTTTTCATAAGTACAACATGTATTAAGCTACATTTCTGTGGAGTATATTTAATGCTAATTTTTCTTTAAAGTTATTTTAGCAACTTATACAATTTGCGACTTTTTTCTTGAAGTTTGTCAGAGATAATTCTGCGACTTTTCGGTAGAGTACATTTAGCGAAGTATACTTTGTGTTAATGCACATTCACAAATATGTATACGTTGTTTTTGTTTGTTTTATACATAATAGTTTATCGTTTCCACAGAATCAAACATGGCGATGGATCAATAAAATAAATACTTCAATCAATCACCTAGATATTTCAAATATTACTGCAGGTAAGTTAGATGAAAATCTATGTTTTATACAGGAGATATAGTCACGTGATATACAGGAACTACTATCTATTTATTTATAGGTGCGCTAGACGCCGAATCAACTCAATTAAGGTCATTTAACGGCGTCTAGTGCACCTAACCTAGCTTTCCTGGACCCTTGTCTGTAACCAGTACTCACCTACCCTTCCACAAGGCCGGAAACTTCTCCATATTATCTAATCAATGGAGGAAAATCGACATTATTGTCAAATTTACATGGAAGGGTATAACCTCCCCGGTGGGATTCGAACCTGCACCCCCTCGGGCACGAGATTCCAAATCCCGGCGCGCTACCAACTGCACTATCGACCCGGGTTACAAGATCTACAATGGTTAACTAAATTTGTTTTCCTTCAATTTCTCTTTCCATACAAATTATTGAACGTTATCAAACATCGCTTGAAATAATTCAGTTTCTCACCTCCCTAAAAAATCCAATAGATTCTGCAAGGTTTATTTGCCTGCTTCGAATCCCCCACACGAAAATTAAGTTGAACCGTTGATTATGTAATTAGCAACAGAATCAGAACAAACAATTACATTTATTGATTAAAATTAATTCAAATTGTTCTTCACAGGTGACGATTGTGCTTCTATTACTAAGATAGGTGTTTGGTTACCTACAAACTGTGAACACAAACTTCCTTATTTATGTACAACTAGACCTTTAGGTGAGTATAACATCATACAGAAGTTTTTCTTTTTATACTGGGGTTTATGCCATATCAACTCTTTTTTGGTTATTTACGGCATCCAGCGCACTTTACCTAGCTTTCCTTGAAATTTGTCTATAACCAGTACTCACATATCCTTCCACAAGGTTGGCAACTTCTACATATACCCTTTTAATATAGTAAATTTGACATTATTGTTAAATGGTCATGGAAGGATATAACCGCCCCGGTTGGGATTCGAACCCGTTTCCACTATAGGAAACTAGATTCTAAATACCGGCGATTTTTTAACTGTATTTGGTAAAATGCAAATGTCAAAAATGATGGTGGTAATATAAATACCTTTTGTTCTACTCAAAGTGAGAATTTTAGATAAAAAATCGTCAAAAAATCACATGATGTTGCAATAATCAAAATAGTCTATTCAGCGAAACTTACGATACATTTATTCTTTTATTTATTTTCATGATATTTGAAGACTGTGACGTCACCAGTGGTTATTTCATTCATAGATCACAATGTTTATATGTTGCTATTGGTTACTATGATTGGTATCAAGCTAGAAGAACATGTTTAAATCTTGGAGCAGACCTAGCTACATTTCCTGGTTATATTTATAATCAACATGAATTAAAGCAACATTTGTAAGTAACTTTTCCTATACGTGTTTCACTTATTACAAAAACTCATTCTCTCAAGAACAATCTGCAAGTCTGAAATCGTCTTCAAACTTTCATCACGGATACTAGTATCCAATCGCTAGAGGTCTTTTAGACTGCATTCCATGTCAGGATTGCAGTCCTGCCTCCATTCCTCGAGTAGACAGAATAGCTCGGATGTCCATAATTAAAACCTATCGAAATATCATAGCATTTTTTCTGTAAATACAAACTTAGAACGGTGTCTTTTCTGCTCAATATCAAATGTCACGTGACGTACCGCTACATTCTAGACTTAGATTTATGTCCCTTACTTAAAAAAAATACCCAAAATGTTTCACAATATTAGTCATTTATACATGTTTATGTTGTTTATTTGAAGACCACACACTCCAGTATGGATTGGTGCTACTTATAACAATGGATTATGTGCCTGGGTTGATGGAACCATAGAAGCAACAAATGCATTCAACATAAATAGGTTTGCACAGTTCGTTGATTAATTCATGCATATGTGTGTACTTTAAATTACGAACTTGCCCACTTGAAAGGTGAATCAAGTGATGAACTTGTATCATTTCACTGATTAAAACATAACCACTGCATTTGATATTTATTACCTACTTCACTCCAGACGAGACAGACAGGCCTCGTCCTTGCCAAAAGATTAATCAACGGCCTGTTAAAACTAATTTTGATGATGATGATGATAATGATTACAAATATTGCATTATATGCATTATCCATGATGATAAATATGAAATGGAATAAAGTATATGTAAACTTAATCAAACATTTCATCCCTTTTTCGCTAAAGCGATCTTTGCCATCAGACGTATTTACAGCCGATTAAAATTGCGATTATACTCAGGCAGAACTGGTCCTGTAATTGACAACGGTTCAAACTGTAATCGCAAATTTCTGAACAACATACCAAACTGTGAAATTGAACAGCAATATAATTGTAGATATAGTGGTCCAGTGGTAGGACGCGTGCTTAGGGATCGAGACGTTCCGAGTTCGAAACCAACCAGAGACATTGTTAATTTCATTGAGCAAGAAATTTACCTACAGTTGTTTCACTTAATTCAGATGGAAATTGGTACTTTTAAGGTTCGCCTGGCTGAAGGTGATTTATATGATCAGGACTTATCGTACAAAACTGTGAACTCGACTGATTATGTATATGGATTCAGAATTTAAACCGATCTTTTACTCAACGCTTTGCCACGACATTCCTATTTCTAGCTCGCTGTAGTGATTTTATATAACTTTCTTATTCCAGTCAACAATGTGGTTATTTAGATGTTAATACTACAATCAAACACTCTCTGATTGGTCAATCAACTTGTGATTTAAAGATGGCGGCATTATGTGAACAACGTTCACCAATACACAACAGTGAGTACCTCAAGAACTTTTCATCTCAAATGTTGAAGTAACATTTTTATTTTTGATGTTTTATGACTTAATTTCTGAGCAATGTTGAGGTCAAGCTCAACTCAGTTACTCTAACAGAAGTTCGATTGAATTGTGCCCTTTATACTTAAACGTTTAAGCAAGAAGTCTTATATGCAAATTTTAGCGCTCCAACAAATGTAACTATCCACTTTAAATTTCATTTATCACAAGGTTGACGTAAGCACACCGAAAAGTCGAGCGCCTTGTCCGTAGACTGTTTTTGTTATTTAATTTTTCATGTATTTCTACCACTACGGCTATGTAAACTCAGAATAATATTATTGGCCTTGAAACTATTTTAGTTCCGTGAATTTCGAATTACAACACATGACAAAACCCAGACTTTCACGCACGATTTTCTCGAGTTTGAAGCACGAGAAAAATGATCTGATATAGTCAACACTTTACCTTGTGTAAATGAAGACTTTCACGCTCGGGTTTCTCGAGTCGACTCAGCGCTCAAAAAACTATAACCCCGCCTTCCAGTAATTTGGCTCCCCCACATAAAATGTTGACTCCGCCCACACAAAATTTTGACTCCTCCCACAAAATTTTGACTCCGCTCCCACAAAATTTTGACTCCGCCCCCAACAAACATTTTGACTCGGCCCACACAAAATTTTGAATCCGCCCACACAAAATTTTGAATCCGTCTCTGACTAATTAATCCGCCCACATTATTTTTTCCTCAGCCCACAAGAAATTTTGGCTCCGCCCACACAAAATTTTGACTCCGCCCACATCATGTTTTACACCGCCCATACACAGTTTTGACCACGCTCACCGCAATTTTGACGCCACCCACACAATTTTTCACTCCGATCACATGACTTCTGACTCCGCCAATATGACGCTGTTTTGTTTATTTCAGATATATCAGGGAACAATGTTCTTACAACTAAACACACCAACATGAATACAACTATAGATTCTTTGTTTAATGTCCAAAGTACATTGTATAATGACTTTCAACTACATACAGTTAGTATATTCATATTCTTGATATGTTAGAAGTATCTGTCAATTTTTTATGTTAAAATATCTCGACTACAGTATGAATACAGTGCTTTTCAAAAGTTCTGAGAGAATTTTTTTTTAGAAAAAAATCAAGTTATATTAGTATATTTAAGAATTGTTTATATAACATATTCTAAGTTCCGTTTTTGAAATAACTATATTTGAATTAGGGACTTTAGTCAGTTATCTTTCCCTGATAAAATCTGAAGCAATCCAATCCTATCAATTGGAGTCCTTGGATTTTATCATTGAATTCCTATGTAAGGATAACAAAATATTTCATCTAATATCTTTCTTGTTAATAAAGATATTTACAGAAGTGATTAAATTTAGATAGTTTTTTACCTTAAAAATACTTAGCTTAAATTAAACGATTTACCAAAAAGTTATTTAAGATTAATTTTGGCAAATTGACATTGAAAAGTAAGTGAAAAGTAAGGGTATAATCCGAGTAATTCAACCGTAATTGGACCTACCTATCTGAAGAGTATACAAGGGGAGATAACTGACTAAGGTTATTCCCTTATTGGTATATTATTGATTACTACGTTTCTTGACATCAACAACAGTTCATCATTTTAATTAAAATGTCATAAGTATTCATCAATGAGTGTGAACTATTTGACTAGAATATCCATATTGAATTACCGTTTGTTATTAAAATCAACTTGGCGACTGGTGGCGATTTGAATTAGGGAAGTTGGCAATGTCTTGTCAACCGTCATTGTATATATAAATATGAGCGATGAAATTATGAATGAACGAAACATCTTTGTCGATACAGAAAACATGTGGGATTAAAAATAAATAAAACAGCAACAATGATGAAGCAACTTTCTTTAGCACGCATCCTGCATTAAAATTCTCATTGAATACGAAAACAATATACGTTTAAATGAAATAATTCGTGATCCGCCCGGCTAGCTAATTTGGTAGCATGCAAGTCTACTGATCGAGGGGTTGTTGGTTCGATTTCCGACGGGGCATACTTTCGTAGAGCTTGGTCATGAAATTATTTCTACGACCACTCTCATTCCTACCAATGATTTTTAATTATGTAGGGCAGTTGTCAGTCACTGACGAACGTGTGCGCTCAGTATTTGGTTAACAGCTAAATCCAGAGATTTAGCCTTTCCAGGAAGGAGTAAGAAGGTTGACTGACCGCCGTTATATGACCTATACAATGTGTTGCTTCGGCGTTAAACCCAACAAACAAATGAAATAATTCGAAAATTATCAAATATTAAAGTATTTCAAAATGTCATTTTAGGGACTCCATACATTTTTAAACCAACTATATTATCTTACAGTGTCTTCTTTCTACGGTGTCCAGTGCCTTCTTCGTTGACTGTATAAAGTTATTGTTTAAAAGAAACAACAATATTTGTGAGTTTTCTAACAATTTAAAACCTGCTAGCAGTTTTAACACAACATTATGGCTTGATAATGATTTTTACAAGGTAAGTACCAGTTCTGTCATTAGCTTAAACACGAGGGTCATGATGGCCCTTTTTTCGCTCAACTAAGTACCATTGCATGCTGTGTGACCTAGGTTTTGGTCCAATGTGACCTTTATTCGAACTTGACCAAGAATAATAAAAACAGACCAATTTCCAGGATATTTGAGAAAAAAGTAGCCACAAAAGTATAAACAACTTTGTCATATTTTAGCTCATGTGACCTAGATTTTATCCGATATGACCCATGTTCAACTCATTCGAGCAATTACATAGACAAGCATCCTCACAAAGTTTGATGAAAATTGAGGTAAATAATGACCACTTGAGTATTTACAAACACAAATGGACGACAGAAGACGATCGACGGACGCCGGACATTCAACGATCATAAATAGAGGCTCACACTGAGCTTCCTCAGGTGAGCTTAAAAGAAAGGTTTTCAGCTGAATATTCTGTAGCGTTCTGTGTTCTTGGTGTTTGAACCTTCTACAGTTGACAATTTTGTTTATCTCTTTGGTCGTACGACAGATTTAATAATTCAAGTTTATGTGTAAATCTTTTCTTTTGAAGATTGTAAAGATTCTGTCAGACATTTCAACATATAAACTACAATGTATTGCATAATTTATTTCAGGAACTTGTATACTATGTGGGTCACATGATTGAGACCAATCTTACATTCACATTGTGTAAACAGGTATGTGCGTAAAAATTGACCCCGATCTGACCTTTCACAATTGCATCTAATAATTATCTACACATATCCCGACGAAAATCAGTACCACGCCTATTCTACACTTCGGCAGCGATCGTAAAATTATATATAAGTATGTATGTATCATGTTAAATTTCAACACATAATCCTCATTCTTATTCAATGTAATGAATATTCTTGCATAAAGGTCAGGTCGGGGTCAAACTTTACGCACAATATGTAAGCGAAATAACTATGAAATCAAAGTACTGATAGTATTTATTGGACTGTGCGACTTGAATTTATGATAAAAGCTGATCATGACGTTTTTAAGACGTATTTTACACGCTAGTCATCATTAAAAACTCTTTTTGTCTGTATTCATTGTGTATTGTCTTCAGATTTTGATGAAATTATATGCCACAGTCTATTTTTAGAAACATAGTCGCACCGAAACTGCTCGTTCTCTCAGACTATAATGATAACGATATCACCAAAGTAATCCGAATGATATTTTGCAGTATTTTGAATAGGATTGGTTCGGCTTTTTACATAAGGCCAATGTAAATTGCTAAAACTACTGATAGTTAACTCTGCCTGGAACACTGATATTTGTAATTTACTTTTCAAGTTTCAAGAATTTATCATGTACAGTTAAGTTTCACTAAAATGACCAATGGTCAAAATAGTGGAACAGTCCTAATATAGGCACTATTTTCTTTCCAAACCTAGCATTTGGGACTTACAATTCATGAGTTTGCTATAACACAGGTGGTCTTAATAGTGGAACTTTACTATAAAAACATCTAACTTATTTTTCTTTATTGTAGAAACGTATGGAGGTTTTTGTAGTGATTGAACAAATTCTTGATGTGATTATTCCTTTAACATTACTGAAAAATACATCTTTGAATATTCATGCAGGAAGAATGGGTGAGTATTAATCACATTTCACGATATCCTTATTGTTACTAGCTGTGCAAGTTAGGATGCTAAAAGATTGATTGTGGTTGTTATCGCTATATAGTAGAGTTCGCTACAAAAGCTCTTAAATAAATTTTCTGATGATAATTTCATTTACCAACTTGCAACAAATCTTTCGATTAAAGATCGTGTATAACACACTTCGTCTACAAAGCTTGGTAAACTTGATCTAAAAATAAAAAGTCTGTAGCTTTTAGACGAGCTTTGGCTAGATAAAAGTTACGCATTGACTTGTTGACATAAAGACTTGTTTTGCTGGTGCAATAATTCGACAAAAAACAAGAGTTTGTAAATTTTGTTTTATAGAAATGGGATTACACAGTAGAGAACTTATTGATACCAATATAATGTATGACAGTGTCAACTTTGGTTGTGTGGTGACGAATGTAGAAACATCACAAAATGATACAATCAAATGTAAGTACGTTGGCATGACTACAGCCAGGCTTTCTTTCAGCTGATTACACAAGTAAACATATAGGTGACCGGCACGGTTCCAAGTCAGTATTTACGACAAACTTTCATCAGCATTGGACAATCGGTCCATGGAACGGTGAGTAGGTTGATTGACCGCCGTTAGATGATTTATATAATGCGTTTCTACCGCGTAAACGTAACACAAACAAACTTAAGAAGCGAGCGTGGTCGAGCGGATACGACGTTGGACTGGTAACAATTGGATAGCCAGCTCAGCGTTAGTTTAAATCCCATCCAAAACCTACACCGTTTTTACTTGAGCAAGAAACTTTATCCAAATAGCTCGGTACTGGGGACCAGGAAGCGAACTCGATGGTGAATAATCTAAGTTGTAGGAACTTGTTTCACAGTCAGCTAAAATAAATTAGTGTAATCTAAACAAAACCTCAGATTGTACAATACAAATGTACTACAATACTGTGATTTCAAAATGGTTTGGTTTGTCTTTGACATATTCATTGTCTTGCGTGTTATAGATCGGGATGCCAGATGTTCGATATTTATTTTTTCGTGTGTACATAATAAATATTTCATCTTTATAATTTCAGCTGAAGGAATATTTGTTTTTGTTGTAATTAATAATGAACATTCACTTCAAGTGTCATTTTCTGAAAGGTAACCAGCGATATTTAGATAGTTTATCAAAGTACTGAATCTACTTCATTTGTTATAATAAGACCACAGTTCTTTCGGCACTTATTGTATAATTGTTTCTATGGCCTTTGTTAGGAAACCCTAGATTGTGAGCTATGTCTCTTGTGATAATATTCATTCGTTGCTGAGAACTAGTATAGTCGTCGATTTTGGTGTAAGAGCAATTTTTATTTAACTTAATGAAATCAGAAATCACATTTTCAAGTGTGACGTATAGTTACGACCAAATTATTATTTTACATAAATATTACACGTAATTGTTTCTTCTATAAGATGACGTCATTATCTTTTTACTATGACATCAGTTTTAAGTTATATTCTCACCATATATTTTAAAACATACTCTACACTTTATCATAAGCATAGAAGAAAGTTATGCGATTCCATGAAGTGTTTGATCTATTCAACAATTTGTCTTACATATTCAATAATTTCCCTAGATAAGATCACTCGTCACAAATCTCAGATTTTATGACATCATATTTTTACAGAAGAACGTCCTATTACTATTTCTTGGTGAGTTCAGTGCTCACTGTAGCAGGGTATGATAAATATGGAATAAAAATTAAAGCAGGAACAACGTTTACAATATATTATCAGGACATAGCTAACACTGTAAGTTGATAATTATGTTTTAGACTGTGGCCTATCAGTGTACCAAACAATGTATTCTTGCACCCAGAGGCGGCTATCAAGATATTCTATTTAACTAGATCGAGAATTTTGATAGCCTCAGAATACGAGAATGCTAACAAAATAAACAATCAGTTGGTTCATCCGTTTGCATTGACTATTACGAACAAAACCGAGCCACTCCGATTCAAAATACTGGTAAATCTCATTCGAGTTACTCGGGCGATATCGTTTAAATCGCAGTCCGAGATAATGAGCAACCTTGGATTTTGTTTTCTAAAAATATACTTTATAGGACTATAAATCAACTATCAGCGGTTGGCAATAATGGTTGCTCAATTTACCACACACTTCTATTTAAATGTGTGCATTTTTTTAAACTCAGTTTAATACTCAGTTTTTCTAATTCGCTTTACTAATAAGTTGATAAGTAAACCATAAAATGAACTCTATTCGCGGCCGTGGCTACAGGTCTGACTTCGAATCCGGAGATCTCGGGTTCGAAACCCGGTCGCGGTAAGTCATGTCCTATACATGAGTTGTCGGCCTCGTGGTAGGGTAAGTTAGTACTGATGATAGAAAAGTGTCCAGAAAACCTGTAGAAGGAAGAGATGACCGTCGTATACATGACCTAAAAATGTGTTGAATACGACGTTAAAAAACAAAATAAAAAAAACCAACGAAATGAACTCGTTAGTGATGTCGTTATCTGGTGAAAGAACTACTACATCATAAATATTGTGCAGATATTATTGAGTATATCAGATATATTTATGTATATTTATTGTAGATCAAACATATGAATCTAAATGTTACTGACACAGAAATTGTTTGTGCATACTTTGACGAGGATGACAAGTACGTATTAATGTTGTTTATACATAAAGATTTCGCTATAAAAACCACGTTAGTCATTGCCAAAATCATGCAGTTTTGACGTAGTCCCAAATGATGAATTTTAGAACAAAATGTCCTTACATAAAGACTATTGCGATATTAAGATAAATAATTTAATGACTAGTAGTTTAATTTTACTTTATTTGTATCACATATCACTTGTGCCTTTGTGTATTTATTTTGCTCTGAAAAAGCCTTAACAAGTTCGAAGTTGTCTGACTTCGCTCTGATTTCATAACAGAACTTTCTTAAAATGACACACGCAGAAATTGGGATAAATTGCATTGTTATGCTTTCAAAATATGGAACATTTGGTAAATAAAATAGACGATTTCAATTTCCATTTTTATCAAAAACTGCACACATTTAAAGCAATTTCAAATTCGGTAAAACATTCATTAGACCGTGCTAAATAAGGCGGAAAGCTATGTTGTTTTTGTTTGATATTCATGTAAACAAACACTGCATGAGATATGTTTCTCTCTCATTATCTTCCTGTCTCATGCTAGATGTTGGTCAGACACAGGATGTATTACTGAAGATGTTGGACCATTTACTGTTACATGTAGCAGTAACCATACTACAAGTTTTGGTATTATCATGAAAGTTAAAATATTTGAGGTAATGTATATTTACGTATTATTTGTTTATGGCATCACTGAGAAGGGTCCGTAAATAAGATTTTCAAAAGGTCTTACTCAACAATGTTACTAATACATGTATATAATTAAATTACAGTTACATTGTAAACGTTTTGACGCATTGTATAAAACTATTTGACTGAGAGTAATTTTAACAAGTATCGAGTATTTAAATCAGTAGGTTTAATGTATGCACCATCACTACTGACAGTTGAATACAATTTAACGATATAAGGTATTTGCAATTTTATAATTAGATATCATAATATATCGTATCATATCGTATCGTTTCTTATATTTCAGACAGAACCAATACATAAAATAACACTAAGTGTAATAACGTACATTGGTTGTAGTATATCATTAGTGACTTTATTTATTGCTGTGACAATATTCACATGTATAAGGTAAGTTAGAACAGAACTTTTTTGCATAAAGTATACATTGTTTAAGTATTAATTGACTTTTAATTAAGAAAACGCGCTAGACTCACCAAACATTCCTATATACTGTAGAGAACTAAACAATTTTACTTTTGTGGTGGTAACGTCTTTGCAATTCATTCACCGTAGTCTATTGTGTGATTATCTTTCCGATAGAGCGTGCGTGGACGAGTGGTTACGACCGCTTGGACTTGAAATCATTAGATAGCCAGTCCCGCATTGGTTCAAATTACGTGCACTTTTGTGTACATCCAAAACCTACATTGATGTCGAGTAAGAAGCTATCTACTTGCTTAGTACGTGAGGATCAGCAAAACAAGTCACATTGTTTCATTAAGCAAGAATTTTATCCAACTAGCTCAGTACTTAAGGACCTGGAAATGGTCTTGAAAGTGATTAATCTAAGTTTTCTAAACTTGTCAGAACCAAGCTAAAATAAAGAAACTACAAATTTCTAATAACGGTCATGATTAGAAATAAGATTCATAACATTCTATTCTAGTTGGAGATCAAAGTCCAATAACTTTATCAGGATATTAGTGAAGTAAAACAGAATAGTCGAACTTGGATATTTAACCATGTCAATGTGTTGAGATTTATTTAGTATTTGTTATATTCTTGACTTCACGTAGTAAATGTTGCCTGCTGACTATGGAAAATGAATTAGTTGAAAATATTTCCAACCCGCAGAGAAAATATAATTATAAATGCTTCTTCTCATGTATTTGCATCAATTCGAATTTCAATGTAAAATCTTAGAGAAATAAAATGTTGTACAGTGGGCATGGTCGAAAAGTAATGACGTTGGATCGGAAATCATTGGATATCCAGGTCTGCATTGGTTAAAATCCCATCCAAATCCTACCTTGTTATTTCTTTGAGCAAGAAAACTTCGGTAAACTAGCTTAGAACCAGGGGATCAGAAAGCAGACTCAAGTGTGATTAATCTAAGTTGTAAGAACTTGTTCCACAATTAAGCTAAACAAGATTGGCATACACCAGCTGTTTTATAATTGGTGTTGAGTATAGAATTGATGTTTCGTTGCAGGTCACTGAATTCCGAGAGAGTATTCGTTCATAGGAATCTGTGTATAGCAATACTTGCTGCACAAGTTGTATTCATTGCTGGAAATAAAGCTAATCAACAGCCAGTAAGTTATTTTATAAGTTTGATCAAACCCTTCTATAAATATTTCGTTACATTAGATATGAAGCTATTCAGCTACTGATAATATTTGTTTACGTTTCGCTTGGGCAATGTGACACCACAAATCAACGGTCTTTAGTGAAATCTCCAAAAGAAATTACTTTTGAAAAGCACTTGGTATGACTTTATTTGCAAAAGACATAGGTCGATTTAAAATCCGGTACCGGTCAATGTCTTATTGCACACCTATCCATTCAGTTTTTTTTTAAATACGGCTAGTATTAATTCATATGACAAATAATATCTCTTGAGTTTGCAGTCTATTTTATTACTAATTCATGTGTTAACATGTGCATTTAGTCACACTGATAGAGGCGCGATACTTGATGAAGAACTCTGTCGAAATTAGGTAAAATATAGCAGTTGAATTGGGTGTTTGTTGAACCAGATTTCTTGATTCAATTATTAATATATCAATTAAATCAATTATAAAGTTTGCAGACCAGCGCATCCTGGAACGATAGCAGTGTATGCTAATAAAGCGGTCCCATCCATTTGGTGCGAAAAGCAATGATCTAAAGTAAAAACATATTTCAATACATTTTCAATCAATGTTACGCACGTAAACCATAATTGTTTCAATGTTGTTTAATTCATTTACCGATTGTGTGTCGTGTTGCTGCAGTGGTTCTACATTACTGTTTTCTATCTATATTTACAGATTGTATGTCGTGTTGCTGCAGTAATTCTACATTACTGTTTTCTATCTATATATTTACAGATTGTATGTCGTGTTGCTGCAGTGGTTCTACATTACTGTTTTCTATCTATATTTACAGGTTGTATGTCGTGTTGCAGCAGTTGTCCTACATTACTGTTTTCTATCTATATTTACAGGTTGTATGTCGTGTTGCAGCAGTTGTCCTACATTACTGTTTTCTATCTATATTTACAGGTTGTATGTCGTGTTGCAGCAGTTGTCCTACATTACTGTTTTCTATCTATATTTACAGGTTGTATGTCGTGTTGCAGCAGTGGTTTTACATTACTGTTTTCTATCTATATTTACAGATTGTATGTCGTGTTGCAGCAGTTGTCCTACATTACTGTTTTCTATCTATATTTACATGGATGTTAGTTGAAGGATTGCATCTCTACACCCAAGTTGTTCAAGTGTTTGGTACTGAAAAATCTCGTTCAACTTATTACCTATGCTTCGGTTGGGGTAATATTTTATATTGACATTTCTTATCTATTTTTAATTTAAACAATTCGAGGGTTGTCCGCAAGTTTGTAGTAACTCGGTCTTTAACGCAATGCAATTACTACAATCTTGCAGGCAACTATCGAATAAAGTCATTAAAAACTGTATTTAAGTTTTGGTTTTCGTTTTTTTCTTGTGGCGTATTTTTACAACATATAAAACATCTCCCTATTTGCATTTTAGCTGTATGGAAGGTCTGTGTGTTTTGACTATTGTTGTTCCTGGTATGTTTTCAGAATTTGTTTAGGTATACGAAGAACATTGTAAATACTGAACAAAATATCTCACATCACTCACTGTATCAGTATGAGTATATTCCGAAATGACGGAATATGTACAACAACCTGTAGAAAAAGTAAAAGTAGAATTTATGAATATCGGACAGCTTTGTCTTGGCTTCTGTGCTCTTTTTCCAATCCTTTAATGTCGCATCTGATGAAAATCAAAATGTAAAAAGCGGCTTATAAAGTTTTGGAAGCCAAAACTAATTTCTGTTAATTGTATAATTGTTACACATCATGTAGTTGTAAGACCAACATAGTCTTGCCCCGATGGATGACGTTGCCATAAAACAATTTTTAAAAGTTTTTACCTTCACTAAAGACCACATACTCTTCTATGACAGGAATACCATGTTGTCTTGTAATGATATCTGCTGTGGCAGACTGGGAAGGTTATGGACAGGATTCTAAGTAAGATAGTTTTGTCATTACATTTGAGCAATTATAACACATTATGTACAAATATAAAAATACAACATTGAACATATTCTACATCGATTTAATGAATTAAAAAGGACTAATGTACCATGTCATTCTTATTTAGTATTTAGACACAATTGAATTTACTGTTTTATTATACGTAAACATAAGGAACACAAATTTCAACTAGGTAATTTGAAATGTAGGATTTTTAGAGTTTATTTTTCGGCATATGTCCTTTTAATGCAAAGATCACACCAAATTTTGCGAGGAAAATATCTATGACTTTTATGCTTTGTGTCAATATTTTTCTTGTCGTAACTTGAACAATATTCTTATATTATATAAACGTATGTTTTAACACAAACCCTGATTGGTTTCGATGCGTAAAGCTTCAATTATTACATCATACATGTATATAACTTCTCATATAAACAATATTAAAACAATATTACAATTATGAAATATTTCAGTTGTTGGTTATCAATTGATAGACATACTATATGGGCATTTATTGGACCTGCCGTGGCTGTGATTGTGGTTTGTAATTTATATTTTAATCTGATTTTATTTCTGTCTTGCTAAAATGTTAAAACAAATATCTCCGTTTTTAAAGGACCAAGGTTAACTGAATTCTATCTTTAAAAAATGGTGGTACAAGAATGTCTGAAAAGTATCTTGGTATATCCGTAACTATGTTCACATGCTTGGTATCTATTTGAAAATAAAAGGAATGATACTTCGTATAATAAGAAGTTTCTTTTCAGAGGATAAAAGTCCTGAAGGCAAGATTGAGGAGGTAGTCTTTTAAGCGAAACTTAAATTTACACAAAACACAATAAAAATGTAAAATATTATACAATACACAATGTAATTTATAAGTTCACAATGCTGTTAGCTGAACTTCATTTAAGTTTTTTTTCTGTAGGTAAACTTTATCATTTTGGTGATTGTGCTACGAATAGTTGTGACTTCGGCAAAGAATGACAAAAGCGGCACATCAGTCCAGATTAGGTAAATCTTTAGTTAGTTCATACTAATTTACTTTAACTCGATTGTGAAACAAGTTCTTGCAACTATTATTAATCACCTTCTAGTCCGCTCCAGCTCATTAGATATATAATCATTTCTAGAATTTTAAATTTAACATCCATACGTCTTCACTAAAAATACTCTTATGTCAATTTTCCTCCATTGATTAGATAATATGGAGACGTTTCCGGCCTTGAGGAAGGGTAGGTGAGTACTGGTTATAAGACAAGGGTCCAGGAAAGCTAGGTTAGGTGCGCTGGACGCCGTAAAATGACCTTAAATGTGTTGAAACGGCGTTAAATCCAAATAAATAAATCACTAAAAATCAATAGGGATTGTAACCCAGTTGTCAAAACATTTAACCAAAGGATTCAAAACTATGAAATTCATCCATGCAATTTATTCATTCCGAGCTTGTACAAATGTCACTTTAGACTTGAATGACCAATAACTAACTGGTGTAATTAACAATGAATGCGGATTTTGTTTATCATTTTTACAATGGACAAAATTTAAAAGATGTATCTCTTAGTCTAATAAGCAATATTGTTCAATATTGAACAAAAGAGAATGTACACAACAGTAATTAAATCCATGTTAATTGATAGATTACTATTATACTAATTTATTTTAGCTCCATTGTGAAACAAGTTCTTACAACTTAGATTTATCACTTTCAAGTCCACTTCCTGGTCCCCTAGTACTGAGCTAGTAGGATTAAGATTGTTGCTCAAGGAAACAACAGGGTAGATTTTGAATGGAATTTGAACCAACGCGGATCTGGCGATCCAATGATTACCAGTCTAACGTCGTAACCACTTGGCCACATACATTACAAAAAATATGGTGTTATAGTCTATGGTTTGTTTTATACAGGGCTGCAGTGAAGGCTACATTGTTTCTTCTTCATATTTTGGGACTCACTTGGATATTTGGTCTCCTGGCAGTGAATAGAGAAACTATTGTGTTTGAGTATTTATTTGCAATATGTAACTCATTGCAGGTAGGTGTTTCTGTCATATTGTCCATTGGTCATTGCTTTAGTCTGATCATGTTTTTTTTCCAAAACGATTTAAGTTGATTAAATACTTAAGTTGTGTAATTATTTAACACTGATCTGACTAATGTTTTATATAAAACATATTTTTGTATTTAAAAAGAATTTATCATACCATAAAATGACTTGATTTGAAACTATTTCAAGGATCAAATCATTCCCATACCCAGAGGCTATCAGGATTCTCGATACTAGTTAGATCGAGAATCTTGAGAACGTCTGGGTATGAGTATGAAGTCAAAGAGGCAAAATGGTATTTTGCTCTAAATGAAAAAAACTGTTTTGTTTGAAGTTACATTTTAACTTTTAAAGACTTTTGAGAAGTTAACTACAGTTTTCTGTTTTGTTTTGTTACATCAAACCTGATGGAGTGAAGGCCTCAAAGCTATTACACAAATCTCCAAAGTCAGTAAACAGCTTCTAAGTACAACTAGGAATGTCAATGAACCTTTCCCAAGATAATTCACCAGTGTATTGATGAGTGATCTACCTTTAAAAACTTGTTATGCTTCACAGTGAATAAATCACCAATGTCTGAACATGTTCAGGAACAATATTATTTTGTATGCCAGCCGTAAATGACGCTATCCATTTTACTTAAATCATATTTTATATGTAATGACGCATTATGATATCTATTATTCATTTTTACAGGGTTTCTTTGTGTTCTTGTTTCACTGCATCTTGAATACAGAGGTAAGTTATGTTTGTACTAATATAATCAATGCCATTCGGAGTACGTGTTGACCCTCAACAAAATTTGTACTTTTTCTTTTGCTGTACAAATGGATAGTGGGTACGCAAAACCAAAACATTGTTAAAAAAAACAACAGAATGACCTGATTCATGACAGGGGATGCTCAGAATGACGCTAACAATTATAATTTTAATATATTTTATGAGTGTCTTGTTGGTGTAATGGTAAGGCGTTCTACTGTTACAAGCATGATTGACCAAGGGATGGTGATGTATTTTGTTTTTGTATTTTGTTAAAATGAATTATGCAACTTTTGTTTTCAATACTGCCTACCTCTGAATTGGATTGCTTCATTTTTAATGTTCACCCAAACATGTTTTTTTTGTACGCGCTATACCTGATTTGAAAAAATAAAAGATTTGTTCTGTTCTGTTGCAATACGATGTAATTGATTACATATTTTATTGCCTAAATTGGATTGGCACTATGCTTACGATGAAAGTATGTATTAAAGGAGAATAATCATGCGCAGATTTTATGAACGCTATTCATTTTTTTTTCTGTATTCAATTTGATATAATCAACTGTTTCATCTTTAACTTTGAAGGCAGTAATCAGACAATGATAATAAGTAATTGTCAACCTAACTACCAACACTTCATCACAACGTCATAGACACTTTGGATTCTTATAATATACATATCATGATTGCTTAATTGTGTTTGTTATATTAAATTCAGATTTCTTTTTCATGCTTGCTTTTATTTATACAGGTACGTCAAACATTGACACGTATAAGAGAAAGACATTCTATACAGAGGGCGTCATCATCTTCATCATCATCATCATCATCACAATCACCGGTAGAAACTGTAGATGAGTCAACAGAAATGGTAAGAAGTATTTACATGTACATGTATTTTATTTATTTGGTCCATCGTCGTTTTACAATATTCTGGTCATTTTACGACGGTCATCACACCTAACCTAGCTTTCCTGGACCATTGTCTATAACCAGTACTTACCTAACCTTACCACAAGGCCGGCCACTTAATATAACTTATTAAATGAAGAAATTTGACATTGATGTCAAAACTTCATGGATAGATAGGTATATAAACCGCCTTGGCGTGGTTAGAATAAGTATCTCCGTCGGAAAACTAGATTGTTTAAATTTTCCTTTGTGTCTCTTTGTTTATTTACCTTCTTCAAACGTACTTCATGCTTGTGTCCTTATAAGTATGCACCAAAAGGGTAATTCATTTAATACCAGCATAACCATCGTACCATTTGCATTTTCTGATCAGGGACAGTTTTCACCAGTGGAAGGATGCGCGATTAGGGATCCCACTAGGGGCAATGCTAATTTACTTGAGCAAGAAATTTACCTGCGATTGCTTCACTCCATCAAACTGTAAATGGGTACTTGCGAGGATGGTATAATTCTGTTGCGCCAATTTGTCGGTTGCACTTATAAGCGGAGTAAAAAGACTCCCCAGGGAGATTGATAGATAGATACCAGTAGCTCGATGACCAGGGGTAATAGCTGTAAAGTCGTTGAAAGTGCGTAAGCATGGAACTTAAGACTATAAAATGCCATTACATTTTTTACATTTTATGCCATTCGTACCTATTTCGTATAAAAGTGATTAAAAAGTCGTTACAAAGCCATTATTTAGAATATCAAATAAATATAGCAACTAAAACTAACCGTAACATGTTATCACATATGATGTAGTGTTTGTTGATCGATCAGTCAAGCTAGTACATGTAGTAAGAGATTAACCTGTCAGATAAGTTCATTAAGTATCTTAGTATAAAACTTGCATTTAAATTGATTGTCAGATACTGAATGCAAAACATTAACCAGAAATATACCGTTAAAGTTGATTAACCTGGTTAGTACTCGTCACATTTCTATATCGGATTAGTTAGTTTTAGTTTTCACTGATGTTTCATTTCCTGTTTTCCTTTATTTAAGGATTGAGATTATTAATAAATTTTTAACTTCCTGAATTCTTGAAGGACGATCTTCCTTTAATACATACTGTTGGAATTATACACAACTAATTAGTATTCAAAATGTTTTTTGTTACCAATGAAACCGAGTGTGGAAACAGGTTAAGTAAATAATAGTTTTTGAAATGATACAGTAAATGTCCACTTTAAAACCACATAGATTATTGTATACTCATGAAATTTTTGACGTTTTTAAAGTTCTTTATGCTTAATTTAGGGAGAAAAATCCTAAATAAAGAGCCGGTCTTTATTTAGGATTTTTTCTCCCTAAACGGTTATTCTATGTTATCAATTAAACAAAACATCGATTTGAAATTTTCAATCAGATACTTGTCTATACTTACACATACGTACAATCAGATGTAACGACCCAGTTGACAACTTAGGAGCGAACGTGGCCGAGAGTTTATGATACTAGACTGGTAATCATTGGATAGGCAGCTCCGCTTTGGTTTGAATCCCATCGAAAAACCTACTCCGTTGTTTCCTTGAGCAAGAAACCTACTAGCTCAGTAGGCCGACTGGGGAGCCGGGAAGCAGACTCGAAAGTGATAAGTCTAAGTTGTAAGAACTTGTTTCTCAATCGAACTAAAATAAATTAGTATACTAGTTGACAACTTTCTAGCAGAAATTAGTAGCCATTAATGCCGTCTTTATTTTATTATTTAGTATCGTAGAAACTTTTATATATATTCTGATAGTGAAGGTCCTTGAAAACCTCTTAATGTCTCGTGAAACAAGATTTGATTAGAACCCATCTCTCAATCTATTACCTCGCCTTCTAGCTTATCATTATTGTTATAAATGATTTATCTAACATGTGTTGTAATGGAATCTTTTAATCTACCATCCTTTCTTCAAGTGTCTACTTCTCTGTCACGTTTCTTCTTTACATAGAACCTTTACTGTATACAAAAAAAATCTTACGTAAAATGTTGTCGTAGGTTAATTTTATAACTTTTGCAATTCAAAGCCAGATAGATAATAAACGTAATTACCTTGAGTTTTGTTTTGTTGCTTATTTAAGGTGTTCTTTTTTCTATAACATAAAAACCAAAACTAACTCCCTCTTTGCTTTTGGCAATGTGAATGGTATGTGTGTTTTTATTGTTACTATTTCTGATATGTTGTCACTCATCATTCTGAATTTTTTCATCGAACCTTCCTTTCTTTAGCCGCCGTTTTATTTTATACTTAGTACACCATGGTTTACTTTGAAGGCAATCCATGGAACATTACGTGTAAGACTGGAATATGTTGGTGATGTAAAACTATATAGTCATGACTCTATTGGTAACAAACTGAACACTCCTAATGGAAACAAACGTAAAGTTAATAAAGTTACTACAAATACCAAACAAACAGGTAATTTTGAACCGACAAAAGGCAAGAGGAACAGAACAGACAAACATTCTCGTTCATCAAGTGATTTGGAACTTGTTTACATGTGAACAATAAAAAAATGGTGACATTATGATACTTTGTGTTCAAAGTGCTTTACAATAGAAAAAAGTTTGCAATATTTTGAATTACATTGTATAATCACGTAATTGATAGGAAATCAATAAAATGGCATTACGTCCATGAATATATGTTGTTTGTTGAATTTATTTCTTTACTATGAAACTAAGAAAACGGCTTGTTAAGGAAGGTACATACGGAAGTAAGAATATGACATTGATAGTGATTATTATTCATTCAAATGCGTTAAAAATGGAGTCGTTTGAAACATATCAAGAACAGTAACAGTAAAAAACGCAGAACTTGTACACAGCCAACAAGCTAGTAAGAGGATGTTTTGTATTTTTTTAACTTTTGTTATAAAAAGAACGCACAAACAAAAGACAAAAAGAAGAACGTAATGGCTGTCGTCCTGAAACCACCGATGGCAAGTATTGCTACTGGGCGGTTAAAACCATGTTCTATGGTTGCACCAACCTTACACGTACCCGAAAGGTTCATGTAAGAACAAACAATAACAAGTGGTTTTGGTGAAAAAAATCTTTAACCCATTCTCTCACTAGATAATGTTTCGTGCAAAAAACAAACAGGCACATAAAATGTGTGCTGTATGCTTAGTTAGAAATACCGTAACCAGTTAGAATTATACTCAAAGGATTTGCACTGACACTGATATGTGTTGACGTTTTGGTGAGGTTAGACAATCAATTATTAGAATATCAAAATATTTTTAGTCTGTGGCACAACATTTGTTAATAATAGGGGTGTAACGGTTAACCGATATACCGGTTAATATTGCAATACGAGTTCAAGCGGTTTTTAACCGGTTCGTTTTTCCTTGAACCGGTTTTTGTAGTTAAGTGTTATACTGCTTGTTTTTATCAGAATCTGATAGTTAAATGTTTAAACAAATGTTAAAGTGAATTTCATACTTGAAATAATCTATCTGTACTTTTAAAGGTTAAACATTTAGTCAATTGAAAGAAAAATATCTTCAAGAGTCTGTTTCAAACCACGCATTTTTCTAACATATAGACAATTTTACATTTGTAATTCAAACATTTCGATGAGAGTTCATTCGAAAAACCCATATGCGTGCTATGCTGATCCAATTAGGACGAGGTACATGCATTAAATAATGCTTTGCATGTCTAAGCAAAAAACCGGTACGTATTGCAATATATTGCAATACAGGTTCTGCATATTGCAATATATTGCAATACGGCTTTTACCGTATTGTTACACCCCTAGTTAATAATATCCATTTCATAATGAATGTTTTGTATGTGATGTTTCAATTTTTAATATAGACAGTAAAACTGGACTAAAATACCAACACTTGATATAATACCAGGTATCGGACCATATGTTTGACAATGTTTCAAAGACGAAATCAAATTCAATTTTATACGCCTATACCTTTTCCGTTTGAGTCTATTGGAACTACATTGTATTATCATACAATAGCAGGCGGATTCTGTCATGAATATAAAAATCGTTACAGACAAATCAGTACAATTATATGAAAGAGATATAGACGTCAAAGTGAAGGATGATTAAATTTGTTGTGTGTCATTCAAACGATTGAACTGATTACGTTGAAGTATAAAATTCTTGTCAAATCTTAAATTGTTTAACTAACATTTCTTTTCTTGTGTAAGATGTGTTACCATTTCACTTAATTGAAGTTCCGCGTCTAGAGGAAGTCTGCGTCAATGTAACGAAATGTACACCAACGTGGCCATCAATTTTCAATGTGTTGTCATAGTTTTAAATTTCTTTGGAATTCTTGTGACAATTAAGAGATTCCTATTAACATTGTCGGTGTTGCCAGACAGCTATGGATCTACTTTAACTATTTCCATTTGAAATAAGACTTCCAATGTATTGCATTGGTATATTTGACAACACATTATATTCATTTCTCTTTTTGGCAAATCTTGACAGACATTAGTTATTTAATACATCTTTGGAACAGAACAGAACATAATATATTCTATTTTGATAACGTTTTCATAGAATTAACATTAGCTAAGTCTATAAAAAGAAGTGTGAAAATAAATCAGAAACAGAAACCGTAAAAACACATACCTCTAGTAAAAAGTCAAAAAGGGAGACATTTTTAGATATTTAACTTTTATTTTTAGATTTTTAATTCTTTTGTTATAAAACGCTTTAAATCAATTTACGGAAACAAGAGTCTTAGGTTTCCTCCCTGGTATGACAATGGCGAAACAATTAGATATCGCATATTATAGAATAGAACAGAACAAAACTTCATTTCTCAAATCATGATACATGATACATGGGCAATTATTATATATATACAGTATATACAAAACAAAAATATATAAAAGAGGAAAACTTACATGTATAGATAATTAATATAAAACATGCATAAGTTGGTGGTTCAAAAGTTAATTTTATTTGTATGCAATAACATCATCCCATTGCCTAGGTTGATACGGTACAAAAATATATAAATACAGATGTTTATTGAATTTCATCAAGTTGGAAATGTTTGTTTGATGTTTTAATGTACGTGTACCTTTGTAACTGTATGTGTATGTATATCATATTAATTTGGGAGATGAATATTACTCAAGCCCGTAATTAAGTATCTGTTCTGTTCTGTTCTGTAGTTATGTGCTTGCTCAAAGCCGCTTTGTGAAGACTTAGTACAAACTGACAGTTACTTTTGATATGAACAAGACATGAATCATTGAACATTATAGACGTTCTAGAATATTCTCTCGTAACAACAAAGTGAATATAGAAAATACCATAGAAAATATTATATGAATGATTTATGTATAAATGTATAATGTCATAATTGCTAGCTGATATCATGTTACAATCCCGTGTGTATATTATAATGCTAGAAATGAACTTATATTTATAATAACTTCAGCAACATATGATTGTATCAGTCATATGATATTAACACTTTTTTGAGTTTGTTTGTTTTTGAATGTAACATTGTCGTGCTGAAGGACGGGCTGAAGATTTGCACCAAGTATGATCGTTGTAACTTGCACCTTTTCAGAGCATTTGTGTTGGATGAACCGCCAGCTCTATAGTAATGACGACAAACACTATGTGTTTATGTTTTTTATAATAAATTCTGATCTGGTCGGTTCAATCCGAGGTTGATGCACCCTAGAACGTGGTTTAAACCCTCAAGTACAAGTTAACTCACGAAATATTAATTCATATTGAATTGAAAGACCCACAAACATTTACATTTGTCTTGATGTGTTAGATGTCTAAAATAAATGTCTATGCTTCATGGTTTATTACCTTTTACAGAGGTAGGAATTTCAGAGAACATTAATTATTAGGGATGCGCGATAATACCGGTATACCGGTATATTGCAATACGTTTCAAACACAATACGTACCGGTACGGTCCCGCAATATATCGCGATATTTTTTATCTTAATTTAATAGACTAATAGTGCATACTGGAACCTGTTTTGCATAATTTGTGACAGAATCTGACCGGGAAACTATTTCATTTTTGGTTTTCCTTTAATCTATTTTAGCATAAAGGTCTAGTATGAAGTTTTGCTCTTATCCTTTGTTGACTGCCTTTTCCCTCTATATCTATATCGTCTATCTAACTTTACTAGAGAAAAGTTGAGTTTAAATGTTTGCAATAGCTTAAATAAAGCTTTCACAATGTATAATTGTGTTGAATCTTTATATTGTCAGTAAAATTCAAGCATGGGTGCTGAGAAAAGCTTATGTTCTAAACTCCTAATATATCGCAATACGTATTGCAATACGCTGTTGCGTATCGCAATATATCACAATACGTAATTTTCGGAAATACCCATCCCTATTAATTATAAGGCTTAAACAAAACCATTTTGACTACTGACAGAATTTGGACACAGCCAAGGCTTATATCATGCAAGTTAATAAGAATCTTTTCAAAAAGTTGACAAGATGTGAAATGGAAATAAGTCCAGTCTAGTCAATATAATAAACAATGACATGACGTTATCAGGTCCATATACCTGTTAACAGTAGAAATATTTGGGCGATGCTTGAGGTTTAGTTTTTCACCAGAGTCCTTCCGCTCTATACAGTCCCTGGCTAGAACTTCACTTGAAAAAGATAAGTGCCTATAGTAGACAATGTTGAGAAGGTCATCCTTTTTCTGCTGGCTGCTCTTCTACGCCAGGAGTTGAGGTGTTGCTGCATTTCTCAACTTGGCTTGGCCACTTGGGACAGGCGATGACTGCATTAAGGAACATTTCGTAAATACAGGCATTTTATAGAATTGGACTGGATGTCACGATAAAATACAGGACATTATGCAAATTACATGTTATATATACAATTAATGACATACGATAAGCATTGCGTTAATAATCCCTTATATATGATGTAAT
Organism: Mactra quadrangularis; assembly: GCA_025267735.1. Taxonomy (NCBI): domain Eukaryota; kingdom Metazoa; phylum Mollusca; class Bivalvia; order Venerida; family Mactridae; genus Mactra; species Mactra quadrangularis. Next base: position 1,013,759 of record CM046298.1, read on the forward strand.
TAATACTTACGTGGGTTTAATTTTTGTTATTGGCGCCGACAATATAGAAAAAAGGGTATTTGGATAAGATATTATCTAATGTAGTCATTTAATTGTTTTATTAACTAGAATACATGGTTTGTGAAACTGTTATTAATGTGGACGCCGTCATGTCTGTAAAACATTAGTATACTTTCTTTGTACTATCCAGCTACGATAGTTGTTTGGGAATGGTACTCATATGCGCATCTAGCGGGGGCTCAGGGGATCCGAATACCCCCCCCCCCTCCTTGGAATTTCCAAAATGTACCTTTCCATTAGTGTACTTCTTGACTGTAAGGCATTTTTAAGTACAAATGTAGCATGAAGCAATTTTTCTCGGTGCGTAACATAATAGATTTAATGGTATGTAGTTTTTATTATTAATATGTTGCATTATTCTGCAAAATGTGTATAATGTGGTTCGAAAGTTTGGACCCCCCCCCCTAGAAAAAGTTTCGACCCCACTAGAAAAAAATCCTGGATCCGCCATTGGTTCTTATCTGAACAAATTATTATGACAAAGCTTAACTAATACAAGTGGCACTATATGTCATATATATTTATGTACTGAACATGCTATACTTTTCCTTTCAATATGTGAATAAGTTACTGATTTAAACATACCACTTTGATAGTCTACTTTCAACGCTTTTTAACACATGCACGACAAAACAGTTTTTTATCGATAAAGAAGCATGAAAACCATGCACGCAGACGATAGTATTATATTGTCCTATACACATTTCCATTTTCGATCGGACATAAATGTTGAAAAGTTAAATTTCCTACTAAATAGAAGTTTCGTTAAGTATGTATAGGCTCAACGACCAACTAACAACATCACTAAATTGCATGTCTTTTCCACCAATAGACAGTGCCTTTAATTATATTATAATGTATACAAGGGCGGATCCAGGAATTTTTTCTAGGAGGGGGGGTCCAAACTTATTCTAGGGGGGTCGAACTTTTTCTAGGGAGTTCAAACTTTCGAACCACAACCTAATTATACATATTTTGCGAAATAATGCAATTTATTAATAATAATAAAATTCATAACCATTCAAAAAAAATTGCTTCATGTTACTTAAAAATGCATTACAGTCAAGAAATACACATATGAAAAGATATTTTGAAAATTCCAGGGGATGGGGTCCGGACCCCCCTGACACCCTCCCGCTAGGTCCGCCTATGGTATATGTAAATACATTAAGTCTATTACGATTCTTAAAGTAACATTATCATTGGCTAATAAGAGAGGGTACATATCGCTTAAGTCTTCCACTCGAATACCATTTTAAACTGATCATTGCGAATTGTATCAATCTAAGAACATTTGAAGAAAGCATGAAATTCATAATCAATCTAAATTGTTAAACTTAACCAAGCAAGCAATTCAAGATTTGTTGATTTAACGGAGATATGTTGAAATATATAAATTGTATCGACGAAATAGCAAATTTTAAAACCATACTCTGCGAGTATTTTTCCAAACACAGGCAGCCGGCACATTCCCAAATCAAAAACACTCTACTTGTATATAGTGTTGTTTTTTTTTGCTCCGGGACCGTGCCGGCAGCCTGTGTTTCCAAATCTTTACACTAATCAGTGTGAAGTAGAAACAAAGTTCATTAAAATTTTAAGATAGATGATTCAAAACGATATTTATTTAGATGGTTCAAAATGATAATAATGGATTATAGTACGTTAGAATTGATAAATTTTGCATTACCAATTATAAATGTTCATAATCATATAAGCGGTACCTTCTAAGTGTCTTTTATGATAACATCACATTTTATAATTAATTCATGTTTGGTTTCGAGCTGTAAACTAAACACTGGGGTCCAGAAGTTTTTTACACTTTTTTATTAAATGTTGATGTTTTGAAGTATACTTTGATATGCTTTTCATGTAGTGATAAGTTTCACATCTAATATACAGTTTAACGTGAACCATTAATTATGCTCTTTATGGATTATAAATATAAAATAAAAATACTGAATAAAATGTGTCTGCAATATTTTTCAATAAAATATAAGAGAAAATATGAATTTCAATGAATTAAAATCTTGTCTCTTTGACATTTCAAATAGCGCCTTCCTATGTCTCCTACAGTGACCACAATGGAAATAAGGGCTTGCCCTTTTTTGTGCTATCCCTGGTGTTGGTGCGCTTGTCATAGCTAATTACTTGTCACATGCTGTGATATATGTTATTGTAATTATGCTATGTGTACACTATGCTAAATAAATATTATTATTATTATTTTATCTTAAGGACCACAATTGAAATGAGTGTTAATGTTTTTTCTCTTTTTGTTTCATCCTTGACATGGCTTTTCAGTGATGCATACCTGTTGTTTCTGACTTCAACTTGTGCATTGTATGTTTTATGATGTATGCCATGTTGTCACATTGGACTGCCTCGCTCTCTGTCATCACATACCTTTTTTATATGACTGCATTACTACTAAAATAAGGGGTTCCTTTAAAGGTGATGCTTCGACACCTTTAGGGAATTGTCTGGCTAACAGTGGCGTTATGTTACACTGTCCAGGACAAGTCCGGTTAACAGTAGCATCATGTTATACTGTTCAGGACAACAACTTTCAATATCAAATTAATAAAAACAAATGTAAAATTAAAGTTTAATCATGAACTGTGATTAATGTAGGTCCTATAAACTTGATATATATGAATAAAAATGCATAATCACTCTATATAACAGCATGTGTGATAAATTTTATCTTTTTTTGTATAATAGTATTCTATTTATGGTGGAGGGTTTTTACTTATTTATTAAATTGTTATTATTAATCGTTTTAAATAGCATTTAGGCGGTTAATCAAATGAATAAGTTTAAGTTTAGTTTAAGTATAAAGAATAAATTTATCTATCTATCTATAATCAAAAGCCGTGCTCACTCATACTGCAACTGTTCCGTGCAATGACCTGTGTCACAAATGCGCATCTCTTCTTACTTATAGAACTTGTTGATTTAATAATGACAAACATACGTCTGTGTATACAAACAGGTTTAAGGCGTATGTCAGTAAAACAATAAATGTTAGCGTGTGGCGTTCAATGAAATATCATCTGGGAACATTTCCTTGGATTTTTCTTTTTAAAGAAACGTAGCGTTAAAAACTTCCCTTTCCCTCTTTTATGTTACCAATAATTTGACGAAAATCTAATCAGTCTTTCTATATTGATACGGAGGGAAAGAGGAAAGACATAAAATACATGCAACATACGAACTTATTAGTAGGAATAAAAATAATGTTCTGAAAGCTTTTTTCCCGATACATATCTACATTCGAATGTCGTCTTACTCATTTTCTGTCGTCAATTATTTCATAAGTGAATTGAAAACGTTTCCATGGGGATTAAGTAACATTTTACAGCGCGTTTATAAGCATTCATTATTAATGACGCATGCGCAAGACAAATCACGTGACATTGTCGTATTACCGCGTGCGCAATCTAAGCGACGCCCATACTGAGTTTCATTGTTAAAGTCGAATCAAGTAGGATTGCAATGGAAAGTGTGATGACATACGTAACAGAAACAAGATAATAAAAACTAACATTTCAAAGTTTTTTTCACAGTGGAACTCATTTGTCAGCGTCCAGCAAGGTAATGGTGAAAACTTTTAGTTTTTATTTTGTCGTGTTTGGTTTTTTTATTCCTGCTTTTATGGAAGCGTTTTCTACGTTATTCTCTTACTGAACAAAACTTTATTTTTGTGTCATTGTTTTAATGCTCGTATCGGTTTATTAATTTTACGAGCGTTGTTTTAAGTTTGAATTCTTTTACAATGGAATGAGAAAATAAAACGTTTGTTTGCTTGTGAAAATATATTTGAGCTAGAGAGTATTTGCATTATTTGTCCGAAAATCTATGAATGTATTTTGAATAACATGAAACACTCGAGTTTATTTTTTATCATATACTGTTCAAACTTTCATTTTAGAATATTCTAATAATTATAACATCTATAGACTAAACGTATTTTTGCCAACAAAATATGAAACGATTTTTACCTTTTTTCCAGGAAACTGTCATATATTTTTGAATATTATATTTTTAATAAATGATGGCCATCTTACATACTACATAACCATATGTTATCGTTGCCTCTAGTCCGAAATGATAGAATTTGTGTTCGAACTTATACTATAGGTGTGACTCAAATCCATCATGAAACGATCTTATGTAAATGAGGACTATTGTAGAAAATCTTTTTTTCTATTTCCAAGAAATGAACTATTTTACTTCCACATTTCTATAAGAAAGTTAATTGCTTTATGCTACATTTTTAAGTGGTTAAGTAAATGCGAGTTTTAGACTCTGAGTCTCTTTCCAATCTTTAACAGAATAAAATTCTTTACATTAGCACTGTTCGTTCAAACAGTTCAGCTTACGTTTCAAACTTTCTGAAGCTCTCAACTTTGTTCAGACACATTTTGGAAGCCGTGAACCAGCGTTATATAAATATATATTTAAACGAACTTGTTACGGTTTCAAAAGGACATAAATTGAGTGCCCTTTTTAATGCTTATCAACAAAAATACTGTGATACTTTGAATAAATCAAACAGCTCTAGATAATAATATTCATAAAGATAAATATATAATTAGTTATAATTATGTTAATTACCCTACTAAGTGTCTAAATCACGAAATGGAATGTTTTTGTATCAATTGACTTTCGAAATCTACGTTGTTGGTCAAATAATATGTGTTTATAGTTCGTACTTTTCTGATAGATGAATATATATTTTTCATTTAATTTATAGCCTGAACTTTGATCATGGGCGAAGTATTCAATCATATATAAATGGATTGATAAACAGTATGTTCCATGTTTGATCTGTAATATGCACAGATTAATTAATACATTGCTTATATAAGTCGAAATATGCTCGCTTGATAAAGCAATACACGACCCTATTATCCACTCAAAAGCTATTCAGTGATTTCATACTGCCCTTAAACAAAATTCTGTTTTAAAAACAAAATCCATAAAAACTGAACAGATCAGCCATGTGAGCTAATTTCGCAATCAGCTTTAATTGGTTTATCAACGTATGATTCAAACAATGCTAAAATAAATAAACCTTAATCATAGTAGAATGACTTGCGGTATGCATTGCTCTGTTTTTCTTGAAGTTTAATTTGTCTAAGAGCTTTATAGATGACACTATATTTGCGCTGTATTTTACAAGCAGTTTCCTGAAACATGTTACTTGTGCATTGGGTGCATATACATTCGTTAGAATGTATCTCTCAATACGTTTTCTAAAAGGTTATAATTATATTATGTTTTAACTTTTGCGGTTTCAAATAATTGGTTTCGTATTTGTAGGTTTAACTAAATGCATGTACGTTGGTTTTTCTACATTAGCGTTTCTCTTCACTCAGCAAATCAAATTAAAGCCAGTGTATGTAATTTTTATTACTATTTGTCAATATTTTGGTGTTCAGTTAAACATAAACACGAGCTTTCGTGTGCCAGATTTAAATACGAGTGTTTAAGCACGAATTAATTAGTAAGTTTATGAAATCAAGTTCCTATGTTTTATTCTAAGACAAATTATGGAAAATTGTGACTTTTGTAAAGTGTGACAAACGTAATCACTTTGGGGTAAAACATTGTCCCTATTTTTTTAGTTAAGCATATAGCACCAATGTCATTGACCATCGCGAATAGAAATAGACAAAGGTAAAACAATTCCACTGTCATTCTATTTTTGTCTTCAATTATCTTAAAATATCTAAATTTGTGAAGTCGTTTAAATTTTGTATAAATGTTGGGCCACTGATAAACGATCAATTGTAGATACATGTTAAAACTTTCGACGTAAACTTGTAAACAAAAGTATTGACTAAAGACTTCAAAATGTGTTTGAAATGCCAGTCCAAGTTTAGAACTTTAATATTTCTGGTTTCTTTCTTACATGCCTTGGGGTGTCGTGTTTTACGTTTTCACTCATTTGACATAATAAGTTAGTATTTTATGATTTTATAATCATGTCAAATTCGCTAATAATGTTACTTAAAATGGAACTAAATTCATGATGAACATTACTGTTAAACTTTACGAGGTTTTAATTTCGTACTACGTGGAAAGTAATCAGTAGTGAAATGCTAATGAAAAAGTAACAGTGTTTTCTTGTCATTAATCTAAACCAGGAATATTGAATACGAACAGTTTTAAGTAAGTTTCAGTATTTGCTAGTGGAATTTTGTATGAAAATAGTAACATGTTGTTTCTCGTAAAATGTTGAAATTTAAAACTATTTGAATAAGAGTGTGTATATCTAATACATTTCCATTTGATTGCACGAAATTGTAAACTTGTTTATTCTAAATTTTGTAATTTATTTAAACTCGATTGTGAAACATGCAGCGTGTTCAATTACCCCGAACGTTCTGAAACGTTCCGTAACGTTAGAGTCGGGACAACTCGACCCAAAGACAACTCGACCCGAGAAAACTCAATACCTCACTAACGGTTTGAGTTGCCCCAACTTTGTGTTGAGTTATCCATGGGTTGAGTTGTCTACGGGTTGAGTTGCCCCGCACCCGTTACGTTCGCTAACAATCGTTACTGAACACGCGCCAGTTCTTACTGTTTATATAAATCGCTCTCGAGTTTGCCTCTCGATGCAGGCGGTTGGCACGGTTCCGAATCAAATGCACTTAATACATGTATAATTAGTGTTTTGATTCGGACCGTGACGCCCGCGTGTGCTTCCTCGTCCCGCTCACTTCAGAGCTTGTAGGATAAAGTCTCTTACTCAAGGAAACAACGTGGAAAGTTTTGAATGTAATTTGGCTATCAAATGATTACAAGGTCCAACGTTGTAACTGGTGCTCATCTACCCTTCCACAAAGCCGACAACTTATTCATAGCCGCGGTCGTGGCGTAGTGGTTAGCATGTCTGACTTCGAATCCGGAGATCGCGGGTTCGAACCAGTTCGCGGTAGGTCATACCCTATACACGAGTTGTCGGCCTCGTGGTAGGGTAAGTTAGTACTGGTGATAGAAACGTGTCCAAGAAACCTATAGTAGGAAGAGCTGGTCGTCGTATATATGACCTAAATATGTGTTGAATGCGACGTTAAAAAAAAACATATTCATATACCCTTAATAGAGATAAATTGACTGGAAATTATATCAAACAATTACATGGCTGTGACATTTATTTATGCCTAATTTAATTAATTATATGCTACAATATAGTCTGTATGTAAATTTTCTATGTGATCCTAGTGTTTAATATGCCATAAAACTACATGCTAACATATAAATATTTCTGTACGATGATACAGCAAAAGTTTGTTATTAGGTATATTAGAATCGATGCTCTTATTCATAGAATTGTCCTTATAAAGGGACCCATTTTCTTCCTAAGTAAGCATTTGAGACTTCTAACTCGTCAACAATCGCATGATTTTGCAATAACCAATTTGGTCTTTACAGCAAAACTTTACTATGTATATGACAATGACGTGTTATTCATTTTCGTTACCATTTTTTCTATCAATTGTACAACCTCTCACTTTTCTAAAATCATTCATTTTAATTCACAATCAAGCTTAGGAGCAGTATTCCAGTAGTATGACGCTCACTTAGGGATGCAGAGGTCTTGGGATCGAATCCTACTAGGGGCACTGCTAATTTTATTGAGCAAGAAATTTACCTGTGATTGCTTCACTCCACCCAGGTGTAAATGGGTACCTGCGAGGGTGGTATAATTCAGTTGCGCCAATTTGTCGGCTGCACTAATAAGCGGAGTAAAAATACTCCACAGGGAGATTGATAGATAGATACCAGTAGCTCGATGACCAGGGCTTATAGCTTATAGTAAAGTCGGCGAACATGCGTAAGCATGAAACTTAGGCTATAAAATGCCATTACATTTTTACATTTTTTACATTGTATCCCACACACGACAGTAGAGTAAAATAGAGACTTGAAATATGTGTTCAGCACTTGAACTAAGCATGAGAAGTACTTGAGAATTTCAAAATCGTAAAAATACCATTTCAGTTTGAATTATTGCTAGAGAGAAAAAACGAATGTATGAATTAATGATATTGTCGCGCTGTTGTTGCTTCTTTTGTTGTCGTCATGCACTCGTCTCTCTTAAAATCCTAAATCCAGAAGACAGCAGAAACTTCTTAACAATAAAAATGTTACTTTCTGTTGCTTGTTAACATTTTCCGTAGTCTTGTAATCTTTAAAGCCCTTCTTACTTTCCAATTAACGTGACGCCAACGTTACACTCCCTGTTGCAGAGTTGCAAATATGGGTTTTCATTAATTGCTATTTTCTACAGTTGGTTAACTATCATTTTGCGTGTCACCAAAAACAAACAAATATGTTTTAAGACGTGCAATTTTGAATGCTCATCTTTTTCCATTTTTTAGCTTTATAAAACATTTTTTCAATGTCAAGTATAGTTCTTACTTCACAATGAATTATATACAAGCGTGCATTCCAGACGAGTCACACGCATTTCGCATGTGTCACACGCATTTTAATCTTAATTCATGCTCACACTTTTAGTTGTCTACACGCATTTTTGTAAAAAATGCTCCCAAAAAGTGCAAGTTGGAAATGTAATTTCAACTGCGAACAGACTATCAGCACTTCAACTTTGCATAAAAATCGAAAAAAAAAATTGAAAGTTTCCGCGACGTTTACTAACATCTGCATTCTTATTAAACGGTAACCGTGCACATAGCCATTAACAGATACGGTTGTAGAGATTCAGGGAGGGTCTCAAATAGCTATAATATTATTGCACAAGCTTTAAGGGACCCTTGTCCACGGCATTGCCCTGGATTCTTCATTGTTAGTGGTCCAGTGTCCTCCAGCCGTCATAATCTAACACCTGAAGCCATCAGACATTTGACAGGCATGATGTCTGATATACCTGGCTTTACTTGATGTATTCTATAAACGATGAATGGTTCGTATAATTCAAGCCTCAAACCGGAAGTTACCTCATGACAAAATGGCGTGCGAGTGTAGAACCGTGAAGAATTGTAAAATACATCAATAAAATAATTCGTGAATGAAGCTAATTATTTGTAACAAAACAAGATTATGATTTTACAATGAAAGTAAATTGTAGAGACACTTTGAAGTATTCTCAAATGAATAATATAGAATTGTGTTTATAATTGAACTAATGCAAGTAAAATATTGATGAATTCTATTCAACTGTTAGTGGTGCATTCATAAACCCCACTGAATTAAATACTTGATATGTGCTCAATATTCCACGTACATATATGCGTGTAACTGTCTTTTACCGAAAGTGATTATACTCGATACTCGTAAAAAAACTGTAGCGAGTATCTAAATCAGAGGGGTAAATGTATGCGCCATTGACAGTTGAATAGAATTCAACAATACTGCATAAATCATATTGTGTCTAATCTCAGGCATTTGGTACGAAAGACTTTCCTTAATTTCTTTATTTTACACACGTATTATCATCACATGGCCAAGCAAACTTCTATATCTAAAATTATATAACATTTCCACTATTATTTAGGCGATGATTGAAGTCTCACTTTAGTCCATAAACTTGAAATATTTGCAATTATGTCGCTAAACTATATTTATTCACATATGTAATATGAAAACAGTCTACAAAATAGGATATGAAAGTGATTGTCCGTACAGATTATTTTAAGAGCAAGCACTATATCTTTTTTGCCGAATTTTGGTTGCCCAAAAGAAATTATTGGTTGCCGAAACTAAATAAGTAAAGATATTTGTAAGTAAGACTATATTAGTGGATGATAGTTTGTGTGTGGTATGTGTGGAGTGTGTGGTATGTGTTGAGTGTGTGGTATGTGTGGAGTGTGTGGTATGTGTGGAGTGTGTGGTATGTGTGGAGTGTGTGGAGTGTGTGGTATGTTAGAATATGTGTTTTGTATCATGTTTATTGTAGTTAATGTTTTATAATGCTTTGTAAATTATGTAAATTAAATGTTTATATGTATTATGATGATTGCTTACGCACAAATCTATGAATAAATTATCATTATCATTAAAATAAGAAACAACTAAAAAGTGGGCAACCGGACAAAGAACTAAAAAGTGGGCAACCGGACAAAGAACTAAAAAGTGGGCAACCGGACAAACAACTAAAAAGTGGGCAACCGGACACCTACTGATTTCGTAGACTGTGAAAATGTGTTCAAGATTCCTTGTGTGTTAACGACAAGAACTTATTTGCATAAACTGTTGCTTGTATCAACATTGCTTCACCTCACGTATGAAGCAAACAATTAAAATATTTGGTGGACCCACCACGAATTCTTCCGAGAATATTCATTCAATAAATGAACGAGGTGTTCCGCATGATGCTTCTTATAAATATGTTACACCTAACACCAAAAGAACGTTTACAGATCTCAAATACATGTAGCACATTCCTGTGCCCCTATGTCTCTATATACGACGAAATGATAAATCTGTCGAAATATCGAAGTTAATCAAATTAAAGTCAACGACAAAATCTATGAGTCTTCGACCTGGAAAAATTCTAAGATTTGATGTCAAGTGGCTAAAGTTTGATAAGTTAAGGAAATTGAGCGATATTAATTAAATAATGAGCATTTTTGAGAATGGCAAGTGGCTTTAAGTTCAATTTTGTTTCGTTTACCGTTTATTTAAATTTGGAGTCCCGAAAGTTATGATTATTGAGAATTAAGTTTGAGGCACGTTTGGTAGACAAATAAATAAGATCCTACGGTCGTAAAATAAATGAAACTTTCTATAGTGTGCGCTTTGTCTCAAAACTCTTTGTTTTTAATTCTTTATCAAGTTTGTAAGATATATCGCTGAAATGTTTTAGCTCTTGAATGAAGTTTACTTCAAATATTGTCACATCACAGTAAAAACTTTTCAGAAGCCGCCCGGGTAGCTCAGTTGCACGCCAGTGTACTGATCGTGGGTCGTGGGTTCAACCCCGAGCGGGGGCATACTTTCACGTAGTTTGGTCATGAAAGAATCCTTCCTACCACTGATTCGTAATGATGTAGGGCAGTTGTTAGTCACTGACGGAAGTATGTGCCTAGTTACTGGTAAACAGCTTAATCCAGATATTTAGCCTCCTTATGAACAATGAGTAGGCTGACTGACCGCCGTGATATGACCTATATAATGTGCGAAAAAACGATAACAAAAAAAAGTATATCAAATTTGCGATACTGATTTAGATTTTAGTTGTTCGCCTTGTCGTGTTTTAACCAGTTTATTATGATATTGACGAAACTACTATTTTTATTAAAAGATAAGCCGGTTTCTTAAATAGAATCTTATATAATAATTCTTAAGTCATTCACTTTCTGTAGCTAGTACGATGCTATAAATATATCAGTTACAGAGAAAGTACACATTTCTAAAAATAGAAAGGTTGGCGCGAGTTTTGAGAAAACAATAAAGTTGATTTCACGTTAAACTTTAATGACTGTAAACAAACATATAATGTTTGAGAATTTCCAGTTTACTTTCATCCATTGTGGTGAAATGATGCTGGGGGATGAATACATCATCTGTAACCCTGTTTTATGTCTTCAATAGAGGTTTACATATGTAACCTTGCTTTTTGTGACTTCCCTAACCACACCCTCTAAAAATGATGTTGGCAAAATAAATATATCATACTGATATTTTGATAATTTTGAATTTCTGACGGACTCAAAAATTATCTTTTTATGACAGCAAATGCCTATATGTATATTGAAACATAATGTCTCTTAGTACAAACTTTTGGTTATAATTTACTTTAAGTCCAAAATATTGCATAATTGATGCCTTCGTGTCCTATAGACAGGCTGTGTTGCATGTTTTGAATAAATACATTCGTTCCAAATAGTTTCGTCGAAAACAAAGTTTACTGATCAATGTAGATGAATTTAACCCTAAACATTGAGTGAAAACGTGTTTTACATAACATTTTTATAACTTAGTATATTGTTTTTCTGTTCACTTCTCTTTTTTCTCTTTATATTTTATGATATCATCAAATAATCTTAAATAAATTTGATCACAAAACATGCACTACATGTTCATATCACTATGTCCCTTTTTCATTCCATTCTCGGCCTTGACAAACGGTGCTTTGCAAGTTTTAATTTCTTATTTTAACATTAACAACTCTGTTTAAACTGGCGCATTCTTCATTATGCTAAACTGGATTATGTTTTATCAAATTCAGTACTATTTTAAAAATTGAATAACGATTCATCAAACCTCCCCCCCCCCCTTAAAATTTGAATACGATCATATACACGATAAGCTTATTTCGTCCTTGTGTAGACATTGCCTGAAATTCGTCTCCAGAGGGGCAAACCAAAACTTGTAAATTAACATATAAATATTGAATTACTACCACACCATACGATACAGCCTCGAGTTGTTTTAGCAAGTATATGTTTTAATTTGTGATTGAATGTTGTTAGGCTATTTGAGTGGTGAAAAAATGGCTGAATTAATCACATTGAGGCGATGTCATCACTATGCTCGTACTATGTACTCTAACACGTGGCTGTCACAGTAAAAGTTAAAGTTTTCTTTCTGAACGCAATGATGATCACCTATAAGGATATGCCTCAAATACCAGACGTGGTAGACATACGACAAGTTATAAGGTCCGGCAAATGACTCTCTGGAAAGTAGCGCTATTATTGTTTATATTTTTTTATTTATATATTGGAGTTAACACAGTTTCCTGGATCCAGTACTCACATACCCTTCCACAAGGCCGGAAACTTCTCCATATTATCTAATCAATGGAGGAAAATCGACATTATTGTCAAATTTTCATGGAAGGGTATAACCTCCCCGGGTGGGATTCGAACCCGCACCCCCTCGGGCACAAGTATCCAAATCCCGGCACGCTACCAACTGCGCTATCGACCCGGGTTATATTGTTTATATATGCACGTGATAAGTGAATGTCTACATACAATTAGTCAGTTATTCTGCTAATTAATTCAATGCATTTTAGGAGTCTTTCCCACTGTCGATGGTCAAGGATTTTCTAAATTTACAATGTTCTATAAAGCAATGACCAGCTGCTGTACTCTTAGTAATTCAGATTTACAATGTTTGTTAAAAATATTTCATTAGAAGTACCGTGATTGTCCCACGCGTCATGTTTTAATATCGCGGATTTGACGTAAAACTCTTTTCTTATACAATGTATTGAGTTTACGACCGTTTTGCGCTAAACCTGTGATATAGCCCTGCTTTATTTTAGTAGGAGAATCCACGTTTCAATGAACTTTGAATTAACAATTCATATAAGACATACTTTCACTCCATATAATTTTTTAGCTATATTTGCTTAGAAAATCGCCGAGGATTTCCAAATGATGACAATGATCTATAGGATATTTTTTTACAGAGATTAATTTAGAATGAAATCAGTCTGTCACAATATTGCAACTTTGAAGTTGACTTTTTACTTTCAGTTTTTAGAACTATCATTTTACACAAAGATAATAGTTTTGTACTTGTTGAAATTAATAAAAAAGTGACATTCTGTAAAATTTATTTCACAGAAAATATTCAACAGAAGTTGGAAATAACTTCGAATCATAAATCAAAATAAAATGGTAAGAGATGAGTTCACATGGATGGATGTGTTGATGAAGACAATAGATTATATAAGCGTGAAATATTCTTTGCATAGACGTGCGATCATTTCTCGCTGGGGTTTGGTTTCATTCAATACAAGGGCGCGATGGTAGCTCCTTGCTTTTGCAATAATATAAAAGAACTTACCAAGTTTAACACCCAGATTATTTTCTAGTGCCATGTATAAGTTATCTATTTTAGTTTTAATTAATTTGATACTTATATTTGACCAACCTCTAACGCAAATTGTAAACATGTTTTGTGAGAATTTGTGAAAATTATAATTATGAAATATAACATGTTCGCTTTCTGAGACAATGAATCCTGTGAAATGTAACGCTAAGGCCATGCCAAATTGAAATTTTGTTAAGCGTCAAACCTAGGTACCTATTCACAAAAACACACAAATCGGAAACGAAAACACATGTCCATTCTAGCTAGTATTCACACAAATTAGTACTTAGAAGTACATGAATGTTTATGACATTAATGTGAGATTAAAGTAATTCTATAAAAAAGTATATACACATGTACATTTTCATTAATCAAATACATGTACACAGAAACAAGGAAGTATCAGTATTTCCTGAGAAAAAAAAGTTATCGAATCCCGGAACAAGAGAATTATTTAAGAAAATTTCATCAACATTTTTGTTGTTTTTTTCGGATTGAGGACTCTAAAACCTACGCGCATGCGGACGCTTAACAAAATTCCGGTATGGAATGGCCTAACCGAAGCTGTTGGTAATATTAAAGGTACTCATTCACAGATTTCAACTTAAATATCAACTTTTTCTAAAACTATCAAAATTGTATGGAAATATTTTTGGAAGTTGGACAGAAGTGTTGTGATAATGACAATTTTAGTGCAAATTGACATACAACTACAAATGATAGTGTTTCATGTAGTAAATATTTACCCCGTATGTCATGGTATAGACACTTTTAGTGCATTTTGTGACTTTTATTGTTTATTTCTTGCAACCTATAGTTAAGTTGGTCTTAAAATAATAAGAATTAATGTTTTGACACAATCACAGACACTGAATGGTATTTTGAAATTACAGAAAAAATAAACCAAATCTGTGTACTAGTACCTTTAAAGTAATACTATCTTAAGTGCTAAATGCATTGAATCAACGTGCTAAAACTTCTTGTTAATAATATTAATAATGTAAATTAAACTGTAACGTTTGAATGTGAGGATTGTGTAATATCATATAAGTAATTGTAATTCAAAACTTTATTTAGATCAAGTGTAACAGTTCATTGTTAAGCAATATAAATAAGAAATAGATACAGGAGAATATTTGCAAAAAGAGAGAAAAGGGAAAAGAACGCATTAACTTGACGAAAAAAAAACGTGTTTTTACAGACGAATTACAAAGGTAAAATGTTTATCCCTCACTTGATAAGCCGGCAATTGTTTTCATTTTTGAGTTTTTTTTAGGTTATGTTCAGTAAAGAAATAAGTTCTTGTAAGTACTTGTTTGTTTTGTAAATAAAATATCGAGGGATTCATACACCATTTTTATTAACGTGAAATCATCGTAAAATTATTTCATCGATTTATTTTTGTGTCATTGCCTAGTTTTCTCGAAAAATGATTTTAATTAGATTTATAGTACAAAACTCACCATGAACCCATCGCCGATATAGTCCATGAAATTGTTAATTGACTTAACATATTTTAATTAGTGTTTACACACATTTAGTTAAACATATACATTATAAATGAACTTGTACAAATGACAATTGTAGATGAAACCATTAAAAAGTAATTAAGATTTCACCTCAAGCAAAATCTAGTAGAAGTATGGGAGTTTTCAACATCATTATTATGTGTACGTGGAATTGTATCCCATTCTGTTATATTTACATCTACATGCATAGGTTATGTGTATGTAAATTAGGCCATGCATATTCATGTACATTTAATAATGGACTTGTCCACTTTATAGGTGAATTAGGCAATGCATGTTCATCATTTTACTGATTAGTTTGTGAATGTATTTATATGAAATGACCAAAATATTGGTTTTAATCATTAACACGAATTACAAAGTTAGCATTGTTTTAGTTTCAATTTTAGATATACGTAAATTTCTGAATATGCCTCGAATGACTGGTTTATACTTATCGAATGAAGCGATATTTATGACGATGTGAAAGCAAGTGAAAAAATATAACTTTCATTTAATTTCTGAAGATTAAATTTTTCATACAACTTTGTATATGAAACTATAGAAAAGTGAGTTCGTACCATTAATTTAACTGAATGGATCTACTTTTAACGTAAACTGTGAATGGTTAATGAAATTGTTTTGTGGGAATATTCATCTTTAAGTTAAGACAACGAAATAAATTGTTTTGTGATTGACTGATGTTTGCTAGCTGTGGTGTAAAGTAATCATTGTACTAAAATGGAGTTTATCAATGGACCTGACAGGTAATTTTAAGATATGAAATACAGTATGCGAGTAGCTTTTGTCCAGATAACTATATTGCAGTCTTGTATGCAAAGAGCTTATAGTGCTATGCGGATATGGGTCCAGTGGGACACAACAAAGCCCAATGTCCAATATTGTTAACAAAGGGACTAATTTTCCAGGCGTAGGTGTTAACCTAACTTCCTATCGGTGCGCTGAATTTGACTGCGCATGACCGAATGTTATTGTCCGCGATTTTTGTGTGAAACATTCGAAAGTTGAGGTTTCTAAGACCTGGGTTGCAGGCAATCAATATCAAACAAACTATCGGTGCGTCTATATTCATGGTCTTTGATGTATGTCTTATGCCAGCCTGTTTCTTTCATGTAATTCAGTTGTTGAAAATAGTTTCAATTTCGAGTTTTGTTTACACGAACAAAATTGTCATGAATTGTCATATTGTTGATGTGTCTTCACTAATTGAAATAATTACACTCTTACAAATATGTTTTATAGTTTTGACAATAATTGAAATAATGAATGTACTAAAATATTTCATATTCTATCTAAGTTTATTATATGTAAAAGTACATTTGTTTTGGTTTTTTACCTCAGAGAAACATCTTAGCCATTTTACTCATAGCGTAAGCTTAGCATTACGGGTAAAATATGTTTTTACATAAATCCAATTACAAATGTTTCATGTTAATTAATTCTCTCCTGTATTGAACAAGTTGAATATGTTTTTGTTGGTACTGAATATTATATTACTATATCATAAAGTTTGCAATTTAGATTAAACTTTTGAAGCGACCTTTCAACCCTCTTAACTTTATGCTAGCATATCTATGCCTATCATTCTATGTCTAAACATACATTTGAAAACGTACGTAGAGACATTGCGCCTCACTTGACGTTATCGTTGGAAAACAACATTAAGTTAAATTAAGTATGCTATCAAACCCAGAATTTCAAAAAAAAAATGCTAAAAGGTTGGTAAATTCTACATTAAATTCAAAATTTTATATAAAATGGTATTACATATTTGTAAAGCTTGAGTTGTCACCATTTTAATCTGGTTTTAAGATCTCTCAAATCCACACGAAACAAAACTGTTGGGTCTTTTCATGTTACAGAAATTTGTCTAATGAAATTAGTTGGAGTAAATTGATCGTGCGATATTGAATGAGAACCCAGAAGTGTGAGGGAAAAAACCTTCATAATGGGGCACAGAATTAGTATAATTTGCAGTTTTAATTTGATTCCTTTGTCAAATTTAGTCTTTTATTACTTGAAAATCAGTTCAATACTATTCAGAGTACGTTAGAAAACAATTGAACGAAGATTTTCCTGATAGCCCAGGATTTCAATAATTCAAGAAAAAAGATTATTCGTAATTAATTTTGAAAATATTTTTTTCCGAATGATTATCCTAATCTTGTTAGTTGTTTGTTTTTGTTTTACGTTGTTTGAATAGAATGTTTTACGTGAACAGTTCATTAATAGACAGTGTCACCCAAAATATCTTGTACAGAAGACATTATTTAAGATAGCATACTAATTTATTTTAGCTCAATTGTGGAACAACTTCTTACAACTTAGATTCATCACTTTCAAGTCCGCTTCATGGTCCCCCAGTACTGAGCTAGTAGGATAAAGTTTCTTGCTAAAGGAAACAACGGGGTAGGTTTTTGGATGGGATTCGACATTTTGAGAAGAAGTGATCATGTATACCACTAATAATTTGACTGTAATGAAGTTTGAATCACATGTTGCTAAACTAATTAATGCTCAATTTGGAATTTGCACGGATGACTCTCGGTTTCTTTAATCATGGGTAAATATGAGACAGATTTCCCAAAACATGATTATTTCAAAAGTCTTTTGGAGAGAACTGATTAGTTGTTTTCACAATGACAGTTAGTGTGAGATATTGTGACGCTTCTGAGATTGTGTTCCAATGTTCAGTTCACTTGATCCTGGCTCGATTTATGGTCCTGTTGGTTAAAAATCAAACATAAATTAGACAACAGTGTCGTTGATCCTTGCTATATGGGGAAGAGTTGTTGAATCATTGTAGGATAGTAAACCTGTACAATGTATTAGGTGATAGAAAAATATTAAACAGTTGTTAAGATTAACAGGTTGTCATAAATAACTAAACAAGTGTTCACGTGTATCGTGCTTGATGTGATTGTTTGTTTTCATTATTTGCTTGTGATATCTTTTTTATAACAAAAGTTTAAAGATCTAAAAACGTCTGCCTTTTTGAGATAAACAAAAACGCTTTCTGAAACCAGTCGACGAATTTCTAGGTGACTTTTTTAGTTGCCTAAAACTAGTTTTGAATAAGTTCTACCGTATCAAATAAAGGACATTGGTCTTTAATATCGGTTAATTTATCTCTAGGGAACCATAAGGCTCATTATTAGGATGAACTTATTATCGCGTCTAATTGTCCACATCAAATTTTGATATCACGATACATTGTGAAGCTGGGACATTTCATAATAACACAAACATGTACTTTTCACTAATTGGGATAATTGGTAATTGACTCATACTCTTAGATGATTAATAATTCATTTTATACATCAAACATTACAATTTGGTATTTTATGATAGTTTTTTATGAAGATTTTCTGTAGTGGATTTTTTCTGTGTGTGAATTGGTCGAAATAATTGCCTGATCGTTGTTGAGTAATTTTATACATACAATGTATTCTAGCGTTACATTTATTACAAATGAGGACGAACTATGTGTTCTACGGAAAGTGTACTATGATTCGCCAAAAGCAGTGCTCTTGTAATGCTGATTAGTACATATCCACATACAACTGTAAAAGATAACCACTTAAATCCCCAAAAATCGCTGTTTGGGAAATACCTTGTTGCAGAAGTTAGTTTAAAACGCAGTTGTATCTTTAATTTGTATCAGGGAATGTACGAAATAAGTTACAAAACGTTTACCAAATTTAAAACATTTCTTGTTATGCAAAGATACCTGAAAATTTTGCACATGTTTACACTATCTAGAAAAGCAGACAAGTTAAGAAATATAAATACAATAGGATAGTCGATAGACGTTGGACATCTCCATTTAATCAAAGTATTGAAATACAGAAAGGCTTTCGTGCACATTGAAGCCTAACGATTCCATACTAATGAGTACTCCTTACACATTAGATTCAAGTACAAATCGAGCAGGGCAAATAATACAGGCGAAGTGTGTATTCTATCCTGTATTACTGGAATATAATAAAGATTTTATATTCCTCTCAGTGCCCCTTCCACACGCTTGTTAATATAAGTAAACACCTGTCACTGAACAGTGAAACAAAGGCTGGTCAGATGACGGAACTACGTTTATCGTCTAGAAATTGACTGCGTTGTAAATCATAGACACATGTATCAGTCCGCAGGTTAAACTGGTCAGGCACTTTCGTCGATAGTTTTTGATTTGTGATATAAGTTAAGCCTTTTCTCCTTTATTTAGCTTTATAAGTTCATTAGGGTACATGTATATGTTATTAGCACGAGTTATTGTTTATATTTAGAAAAGCATCAATATATATGGAGGTTTTGTTATAAAAATGTACTAACGTCATTTTGGTATTCTAATTAGAGGGTTCACCATTAAATATTTTTATAGCAATATTAAAACAAATTTAGTTTTCCTGGACATTATTCTATAACTAGTACATGTACTCACCTACCCTTCCACACGTGAACCTCGTGTGTTATATAAATATACCGGCATAGCTTTATAAGTGTGCACGAGTGACTGTGCCACAGTCTAGGATTATATTTTCTGCTAGAGTCAATATACCTAAACCACGATATAAGAGAAACGTGAGCTGGTGTTATGACATTAAATAAAATACCAGACATTTTACAGCGTATTGATATCAGATAGTATAATAACATAACTTAACTAAATAATTAATGTAATCACTATCACCACCAATTAGTGGCAATTAAAACCAGTTAACCATTCATAACTGAGGTGACATTAAGTCTGTCATCAAATGTCAGACGAAATAAAAATGAAGTAACGTGATTTCCTCGTACAAAAATGTCTCTACTCAAATGTTGAAAATAGACTATGTGATTCCATCAATACAAAGTTTGACATTTAGACGAAATGTGAGTTGTTTGTAATACGGTAACGAGTAATCATCGTCTGAGCCGGATACTCTGTTTCAACAACGGGTATATCACTTTAAGAACCGTCTGTAAGTTCAACAAGATATGTTGTCCACTCTATATTATACAGCGTCTGTATGCTTAGCGATTGACCCCTCTACAGTTGACCCCGTTGCTGGATTCTTCATTTGTGCGACGGTGGCAGACATTTGAGAATTGATGAATGTTTTTGTGTATTGACTTTTGAAGAACGTAAAGGCAACAACGGGTATATTTCTTTATTAACAATTTGTTAGTTCAATAATGTTATCTGCTAGATATTCTACAGTCTTCTTTCAGAAGGGCTGCGGCGAGTATCCGAGTACTCGGGTATTCGCGATCTCGACCAGAAAATCGAGTGCGAATATTCGTCATGTCCGAAATCGTCAAATCGCGTTCTATTTGAAAAAAATGAAAGAAAAATTTCAGCTTAATTACCACTGAAAACGAACCGCACTTAAAATGAAAACTTTAATTTATGTAGGGAACGAATTATCTTGTGACAAAATTTCGATATGCATAGACGTTTTTCTCTGAAAATACCCGTAAAACATCAGGTAATAGAAATGTTTGGAGTACATGTACATGGTTTTCCTTACAGTAAAAGCTTCTGTAATTCTTCACTTATTTTTGTTATTACATGAATTTTGTATGCTTTTCCATTAACAAGTGATTCGTGGTTCGATTCGTGAATCGCTAAACACGAATCGTGGTTTGGATCGGATCGCCACTTGCTCAACTATCCATAGCCCTATCTTTTAGCTTTGTGATTAACCTTTATACATTTGATCAGTTTACTTATTAGTATTTCTTTGGATGTACAAAGTTGGCAGGAATTTCAAAATGTTTGAAGAGTTTTATGTAAATATATTCTTTCGAAGAACGTCAAGACTACGGACATGTTTCTTTCATTTCTGCTGTCATGGTTTTGCCAATTTAACTCCTGGTGGTCTGGTTTCAGTAAGGTTATTGATTACTTGTTTTTATCTTGGTAATATTAGTAGCTTTGTGTGTTTTGTGTTTTTGCAGGCAACATACGTCAGGTGAAGGGTGGTTTGACGTTTTCACTCAGACAATTTTGTTTTTGTTTGTTCTTATATAAGCAATTTTGAGAATAGTGCCCCATAAAACCTGATTAAAAGCCCAAGTGGCAATTATTTTGCCACTGTCCATTTCAAGGCGAAAAAGCCTTAGGTTATTGTTTTCTTAATGTTTCTTCATTTGAAAACATTAAATATCTCCCTCTTTGCATATTGGCTATGAAAGGCCTTTGCTCATTGGCAGTGAAAGATCTTTGCTTATTGGCTATGAAAGGTCTTTGCTCATTGGCTATGAAAGGTCTTTGCTTATTAGCTATGAAAGGCCTTTGCTCATTGGCTATGAAAGATCTTTGCTTATTGGCTATGAAAGGTCTTTGCTTATTGGCTATGAAAGGTCTTTGCTTATTGGCTATGAAAGATCTTTGCTTATTGGCAGTAAAAGGTATTTGCTTATTGGCTATGAAAGATCTTTGCTTATTGGCAGTAAAAGGTCTTTGCTTATTGGCTATGAAAGGTCTTTGCTTATTGGCTATGAAAGGTCTTTGCTTATTGGCTATGAAAAGTCTTTGCTTATTGGCTATGAAAGATCTTTGCTTATTGGCTTTGAAAGGTCTTTGCTTATTGGCAGTGAAAGATCTTTGCTTATTGGCTATGAAAGGTCTTTGCTTATTGGCTATGAAAGGTCTTTGCTTATTGGCTATGAAAGATCTTTGCTTATTGGCAGTAAAAGGTCTTTGCTTATTGGCTATGAAAGGTCTTTGCTTATTGGCAGTAAAAGGTCTTTGCTTATTGGCTATGAAAGGTCTTTGCTTATTGGCTATGAAAGGTCTTTGCTTATTGGCTGTGAAAGGTCTTTGCTTATTGGATATGAAAGGTCTTTGCTTATTGGATATGAAAGGTCTTTGCTCATTGGCTATGAAATTACTTTGCTTATTGGCTATGAAAGATCTTTGCTCATTGGCAGTGAAAGGTCTTTGCTTATTGGCTATGAAAGGTCTTTGCTTATTGGTTGTGAAAGATCTTTGCTTATTGGCAGTGAAAGTTCTTTGCTTATTGGCTATGAAAGGTCTTTGCATTTAGACGGTTACTGTTTCTGATATGTTGACAATACTTCTTGTCTATAAATAAATGTTGATTGAAGAATTTGTTCTGAACACTATATAATTCATGGGTACATGTGAATTGGTATATTCGAAAACAAGAATTTTGTCTAAGGAATTTTATTGAGTTCTGTTCATTGTATTTAGATACATTTTACAGTTGCTACGGTGTAAAAACAGTCAAACAAACAGTTGTAGCCTATAAATGCAACAATAAATGCACGAGATGCTGCTGCTGTAACCGATATGTACATAAGACAAAATTACCATTTTCTTTTACTTGTGTTAAAAGGAAAACTCTCAATTACTCGTATACACGAAACTAGGCAAATAAAACATTGTATTCTACATTCACAGGCCGGTAATGTAACTTTCATCTTACCTACTTACTTGCTTTATAAACAACTGAAATGTTGTGCCATACTTCTAGTTTTATTCAATTTTCGTTCATGTTTTACGGTGAAATTAGGTTTTATACGATGACAATATTCGATGACAATATGTAACATGAAAACTTCATCTCAATAGAGGAAAGCTAGAGGCTGATTAACCTAACTTTCAATAACTTGCTTCACACTTGAGCTAAGATACAGTTAATAATAATAATAATAATAATAATAATAATAATAATAATAATAATAATAATAATAATAATAATAATAATAAAAGACTTTATTTATAGAGGCAATACAGTTAGACAAAGCCCAATCTTCCCTGTGAGCCTCTTGACAACAATATTTACATAATATATACAACAAGCAAGGTTAAAACAAACAACAACATATGACAACTGATAATACATATTTACAACAATATACAATGAGAGTTATAGATTGATGTTAAAGTCACCCATAATTATGGTTTCTTTATTCTCACTGGGGATTTTCTAGTGTCTACACTCGACAGTGCCCTCAAAAAGTCATTAAAAAGGGCCTGTTTTTAGGTCAAAATGATTCACATTTATAAATGAAATAAATAAAATACAAAGAGTCAACTGAACAATTTTAAAATATTTCTCGTACCCTGAGGTTATCAAGATTCTTGATATTAGCCATTCTCGTACCCAGAGTCTAGTAGGATTCTCAATACTTGCTAGCATTGAGAATCCTACTAGACTCTGGGTACGAGAATGGATACCAGCAAGTTAGATCGACAACCTTGATAACCTTTGGGTACGAGAATGTTTCAAAATGAGCATTTATTAGTTTATTTACTTAATGTTCACATTGTTACATGAAAAAGTTTTAATTATAGTAATATGAATTGTAGCATGCATAATCAGTTTTTTTCTCAAAATTTCTATATCCAAGAAATACAAAATTATCTGAGCAATCCAAAATAAACATTAATAAGTTTATCAATTATCAATCACGTAAACATTGCGTATATAAACATTGCCGGTCTCATTACCCACCAATATTTAGGAGTGATTTATTTTTACAAATTCATAGTTTCGTTAGTTTACTCTTACCTTATAAACACTTCAATATATAAAATTTGTAATGTGCTTATACTCTATCTAAAATTAATGTTTAATATCAAAGTGGTACGTTTAAATCATGTAAATGTTGTTCATGCTTCAGCTTATTCGCCTATTTAGTGGGCAAGTCCATTGTTTAAAGTACAATAACACGCATGACCTAGAATACGATCTGTATATTGGACAATATAGTTACTGCTATAGACATTATAGTAAGTAAAAATACATGCGGGATGCATGATCAGTTTTGTCTCAAAATTCCTTGTTTCCAAGAGCTTTCGTAGGATAATTTATATATAATTTAATGATGGATTGAGTGTTTATGATGAAAATGTATTGTGTTGAAATATACATGAAGGCACTGCGAAGTCATAAAAATACACAAAAAACTGACATGAAAAATGCGATTTAAAAAAGTATATACTAAAACTGTTCTATGAGAAGCAAATTTCACAAAAAGTTCTAAACTGATATATAAAATACAATTTCATACATTAAAAAACCTACTAAAACTGTTATATAAAATGTCTTTATTTTTCTATTCTGTCGTTGAAACTTGTCTTTAATAAATACCATTGTGACAGGTCAGTATCTGGCCTGCTTGATATATACGAGAAATGTTTGAATGTTGATAGGAATGTGAGAAATAACCATCAATAATTTATCAAGATGAGAGATGAAGCACGCACTTTGACACACAGCGAGTGATCCTACAAATGGATAAATTTGATTAGGGACGATGCCATTTGTCCGGACTATGTTGACGACACGAAACATAGGGAAAACTAGTATATATAAATTGTGATAGCGTTGTTTTTTATCATGTCTGGGAAACCAATTGTTCCATGTTTCATTGCGGGGATAGCTTTTTTTCTGTCAGATATTTACAATAATAAATGCTCCGTCGATCATAATAATGTATAGATTATTACACTCGTGTGGAAACGTTTTATATCATATATAAAATATTATAATAATAGCATATGATATTATTGATTTTGGGCATAATATACAGTCCCAACCAAAATCCAAAAAGTCCTTGCGCAAAACTTTGCTTTTATGATCAACTGATTCCGATTTACCCTTGAAAAAAATGATATCAATTAACCTGCTGAGCAAGTCTAAAATCAGCATGAATTGGTTTACCAACATATCATTAATGTGACTTCTACAAAGTGAAAAATAATATTAGGTAATTTATGTCATACAAATGAAACTGAACCAACGTATCCACTTCTAAAACCATCCTGTAGTAAGATCATTTTTAAAAGACCGGTTGGTGATCTTAACTGAGGGTTTCCAGTGAAGCTCGTTACATCATGTGATAGTCATTTTCTACATGTATATTTCTGTGAATTCAAACTGTAACAAGAAAGGTGAAAAAATCAAAAAGTTATTTGAGCATACTCTAAAATCAGCATTGATAAGTTAATTACCTTATAAATAATGAAACTCCTACAAACTAAAAATAATGTTAGTTAATTTATGTCATACAAATGATACTAGACCAATTTGTCCAGTTCTAAGACCGTCCTGCTTGTAAGACTAGTTTTTAAAGGCCAGTTGGTGATCTTAACAGAATGGTTCCTGTGAAGCTCTTGTGAAACGTTAACCATGTGGTGGAATTTTTCTATATTTCAGTAAATTTAAACTGTAACAAGAAATGTGAAAGACGGGTTAGTGGTCTTAATTGATACATTCTATTCTATCTCGTGTTTGCCCCGCCTGGGAATCGAAACCACGACTCAAGTTCCTCAGTAAACTTGTGTTCTACCAACTGAGCTTGTCAGGCGGCTGTAGCTTGTTTAAAACTAGTGTATTTTTTCTATTTCAGTAAATTATAATTTGAACAGTAAGAACAAAGGATCATCACAATGAATGTAATTGTTTACACCAACATTTTACTCTCTGTTATAATCAGTACATGTACAGCCGCCGGTTTGACAGACGAACAATTAGCACAGGTAAGTTAAATATTATTTATTGTACTCATGGTGATGGAGACTGACAAAGCTAGAATGTCGCCATCTTGCCATTTCAAATGTCGCCGTCGCATTAACAGGGTCATGCGAAGTGCAATATGATGAACAACAAAGCAATACGACGGACAGCAAAAGCATACGTTTTGTAAAATATCACATATTTTTGGCAACATTTCAGCTATATTTTGTCTAATATTGTCGCTCGTAGTATCACACTGCACGCTTAGATATGTCTCTTCGTATTGTCGATTGTCAAGATCTGTAAACCTGGCACTTCATACGACGCCCAGCAATACGAACCGACTTTCAAAATGTCGCTCCTTATTTTGCTTCTACAATCCGCGAAACTCGACCATGCAAATCGGCGCTCGTCTCGACAATGCTACACAAGGCATGTCGACAACAGAATTTAAAAAAAATATGTATATAATCACCACTCGAGTGCCAATAACAAGTGATTTTATTCTGTGTGCATGTCGTCGCATTAATGTGTCACGTAAAAAGTCACATTGATTGTTTGAAAGCTCCGATTGTATCGTTCCAAGTACTAACATTTTTCTGTGACCTTTTATACAAAAATAGTTAGGTGCTAATTGCCTTTTTAAACCTTAATGAATGTTGTGAATGTACGATCACGTCAATGGCCATTAAACTTATAGCAGGAAGGACGAGTAAATAAAAGATCAATGAATACTCGTGCGTGGAATGTTTTCATGGACTTATGCTCTAATACTGCCACTCGATTAAATTATATCAATTTTGTACTGTAACAAGCACAGCAAATGGCGCGTTCGGAACTACCTCGGCGATCTTCTTCTATGATCGCCGAAGTTGTTTCGAATGCAAATGGCGACCCAATATTTATGCAAGGCATCAAAGAGCTCAGGGAAGCGTTGATACAGAATATGTACTCATTGCATGATAAGAATGCATTGAGACATGCAATGATTTTACAACAAAGTGAATGTCTGTCAACTTTACATGCTATGCAGCATAACAATTCGTCTCACTATAATGGTTTTGGATGAAACACGCATGGAATGTTTAAAACATAGCTTGAATTACCTGCGTCTTTTTGAAAAAAGTTCTGTCAACTGAAGTCTTGTCCTTGTAAATACGATGATAATTCATGTAACATTAAATGATCATATGGAAACATCGCCTGTAATTTGTTTGTTAGTCAACATTTCACTTTGTTCATAGAATTGTATTACACGGTTAAATTGTTGAGCATGTTTTGAGTAAATATTGGAGTATGTTAGAATGAAACAATTCCTGATCAAAGCGTCCAATTCAGAGTTAGTTTACAAAGTACGAACTAATCGTTTGTTGTCACATTCGAACATGTTAAGCTCGTTCGTACGTTTTCTTTAATGAAATCTAGAATAGCTTGAAATTTGATTATTCCTGAATCAGCGTGGCTTCCAAACTTCAACAGTAAGCAGCCTATACCAATACGTTTAACGATTTACTAGCTCTGGTGTTATTTTTACTATTCGTTTAGTTGCTTGCGTTTAATGATGAAAGCGAATAGGAGTTTTGCTGACTGCAAATTCAATGAAACGGTCAATAATTCTCACACTTCGTGAGAAATACATTTATATTAATAATCCAAATGTCGAATAGGATAATCATAATGCCACTTTGAATAAATATGAGACATTGTAGACGCGGTCATACATTTAATTCATTTGTTAGCACCACCAATTAAACTGTCGGCATCAGAGAGATAACCCCCCCCCCCCACACACACACACACAAAAACTAAATACATATAATGATACATAGTAAATGTTATGTGACTCTTCACCTCAGAAACCACAAAACTGCCACTCTCGTTCAACTTGTTTCTTATTCTTGGGCCGATTTTCAAAAAACTTGGTCTAATTAACAAAACATCATTAGTGGTATATACTAATTTATTTTAGCTCAATTGTGAAACAAGTTCTTACGACTTAGATTAATCACTTCTAGTCACTTTCTGGTCGCCCAGTACTGAGCTAGTAGGATAAAGTCTCTTGCTCAAGGAAACAACAGGGTAGATTTTTTATGGGATTCGAACCAACTGGGAACTGGCTACCCACTGATAAACAGTCCAACGTCGTAACCGCTCGGCCACCCCCGCTTTAATTGAATATTGACATTCACCAATGATAATACATGTTTGTTGCAGACTATAGATGGAATTGATTGTATTTTTATTTATATCATTTCAGATATTTAATGAAAAATCTGATAGAACGGACTTATTACCTGCAACTAGAGATGACTTTACATCTATCCGTGACGAAGTTAATAGTTTAG
Source organism: Mactra quadrangularis (assembly GCA_025267735.1). Classification (NCBI taxonomy): domain Eukaryota; kingdom Metazoa; phylum Mollusca; class Bivalvia; order Venerida; family Mactridae; genus Mactra; species Mactra quadrangularis. The sequence continues at coordinate 1,041,974 of CM046298.1, forward strand.
ACCAGACCTTGTCTTTATTAGGTGAAACAGACGATACGTTGGTAAGCAAACGTCCTTTTTGTAATGGATTCACTGGGTGTGGACGAGTTCGGGGTAAAAGGCTTGCTCCTTCTGTCATCTTAGACAAACTTCAACTCGCACGATCTTCTCAACCTTCTTCGCATGGATCTTCTTCGCCAGTTAGAGCCAAAAGACCGTTCTGTAACGGTTTCTTTGGATGCGGTAATCCCGGAAAGCGATTGGTTTTTAGAAACGCCCCAGTTGGTTATGGATTCGCAGACAAAGAATCTACGGAGAAGAGAATTTTCTGCAATCCAGGGGCGTTTGGTTGCTCTAATAGAAACAAAAGAATTCCTTTAAGTAACTCTGTTATGCTTCGCATGAAATCTATTTTAGACAATGAATAATCTTCTATTTAAGCATGAACATTCTTACATCAACTTTGGCGACGGAATTTCTGTCGTTGTCATTGGTTGGTGTTATTTAAATTTTGCGCATGCGCAGTGACCTATTTTATGATCAAATGAAATATTCAGTCTTTAAACATCGTTCTTGTTTCTGCAACCAACGCTGTTGGCATTCTAACTCGCAAAATCATCAAATATGTGAATAATTATGTTGAATTTGAAGTTTTTGTATTAAAAGATTTGGAAAATTTTATTACTGAATGTAAGCAAATATTAAATATAAAAATCTAACTATTGGCCATTTTGAAATGAAAGATAAGATCATTCAGTTTAACATGTTATTATTAAAGCTTCAAATATGTCTAAAACAGTGAAATGCTTGTAGAATAGCGAAGCAAAATGGAAAAAACAACGATTTTATTAATTCCAGGGTTTCAACAATGTCATTTATATGAGTAGAATTGTTTTGTTAATATACATTCTATTCTGACATCATTGATGACGTCACAAATTTTCAGAATACAAAATGTACAGCAGCCAACATGCTAATTTGAATAACAACATACTCCTTACGTTCTAGAATCTAAATTGACGTCATCAATGACGTTTTACTCAAAGAAACAGCAGCCATTATGCTAATTTGAATAAGAACAAATTCCTATTGTATTAACATAATATTATGAAATTTTGAACATATTTTTTTCTATAATTATCAAAAGATATAATGGATGTGTTTTTTTTATTTTCTTTAATGCATGTTTCTACATATCTATGAATCTAAATCTTTGATACAATGCATGTGATATTGAAAGATTACTGATAAAAAAACTAACAATGTTTGAATTTTAATATTTGTTTCTTTGTTATTACTAACTCCTAACTCCGTTCTCCTTCTTGTTTTTTCCTATGCATAAAAATCTCAATGCTGTATTTATAAGCATGCTATATTTCTTAATGGAAGTGCATTCTGGCAAACTTCAATAAAGTCAGACTTCTTAAAGACCATATTCTTCGAATATAGAATGTATCATATAACACGGAATTCACAGTACACTACAACCTCTCTTGAACAACACCCACATGAGGAACAAAACAATTTGCTCAGCAAGTATAGTGAATTCCATGTTTATCGAAACATTCCATATTTAAATAATTTGGAGTTTTTACTTGTATTATATCGCCTAACCATATTGCAGTAGTGTGTTTAATTTTACTGAGGTTGCACTACGACGGCCTTCTTTGAGAAAACTGGTATACTCATACATGCCTTGTTCAGCTGGCGTCTGTAAAGCTGGAACATTCAAAGTTAATGTGTGAACGATTTCCAGAACCGAAAAAGTTGATTGTTTTAGAAACCCGAAGACTCTAGAAGAACACGTAGAATATCAACTTTGACCGGCGTTCAACACACAAACCGTTTTCAATATAGCAAAATATTTTCTTATACTGTAAATTCAATACCAGGTACAACAACCAAAAGTCGAATATATAAAATCTCTTGCCCAATTTTGCCAAACTCCCAATCAAATTGCAGGATAATATACAGAATAGTCATAATAATGCCGCTCGTATCGTTATTATACTATACTATGAATGTATGTAAAACGCTGTATCAATGTCTATTTTAATAAGATTAAAGACCACAGATAAACTCTGATTTTGGATTAAAGTCTGAAAAGGAATTGCTTACAGATTTTCTCTATATAAAAATTAGTAAATACCGAGTTGTGAGAAGTAAAGTATCTATTAAATATTTACATGAGCGGGGTTAATGTATCCGCCCCTTGACAGTTGAATCAAATTTAACGATAGAGAAGTTTATATATTGAAGTGGCTGTTATTGAAAGGTTGTTGTAATTTAGAGGAGATCATTCTAAGGAAAGATACATGATCGTAGTTTTCACCATAAAAATCTTGAACGAATGTGTGACTCAGGGTACGAATGTAAGTATTTTTTCTATGTTATTCTATACAATAAACTTCTGTTTGATATTCCTATATGATGCATGTATAAAATCTTTATATGTATTTGATTGCCCGTCAGATGTTCTTGGGCGAATGAAATTCTTAGAAAAATTGATCTTGTAATTTTACTTTGGTGAAAGCATATTTATATGGTGGCTGATTTATGCCATGTCGTATTTTCGTTTCTTCGCCACGAAGAAACGAAATAACGAAAACACGAAGACACGACAAATCCATAGTTTGTCGTATCTTCGTCTTTTCGTTTCTTCACCACGAAGAAACGAAAGACAAAGATACGACAGATGTAGGGCGGAAACACGACACATTTTATCTGTCGTATTGTTGTATTTATTTTGTCGTGTGTTCGTTTCGTCGTGACGAAGATACGACAAAATATGGATTTGTTGTGCCTTGGTGTTTTCGTTCTTTCGTTTCTTCGCGGCGAAGAAACGAAAATACGACATGGCATAAATCAGCCACCATATATTTATGTAACATAGTTTTAATAATATGTTGATAAACTTATTTATGCTGAATTTTGGAACTTAGTTCACTTTTTGTCTCTTGGTCAGAGGTGAATTTGTATTTGTTATTCTAAAAGACATTAATTCGTCCAAGGACATCTTGAGGAGCACTGTATTTCGATGTACTATAACTCTAAATTACTCTAAATTATTATTGTTCTTGCCGTTACTTATAAATTTTTTATCGAATCTCCTATCCTGGAATCTTGAATGCAATTAGATTTATATAAGTTTCCTTCTAGATCTGCGCTCTTATCATATTCTATATAAACCTTAACCTCTGTATATTCTGGCTTTGACTTCAGCTTAAATGGCTCCAAAAGGCAAAATATTCGAAGCTCGATGTCCGATATTCAATATCAAACCAGCTGGATGTTCGACATTTGCGTATGCAAATACGGCTTTGAGTTACTTCATAGGAAACATTATTCATCTGCAAAAAGAAGCCCAAGTATTTTGGTTTAGAACAATTAAATTTGATAATCAAATACATGTATATTTGAATTGTAGAATGATCTAAGGGTTTAAGGGCAGCCTCAATGTACATGAACTGGTCGGCCGACTATACAATCTTCATTCAGTCACTCTTTAAACAAATGGTCTTCACGGTTTTGACATCACAGTGAAGGGAAACATTCACAGGTAAACTTCTTGCTTTAGGAAATAAAGCGATGTCTAATATGGGATGAAATGCAGTTTCTAATTCCCGAAGCCGTCATACCACTGGACAAATAAAATATATATTAAAGTGCATGCATATTATTTTGATCACCGTAAATATTTAAATACCTGATTCTACTGATTGAAAAAACATTGTTTTATTTATATTTAAGGATCTACAAAACGTTTACAAAGACATGCCAGGCAATCTGGATGCATACAAACAATCATCTGGGAATTTTGATTTAGACGATAACGATGATGTTTCCACATTCGATGATAATTTAGACTTAGCCTATCTTCTACAACAAATGGCTGATGAAGGTCCAGAGAGGCAAGGATTAGATATGGACACTTGTTTACAGACATATGGACAGAACAGTTTACTTTGTACAGAAATACTCGAGAAAAGTAAAGTCCAGGAAAAAATGAACACTGTACCTTGTTCAACACAAACTTGTATAGACAGATTTGCTTCTTTGTTTAAACACGACATCAAACGGTCCAGACAAAACGAATGTAAAAGTGTAGGATGCCGAGTTAGTCAGTATGTGAAAAAATCATTCTGTAATCGGTATGGATGTGGACGTCGAAGAAAGAAGACTGACAAAGAAAGCCAGCTCAGTGGTATTAGCGATGTTTACCCTGTATGGGAGAGTACAAAAGACAGTCTTATATTGTCTGATCATGACGTATTTCCAGTTGCAAGATCCAACACATTCCGGGAAAACCAACCACGTGACGATTTTAGAAGAATACCCCCACTATGTGGTACGTCCTCACAAGATTGTCTAAGAAAGAAAGTTAAAAAGGTTAAGAAGTTTCGCCAATAGACATTTCTAATGAACACAAATAAGGTTATGGTAGAACTCCCCTAATGCCAAGTAACATGGGCACAAGTTAAAAGCATGATAATTTATTACAAAACATTATATTTTTTGTTTATTACACTACATGTATATCAGTTATTTTGCATGTAAAAGATTTATAAATCAGCATTATGTTGCAAATTTATTGATGAAAACTTTACGAAAATAAGTTAGTATCTCCTTGTGGTATTAAAATTGTGTAATTTTTAATTTATCAATACTATATAATAGCTCATTTTAAAAATTTGCCATCGTAAAAACATTAAAAATACAATGTTCAAATAGATATACGTACCAGTTTTCTGATAATTTTCTGTGTTCATAAATATGGTATTGTATTACGGGGATTTCTAACCGTTAACTTAATATTGTCCGTAACATGGTAAACTGTATTGTAAAATACATCATGTTTGGTTTTACAGTACATGTAATTAGAAATAAACATGTAAAGTTGTCAATGATTTCTATTACTTAGGGCAAGTTTTGTTAGAATATTGGACTCGACCCACAATGTTTGGTTCATACATTCAATAAAGTTTGAGAGATGAACTATAGTTTGTTTTGTGTGAATAATCCAACTTCATGGTCTTAGTAAATGGTTTCTTTTATTATTAAAAGCGCTGTATTTAATTGTCCAACAATATTAACAAGGGTATACAGTCTCTTGATCTTCAGAATGAAAACAAACACTTGGGTGTTGGTCATTTGTGTGTCAGCCAAAAATTTTAAAAGATTGAAATAGAACATGAAATTACTTACATTTATTTGTTCGAAAATGCCTACATTGGCCTATGAAGTTACTCGTAATCTTTAGCACAAATATTTTTCAACATTCAGAGTAGCAATTATCTCGGAGACAATATTTAACAAACAAAATTCGCACCGGCTCTTAGTCTCGTTGCTTTATTACAACTCCAAAGAGAAACAACTCTCACAACATCATAATAAAATCTACCAACAGTTGCCTCCCTTTGCACTCAAAGTATAAAACACTACAATGTGCATCTGGCAAACTTTACATGATAATTGTTTATATCATTGTGTCATTATCATTTCGTTATCATTAATTGCGTTATTGACATCAATGTGTTGCACTTCTGTGACAAAATAAATGACAAATAAGAGTATTTAAAAGGGCTCCCATTGACAAATAGTATTATAGAAGTACAAATTTAACTGCCCTTTATTTAGAAAGTCGCCGGTTTATTTAAGGTTATTTGTAGCACAGGGTGTGCTTCTCGTTTGGTCATGTTACTTTAGTGAGTCCATTTGAGAATCATAATATGGAAAGCATTCTTTTGTGATCCTTATCACTAGGTCTGATTATGAACAGGCTTCTTGACATTGCATTAAAGCAACAAAAATGTAAATTTTTGGTTAATTCAAAACTAATGATTGGTTTACACGTATATAGATATAATTGTTTTAATGTTTGCATGGTTTGAGGTATTACATTTTGGTGGTTGGAGAAATCTCGTATTGGTGCTGGGGAAAGCATGACTGATGTAAGTATCTTTATTATATCATTAATATTATGTTTGTTTTTATGGTCACTTCTAGATATACTGTTATTTGATGTTAGTCGCTTTACTTTCGAATAATAGAACATGATAGCCTCTTGTTATCCAAGTTCAATTTGTGGCTAATTTCTTCATAATTAATTATTGTGTTGACTGAACATTAAACTTTGATCGTGGAATTTGAAATAGGCCTACGAATTATTATTCGGCTGGTGCAAAAGTGATGTTGTCATTTGAAAAGGCTGAATCTTATAGTTAGTTATATATGCATGTATAATCTACGAAAAGGATTAATTATAATGTAATTTGAACTTGGGTAAAAGTACCATCTATGGAGAAATATACTTTAAATGCTGTGTATATTGCTATTGCTATACATTTTTCCTCACAAGGCAAAGAAGAGATAACCACAATTAATAATTGCAAACCTTGACCATGTATTTTGTCTTTACTACCAAACATTGTGAATGTGTATCCTATTTTATATCATTGTACGTTTATCTTTGCTAAAGTTGTGTTGGTCAATGGTTTATTATTTGGCAATAATCAGCTGTATCCATTAAATCACTGAAATATATCTTACAGAAATTCTTGACACTGTGGACATGTCATTATCGTACCCAGAGTCTAGTAGGATTCACGATACTAGAATTTTGATAACCTCGGGTTCGAGAATGTGGCCATTTGGACACTGACATGTAAGACCGACACATGTGAATTTGTGTAAAACAATCCATCAGTTGTAAAATATATTATACACTTTAACAGGACTCGAATTAAACAAAAAAATGAACTAGCAAATGTTTGCGAGTTGATTTTATTTCGACTCGCATAAATGCAGACGATCGCTTGCATTTTTCTCTCCGAATTTTTATGGCTGACATACATAGTAACTATTCATATCATGCAATATTAAGACAACATAGTTCTATATTTAACTATGGATCGAACACGGTCGTTTTTGTGGGATAGACAAAGAATATCGAATATGTTATAATATGCTATCGATCTTTCTGAATGTTTCAATGCTAATTTGAGCCTCATTAGTTTAGACAGAATATTATTGAAGCGATTTCAACTCACGAAAATTTGTGATTAAAAGTAAATGTTACTCGCAATTTTTAAAATCCACTTTCATTTGCGATTATGCGTGGTTAAATTCTAACCCTGCACTTGAATACCAAGTTCTTCGTGTTTTATTTGTAGCAAACTCCAGCAGAAGATTTGTCCAGATCTTCTAAATTAAGAGCACACGCGTGTGGGACATCAGTATATGATTGTCAAAAGGGAAGAAGAAACCCTTCGGTACGAAATACAGAAAGTTTGTTGTATCAATACTTCAAAAGATTACAATCCTCTCGAAACACAAAAGTAAGTCAAGTTTTATTTTATGTAATATATTTGTTTAAATGTTTGCTTGTAATATAAGACGGAAACTTGATCCATAAATAAGGTTAGCATGGACAGAATTAATTTGTAATGACTGTAGTCTTAAACTGTTTTTGTAGCATTGATTTTGGGTTTTTTTTGTCTATACAAATTCTCAAAAAATGCATTTTTTCAAATCAAATAAACTTTTTTGTTTGACCAGACATTCGGGACGCCTCTACAATTCATTGAATGAATCATTCGAATAGATTCGTGGAAAGTCCAGAAATAAATTGGGGTTATTTACTACACACGCGATGAAAATTTAAGGCAATCTTAAAATGCTCATCTCCTAGATTATTTCAGAGACATTGATGTCCCTGGATATTCGTAGTGAATGGCCGAGGAGTTCCGAGTGCCAATATAATTGTTATTTATCTTTTCATATTTTTCTGTAGCAATCGACAGCAGCAGTTGTTAACCATCCATCAAATATCAACAATGAAAAGAAAGCTGTACCAAGCAAGACATTACACTTGGCTGACAATGGCAGACAACTCGACGATTCAAAAGATCCACTTCCGGTTTCTAGATCGGACAACTTCCGGAGAAACCAACAAAGTGATGATTTAAAGAGCAAAAGTATACATGTACCGGTCTGTGGTACTGACGATTCTGAATGTCAGAGGGGGAAACCATTGAAGCCAAAACATAATTGATAAAACTTTATCATTTAGGCAATGATACAGTGAATACATTTTGTTTTGTTTAATGTTTCATTTCTCCATTCACTTCATTATACTTGTTGTTTATTTCTTAAACTTTTCTAGAGCATTATCTAGTTTTAAAATATGCATGTAAACTTTTAAAACAAGTTATTTAAAGCCCATGTATAAAGTTACATACAAATAGCGAATGTATTTCATTTTTTTTTCATTAGCAGGGAATTAGATATCTGTGTTTCAGTTCCTTAGGTGTTAAAATATTAGTAAACTTACTTGTACCAGAAACTTGTTTATGTATATTTTTTTTTTTTTTGCAGTCCATCAAGAGAATTAGTATTGATTTAGGGGCTTTAACGACATGAGTTAGTTTTTATGGTTGTACATGTTTCCTCTATTAGGATTCACTGTTCATTTTAATATATTGTTTATATTTATGTCTTAACCTATGGTTTAATACTTACGTGTGTATTATTCGTTTACTGTTTTTACTCTTTAGTTATTAAATTTTCTAATAATATTAGAAAATTTAATAACTAAAGAGTAAAAACAGTACACGAAAAATATACTATGCAGTAAAGGTCCGCTTTTCTATAAAGACCACCTTGGATGTTACAAAATGTTTTTTGATGAGATTATTTCCCTAATGCTATTTTTTGATAAAAGGTTCTTATACATGTATTAAGACCATGCACTCCTCTATTTAAACCGTCGGTTTTGATAATCTTAAAAGTGGGACTTTACAGTATGTAAGATGTCAAAAAATATAAATATAACTTTTAAGAGCTATGATTGTTTTTTTTTTCTTAATATTACACATATATTTTATGTTTGTTTGTATGTAAACTGACTTTGAATAAAAGTTCTTGTATCTTGAACAAGGTGTTAAAGTTCTCGTACAAAAAGTCTTGGTCAATGTTTCATATGTCTTGTCTCAGGATGGATTCAAACCCAGGGTTGGACTGACACTCGATACGATTTATCATTCAAACATGCATGTTTGCTTAGTCATGTGTATGTATATACATGATGTCAAAGAATGGGCAATTATAGGCAATATGCATTGATGCTGGGCCTCTATAAACTGTTATTGTCTTTATAACTATATCGATCGATTTTGCTGAGATTTTACACACTTTACTTTTTCCAACTTTGCCTCCTTGTATTTAATAGTTCTTTTGAAATTTTAACGAATAAATAATCAAAGATCAACGATCTCGACTACAATACACTTAAACTGACAGCATGTTTAGTTCTTCAGTTTAGAAACAGACTTAAATTATCATTTTTCAAGGTAAGTGTTCAGTGTAAATGGTATAAACATACAGTAGAGAATACAATGTATGTCCCGGGTTAGGCTAAATCTCAACAAGGCGCAAGCTTTAACATAGTACTAAAATTGGCACATATACACATTCGCACGTGACTGATACATGTCAATTATTAAGAAGACTACCCGTAGACTATTTTTAGAATATTTCATGACCAAACTCCACGCAGATATTTCTGTCTAAGAGTCGAACCCATGGCAGCTTTCTACAGAAAATAATGAGCATCAATAAGATTAGCAACAAAATTATTCCAGCAATTTCAGAGTGGAAGATTTTTGACCGTTTTACTACAACCAGTCATCAGCTTGTTACAGAACTTAGCGGTCAAAATGCACAGTTAAGATGAATTTTAAATAATGCAGATAGAACAAAAATATGATTATATCCGTTATTTAAGTCCAAAAAGAAAAAAAAGTTGATAGGCCCAAATTCATTTGTATCACGATCAACTGCGACAAACAAGGGGCGCAACGCTGATAAAAATATAATGTCAAACATCTTGTAGCGGTTATTCCCCTTTGTTATGATAAAATAGGTCAAAGACGCTACTGCCAATTGATAGAGTTCGGGTCAGTAGGGCAACGACACTGTTGTTTATATCAGATATAAAGAGTGATAGCAGCGGATTTTTGTCTTCATTTATCAAAATATGTAAGTACATGTATTCGTTATTTATTATTTTTATATCCTCGAACGTCTAAGTTAAAGCGCGTGCGGCGATTAGCGACTGTCCGAAACTTGTGTGACTGTCTAACTGTAACACCTTTGTAACTATGTCACGACTCGCAAGAATTGGGATACGCCCCCTATTAAACAAGGGCTTTGTTAGAGAACTTTTTTCTAGAAGAATCTGGTAAAACTGATTGGGTTTACCCGGTTTAGCATTATTAAAGTTATGAAATTGAACCACTTTCGGTTTCACAATGCGGGCATAAGTGCTCTAAATTTTGAACTCGCATTATTCGGACAATGGTCATTTCGACCCAGTTGATACCGGTCGTTGTAGCAAGTAAAAACATCTGACGTATGTATTATAATTCATACAATTAATGATTTATTGGTTTGATTACAGTCAATTACCATAACTTACTTGGCCAAAGCCTTGGACTGTTGAAAAAATATTCTGTGTTAAAAAAGTAAAGTTAAAACATATTTTAATTCACATGATCTGACTTTTTGATAATTTTGAGCTTACAATATTTAACATTTAGAGCTGTCATTGATTGGGCTTAAAGGGTATCGATGATATTGATATATCGAGAAACGAATATCAACGATACACTGATATATATCGATGCATTCACTGCAGTACTATACAAACCATTTATGTTGTCATAAACTCATAATCGATGTATATTTGTCATGAATGTTATACCTTGATATCCTGCTTTAAACTGGTAAGTAGTTGGTAAAAAGGATTTGTATTGATAATAAATAAATAAAAAGATCTATCACAAATTGATTGTTTATAATCCATTCATATTATGACAGCGCACCTGTTTCAGCTAACTATAGAAGGTTTGTCTTGACACTTTTATACATTTTTCTTCATTGGCTTTATTATTGTATTTCAAAATTCATATCGATTATTGATCGAAAATAAAATATTGACGATACAATGATATCAATAGAATCGATGACAGCTCTAATAACATTCATAATAAATCAGGCTATACAATAAATCAGGCTATATAATATATCAGGATATATAATAAATCAGGATATATAATAAATCAGGCTATACAATAAATCAGGCTATATAATATATCAGGATATACAATAAATCAGGCTATATAATAAATCAGGATATATAATAAATCAGGATATGTAATGAATCAGGATATATAATAAATCAGGCTATATAATAAATCAGGCTATACAATAAACCAGGCTATATAATAAATCAGGCTATATAATAAAGAAATTTTATGATGAGGATTGATCTTCTATATATTTTCAGCTTCATCAATTGATCAACAATGACAAACATGGATAGATTGATGCCAAGTTGGATGTATAAATGGATGATTATAAATAGTTTGATATTGATAATGGATGGAGGATTTTGTGTATTGAGACCTCATTCTTTACCTGGTGGTTGTCTGGGATCTAATATTTATTATCCTTGTAAGTATTCTGTCTATCTGATTAAAACCTATGCCGGAACCGTGGCATAGTGGTTAGCATGTCTGACTTCGAATCCGGTGATCGGGGGTTCGAGCCCAGTTGCAGTAGGTCTTACCCTATATATAAGTTGTCTGCCTCGTGGTAGGGTAAGTTAGTACTGGTGAAAGAAAAAGTGTCCAGGAAACCTATAGTAGGAAGAGCTGGCCATCATATGTATGACCTGAATATGTGTTGAATACAACGTTAAAAAAAGAAAAAGAAAGATTAAAACTTGATATAAAATTCTCTACTTGTATACTCGCTTATTTTACATCTGACCAAACCCATGTCGGTAGCACATTTGGTAGCATGCCTGGATTTTAAATCTAGTGTCCCAAAAGTGGTAAGGGTTTGAATACCATCTGAGGAGGTTATACCCTTTTATAGAAATTTTACAATAATGACAATTTTCCTCCATTAATAAGGTATAAAGAGAAGTTTCCCGCCTTGTGGAAGGGTAGGCAAGTACTGGTTATAGACAATGGTCCAGGAAAGCTAGGTTAGGTGCGCTGGATGCTGTAAGATATCCTAAAAAATGTGTTGACATGGTGTTGACCCTGTATAAATAAACAAACTACATCTGAAAAGCTTGTGGTACTTCGATGTCACATGCAAAAACTTACCACACAAATAATTCAATAAGCATATAAAAAATGGCCTGTTTTATTATAATGCCTAAATATAGACACATTGTTTTTTATTTTGATTCTAAATAAATTTCTTATGATATGAAAATAAGTAATTGTCAGGTTTGATTTTTTATAAACCAGAGGAGTAAATAAAAATGGCCATATATATAAATGTTTAACGCAACAGCAGTCTAGATCTTCTAACATCTAGACAGGGCTGTGTGGAGGCCTGACATTAGAAGATCTAGACGGCTGCTGTCTACCCCAGTGAGTCCCACAAATACTGGCAGCAGATGACAAATAAACTATGGAAGTTAATTGATGAAGAACATAAATGATGTCATATTAAAAAATGAGAGGAAACACATGTGCCTTTGTAAGAATATAATTTTCAATATTTTCTGGTGAGTGATTTGTACATTCAGGGGAATTCAAACTATCCAACCTCTTTATTTGATTCTCAGTTAATTGTTATTTTGTATTTTTACAGATCAGTTATACATTGAAGCTGACAAACATTATGCTGATCCGACAGATTCTTTCATATTTACTCAAGGATTGTAAGTGCTTTAATATTTAGTGAAGAATAATAAGACTGTTATATTGTTGGATTGGTAATCATTGGATAGCCAATTCTGGGTTGGTTCGAATCCCATCCTAAACTTACCCTGTTGTTTCCTTGAGTAAGAAACTTTATCCTACTTGCTCAGTACTAGGGGACCTGGAAGAGACCTTGAAAGTGATAAATCTAAGTTGTAAGAATTTGTTTCGCAATCAAGCTAAAATTAATTAGTATACCAACTAATTTAGTGCAGAACTCCTTTGAATACCGTCATCAACAATTATAAATCATAATATTTTTCATTCATCAGATCTTATAAGTATTAAGTAAGTCATTTGTTTTAAAAATTTAATTAGAAATTCAGGTCCGAAGCACAGGATTTTTAATCTAGTTAACTGATAAATACACAGGTTTGTATCCACTTTGTGCAGTTATGTTCTTCCATGAAAATTATGTGCTTAGTATAGTAACTGGTTAACGGCTTTTTGAAAAATAATGATTAGGTCGACTGACTGCTGTGATATAACCTATACAATCTTTTACTAAGGCATTTAACCTAAAAGGCATTTATAAAGAAGTCTATGTTTTCACTAATGCGTATTACATATTTTCTATTTCAGTGGTAATTTGGTTGAAGCTGTCATCAATATCATGGTAGTATTGAATGTGTTTAAGTCTGTTAGATTATCTAAACTAGTCACTCTGGGCGTCAGTGTCATGACAGCATACAAGACATTCCTCTTCTGTTTGTACTCCTTTGATATTGGGCAAGGTGGACGACCCATGAGCACTTTGTTAAATGAATTTTTAGTGTTTGGACTCGGCTCCGTGTGGTTCATCGTACCAGTTTATATTATATGGATCCTACTCCCTGATTTTCTAAATGATCAACCTACAAGTGCTCGATCATCGTATAAAAGTGACAATACTTCAAACAATGAGAACATTAAAAAGTATTCTCAAGTGAAGAAAGCACCTGTAAACAATGACAGCTCGGAGGAAGCCCAAGAAAATGACGACAGCTCTGATGAGGAGAAGAGTTCAGCAACGCCAACTAGAGGAAGATATAACATGAGAAAAAGGCGATCGTAATAAACTTGGTGTACAGTTTGAGAATTTTTTACTCAATCTTGTGGCTTCCTCTTTTAACTGATTTATTGTTTGCAAATTTAGGGGTGTATAGTCCGTTTGTTTCTCAACTGTCAAAACATGAATGTGTTTGATAAAATTATTGTTGTAATATATCCATGAGTTTCTGAAAGTGTGTACTATTATGATCGAGTAAAGCTTCTTATGCAGTAAGGTATTTTAATAACAATTAGGCCGCCAGAACAAAAACAATTCATTCAGTCACCATGAAATTATTCAAGCTTTGACAGTTGAGAAAAAAAAGGACTTTAACATTATGCAGAACCCATATTGCAATAGATTGTGATATATATTTGATTTTTGGGGTAGATAAGAGAAGCAGGATTTAATACACACGCACTGTCTTACATGGATTGCTGGCATATACATTTGGGGTCCTAAAGTTGCTTTACACCTGTATTGTTTCATATTTTTATTTTATTTTTAATTGCAAACATTGCAGACACATTTTGTTTTATAGATTACTTTTATATTTAAATTATTTATAATATATGATAGAACATAATTAGTTGTGAAACTATTTATGGCATGTTAAGTGTATTTAAGTATATTCCAAAAACATAAAAAATTAAAGTGTGTAAAGAAACTTTCGGATCACAGTGTATATGTGTGTATTCATAAATGATCTCTTTAACTGTACAAGTATTTGAATGGTTTGTGCAAATGATCCATATGTTAGAAAATTATACCATTTTGAAACAGAAGTTGGTAAAGAATCCTTCTCTCAATTGATGAAATGTCTAATTTGTTAAAGCACTATAAGATCATAAAATAAACTATCAGTCTGGCTCATGTCTTGGAAGACTGGTTAAAAAAACAATTTGGTTAAAACCATTAGAATTCATATTGCAATATTAATTAGTATAAGGGTTTTGTTACACCCCAAATACAAATGATGTTTAAATTGTATTTTTGTCTGAGGTCAATTTCCCCAGCTAAACAATTAAAACTTGAACAATTATTGATGATATTTGCTAATCTGAACATTTTTGACTGGAAAGAATACAGAAGATACAAATTTGAAAATTGATGCTCTTATTAAAATTAAATTTTGTTGAATTTGCCTTGATCCGAGTTCGCTAACATTTAGATTGTTAGATTTTGTTAATAGTACATCATGCATAGTCAAAGGATTTTGTAATCATGTCTGGTTTTGGAATTTTCTGTTTCAAAAATGTCTCAAATATGTATTAATTTATGTAATGTGTTAGTACCTTAGTATTTTTTCAGGGTTTATAAATTGTTATATTTTTATCTTTGTATATATCTTCAATATTTTGTACCATTTTTTTATAGTGATCTCACAAACAAACCTTACTTAATGCCTTGCATAATAAGAACTTCATAGATTTCTTTCGGAATTTTAAAAATGAGTTATTTTTTTAGCCAGTGGCACTTTTTACATTTTTTTATTATTAAAACAAAATTCATTGAATTGTTGTAAGAACAATATTACTTATAAAACTTTGAATTCTTCATAAATTGCTGCTCTGAAAATTTTTTATAAGTTATTTTTCTAGAACTCAAAGAAAGAGCAGGAAGGCAGATAAAGGGAGCTGGGTGTATCTGAGGGTTTATATTTCAATATAACTATTTTGCCATATGGAGAAGTAAGGGAAAGCAGGACAAGTGAATATTAGGGAGCGCATGAAGGCAAGGGAGCACAAGTGCTATATTATACATCTGTTTCAACAAATTCAGTTTTCCATTAAGGCTAAAACCTCAATTCATTTTATTTCATATTGCCAATATATTGAGCTACTTATGTTTAAAATTTGAACTCCCAGGCTAAATTTCAAGCGACACAATACTGGACAACTAGGGTGAGTTGTCTGAGCATATTGCTACATTTTACTTTGTGGCCTGGTTCCCATAATTTGATATCAAACACTTATTCCTTTTGTTGTAAGAAGTGTACCAGTGCACAAAGCAATACATAGGAATATGCTTAGGCAATTTGCCCATAGATTTGAAAAATTGCTATGCTTGTTTAAATGATGATACAAGGAATGAATTGTGGAAATTTTATCGTGTTGGTCTTGTTTGCTTAATTCTTAATAATTATGTTATATTGGTTAATTTTACTCATCTGCACTGGCGCATACTTTAACCCCACTGATTTAAGTACTCGCTAGAATATTTCTTACTCATGATCGATAATTATAATTCTAACATAGGCACGTGCGTTTTCACTCTTTATTTAATGTGACGTCATCTATGCTTTATTATTCAACAAAATATAGCTCGCGACGGCTGTTGAAATTTTACTCCCCACGTTAAACGCGCAAAGCTGAAAATGGCGCCCGAGTTTATAAGGGTTGACTTTTACAATTTGGTTTCTATTCTATAATTAAGATTATAAAATTTTTGTTCGGAATAAGAAACACCTACTATCTGTGAGAATTGTGTAAATAAATGCTATTTTCGGCCTTTGCACTGGGGTGGATTTCAACAGCATGATGTTTCTGACAGTTAAAAATAGTTTTATAAATATATCTTTTCTACGGATGTATTTTACGGTGTTAGAATCGAAATAACCTACAGTTGTCTATATTTTGTTGTCTAATAAAATATAGGCACTCGTTTGATGCCTTTATTAAATCACTCGTGCTAAAGCACTCGTGTTTTAATCATACGCGCATCACAACTCATGCCTATATTTTATTAGACAACAAAATATAGACAACTGTAAGTTATTTCTTAATTCATTTAATTGTTGTAAGAACAATATTACTTATAAAACTTTGAATTCTTCATAAATTGCTGCTCTGAAAATTTTATAAGTTATTTTTCTAGAACTCAAAGAAAGAGCAGGAAGGCAGATAAAGGGAGCTGGGTGTATCTGAGGGTTTATATTTCAATATAACTATTTTGCCATATGGAGAAGTAAGGGAAAGCAGGACAAGTGAATATTAGGGAGCGCATGAAGACAAGGGAGCACATGTGCTATATTATACCTCTGTTTCAATAAATTCAGTTTTCCATTAAGGCTAAAACCTCAATTCATTTTTTTCATATTGCCAATATATTGAGCTACTTATGTTTAAAATTTCAACTCCCAGGCTAAATTTCAAGCGACACAATACTGGACAACTAGGGTGAGTTGTCTAAGCATATTGCTGCATTTTACTTTGTGTCCTGGTTCCCATAATTTGATATCTAACACGTATTCCTTTTGTTGTAAGAAGTGTACCAGTGCACAAAGCAATACATAGGAATATGCTTAGGCAATTGGCCCTTAGATTTGAAAAATTGCTATGCTTGTTAAAATGATGATATAGTCCAACAGAATTAACCTGAGCTTGAACTACCTAATTATAATAATTACACACTTCACTTACATTAAATCGTGAGTTTGCGTCTGTGTGTATACGGTTATACACGTGTCTATAACAACCGATGTGACTATAAATCAATTTATTAAAAGTGGCATGTTATTGTACTTTTAATTTGGACACATTAGTTTTTGGGGAAACAAGTAAGTCAGCAATATTATGGCACAGTTTCAAAGTATTTATTCTTATGAAAACAACATTAATCGTTCAGTAAGTGTATTTTGCTGAAAACTTCCGATAAAGCGCGATTTACAAACACAGACAAAAATAGACTGTAAATATTGAGTTTAATATATTCTTGCATAAAGGTCAAGCTCAGGTTAATTCTGTTGGACTATATCATCATTTTAACAAGCATAGCAATTTTTCAAGGAATAAATTGTGGAAATTTTATCGTGTTGGTCTTGTTTGCTTAATTCTTAATAATTATGTTATATTGGTAAATTTTACTCATCTGCACTGGCACATACTTTAACCCCACTGATTTAAGTACTCATTAGAATATCTCTTACTCATGATCGATAATTATAAATAAATGCATAATAATGTTTTGATGTTATCGAACAAATATAGAGAATTTAAATCATTAGAGTTAATGTATGTCCTACTGACAGTTAGATGTATGGATGAAAGTTTTCAGTATTAATACTGATTTCAGTATTTTTAGAATCAATTACTTTCTGTAATTGATATGAAGTATTTCTGTTTCAGTATTATCAAAGTAGGTTTTCAGTATTAACTTCCACTCATGGTTAGATGTGAAATTTATATTTGATTGGCCTAAACTGAGTCAAAGCAATCATTTGTAGCTTGCAAATCCCCAATGTCAATTTTCAACACATAACTGTTAGGACAGAACTGGCTCAAACTTCACAATTCTTTTTTTACTCAATGCATAATATCATTCTCCTTCTAACGATACCAAATGTATCTAAATTATATTACTATTTTACAAGAATCTTGTAAAACCTTAGACGTTTACAGAGATATAGATCACAGTAAGGATCGACAACTCTGTATGAGAGATTGAGTATTACTAAGATGATGGTTTTAATTGTAAAAATCTATGTAAACTTTCTGAAGATGTATTGCATGCCAGATTCATACTTGTCGACAAATGTTATATACAGATTTGAATACTTGTAATATTTCATATAAATAATAAAGATCTGTGGTTGTTGCTTGTTTTTTTATATCTTGACATGTAGCATAATGACTGAAACACAATTTTTCATCATACTATTAGATCTTCAACTTGGAAGACAGTAGTAAGTTATTATTATATATCTAATAAATCTAACTAACCGAAAATCTGCATTTGTACCACGTGACCGTCCAATATATTACAGTATTGGATCAAAAACAAATAATATTATTTTCTATTGGACAGTTGGGTACATGTGCACTAAACGACGCATGTCTGGTTTTCCAATTTTAATCTTTAATGAATTGAAGACTAAAGAAAAAGAAAGATATATAATAAAAAGGTTTTTATACATTTTACTGTATAATACAGAATAGATTTGGACTTGTACACAGCTTGAAAAATCTTATTAGACTCGCCTATCAGCTCATCCAATATGACCATAAGCTGTGTACTCATCCAAATATATTTCCGATTTGTACAGTAAAATGTACAATAGCCTATAATTACTGTTTAGTTTTTGACTCAATCCCAATTAAGGTGGACATATGGGCATATTTTTTTTTCATTTTGTTCATGTCATCAAATATGAGTTTTAAATCAATTAAAGGCATTGTAGACATGTTCTGTACGCAGTATAAAAATCTTTTCAGCTGGGCTAGTATACTTTTTTAGATATAGGCTGGTGAAAGGTCACGCCTAACATTAAAAAATGTGCTTATGAAAATCGAACATGTGCTGTAAATTTCACTTATTTAAAAGTAGTAATGGTCAAACTGTTGAGAAATTCAATACGGTTGCATTCTATAAGGTATTATGTTTCGGAATAAATGATAAAGACTGAAGAGTAAGCCAGATACTTTCAGAAAAACATAAATATTAAATACGCTATTTTCATTAGTTTTATTTGTTTTAAAAATGTCTTTCATATCAACTGTTCCAGAACGATACAAACAAGTTAAATATAGAATGAAACTGTTTAAAATAGTTAGATACCATTGTCTTAGTGTTATAACAAAACGTTGTGTGCATGTGAACCACCACAAAACAACTAATAAAGAATATAATCGTTGTCCCGTACGTTAGCAAAATTGGCTCGTACGTTATATACTTCAGTTTGGCCATCTAAACTATTGATAACTAAGTTAAACTGCAAGAATACAACTTACATTGTTGTGTAATTTGTTTCACAATTCAATGTACTGGTGTTTTACATATAAAATTACAATAATATCTCTCAATTACAATAATTACGCGAACCATTTTCATTTTTCCAAGAGAACAACATTCAACAATTTTGTGACAAGTTTAACAAAGAAACATAGCAAACTAACGCATAAACTAATAAAAACTATTTAGTAGTGGGGTAACATGTGATTTACAACCATCAAATCATCCGGCAAATGCATGTTTAGACAATTCTACAGTGTCCCGTACGTTATTAAATAAGTAAGATAATGTATGAACCTGATCAAATTATTGCAGTGTGTGCTAAAATGATTCTAATGTTATAATTTGATCAAACGAGGCATTGTTTTAATTTATTATTTCAAAGCTAGATGGTATTCAATTAAGAACAATGCTAACTATTCATCATTTATTGCAAATAATAAGTCCTATAACTTATTTTCCCGTCACTCTTGTTAGTTACTTTTGAACATCATCAATTTCATTATAATTGCCGTTCCCATAATATTTTCATCTGAGAAGATTAAATGCATGTTAAGGAACCTTACAAAAGCAATTTATCATAAATATCCAGACGATTATCAATTATTGTGTCACATTTTGTCCCGTACGTTACGGACTCGTACGTTATTTTTCATTTTGTTTTTACTGTTTTTTTGTGTGTCACAAATATGCACTTTAAATGAATTATAAAAACACTTTATAAACTTTTTATTTAATCATTGAAGATCAGTTCAATGAAGAATTTATATATCTATTTGAAACGGTTTGTTAGATAATTTGATTTTACTAATTGTCCCGTTCGTTACGTGGTGAAAATTACGATTCATTTTTTATACGCCCGTTTTGAAAAAACGGTCGTATTATGTTATGCTGTTGTCCGTCTGTCCGTCTGTCCGTCTGTCCGTCTGTCCGTCTGTCCGTCTGGCCGTCTGTCCGTCTGTCCGTCTGTCCGTCTGTCCGTCCGTGGACAATTGCTTGTCCGGATGATAACTCAAGAAAGGATGAACCTAGGTTCCTCAAATTTTATGTGTTGATAGCCCTTGGGTGGAGGAGGTTCCCTATTGATTTTGAGACCCCAGGGTTAAAGGTCAAGGTCACTGGGACTTAAAATAGGTAAAACTTGTCCGGACAATATCTGAACCACCAATGTACCTAAGTTCACCAAATTTAATGTAAGAGTAGCCCATGTGTCAAAGATGTTCCCTATCGGTTTTGGGGCCCCTGCGTCAAAGGTCAAGGTCACAGTGGCATCATATGGGTAAAAAACTTGTCCTGACAATAACTTAACAACCAATCTACCTAGGATCACCAAATTTTATGTGAGAGAAGCCCATGTGTCAAGGATGTTCCCAATCGGTTTTGGGGCCCCTGGGTCAAAGGTCAAGGTCACAGGGACATCAAATTGAAAAACTTTGTCCGGACCATAACTCAACAACGCCTGTACCTAGGTTCACCAAATTTTATGTAAGAGTAGCCCATGTGTCAAAGATGCGCCCTATAGGTTTATGGGGCCCCAGGTTCAAAGGTCAAGGTCACAGGGGCATTATATGGAAAAACTTTGTTCGGACAATAAATGAAACACCAATGTACCTAGGTTCACCAAATTTCATGTGAGAGTAGCCCATGTGTCAAGGATATGCACTATAGATTTTGGGGCCCCTGGGTCAAAGGTCAAGGTCACAGTGGCATCAAATTGAAAAACATTGTCCGGGTAATAACTCACTAATGACTGTACCTAGGTTCACCAAATTTCATGTGAGAGTAGCCCATGTGTCAAGGATGTACCTTATCAGTTTTGGGAAAACAGGGTTAAGTTTAAATCTTAAACCAGAAGATATCAAATTACCAAGCTGTGACTTCAAATGTTCTATCAATATGTTTATAAAGTCAAAACGGCAAACAATGAAACACTTGTCCAGACAATAACTGAACCACCAATGTACCTAGGTTCTCCAAATTTTATGTGAGGGTAGCCCTCGGGTAAAGGTTATGCCCTATTGGTTTTGGGGTTCCTGGGTCAAAGGTCAAGGTCACAGAGGCATCATATTGAAAATCCTTGTTTGGACAATAACTCATCAACTACTGTACCTAGGTTCACAAAATTTTATGTGAAGGTAGCCCTTGTGTCAAGGATGTTCCCAATAGGTTTTTGGGCCCCAGACCCAAAGGTCAAGGTCACAGAGGGATCATATGGAAAAACCTTGTCCAGACAATAACTGAACAACCAATGTACCTAGGTTCACTAAATTTGGCGTGAGAGTAGCCCATGTGTCAAGGATATGCACTATAGATTTTGGGGCCCCTGGGTCAAAGGTCAAGGTCACAGTGGCATTAAATTGAAAAACATTGTCCGGGTAATAACTCACTAATGACTGTACCTAGGTTCACCAAATTTCATGTGAGAGTAGCCCATGTGTCAAGGATGTATCTTATCAGTTTGGGAAAACAGGGTTAAGTTTAAATCTTAAACCAGAAGATATCAAATTACCAAGCTGTGACTTCAAATGTTCTATCAATATGTTTATAAAGTCAAAACGGCAAACAATGAAACACTTGTCCAGACAATAACTGAACCACCAATGTACCTAGGTTCTCCAAATTTTATGTGAGGGTAGCCCTTGGGTAAAGGTTATGCCCTATTGGTTTTGGGGCTCCTGGGTCAAAGGTCAAGGTCACAGGGGCATCATATTGAAAATCCTTGTTTGGGCAATAACTCATCAACTACTGTACCTAGATTCACAAAATTTTATGTGAAGGTAGCCCTTTTGTCAAGGATGTTCCCAATAGGTTTTTGGGCCCCAGACCCAAAGGTCAAGGTCACGGAGGCATCATATGGAAAAACCTTGTCCAGACAATAACTGAACAACCAATGTACCTAGGTTCACTCAATTTTATATGAAAGTAGCCCGTGTGTCAAGGTTATGCCCTATTGGTTTTGGGGCGCCTTTGTCAAAGGTCAAGGTCACAGGGGCATCACATTGAAAAACATTGTCTGGGTAATTACTCAACAATGACTGTACCTAAGTTCACCTAATTTCATGTGACAGTAGACCATGTGTCAAGGATGTGCCTTATCAGTTTTGGGGAAACAGGGTCAAGTATAAACCTTCAACCAGAAGATATCAAATTACCAAGCAGTGACTTCATATGTTCTATCAATATGTTTATAAAGTCAAAATGGCAAACAATGAAACTTTTGTCCAGGCAATAACTGAACCACCAATTTACCTAGGTTCATTAAAGTCTATGTGAGGGTAGCCCTTGTGTCAAGGATATGCCCTTTTGGTTTTGGGGCTCCTGGGTCAAAGGTCAAGGTCACAGAGGCATCATATTGAAAAACCTTGTTTGGACAATAACTCAACAAGGACTGTACCTAGGTTCATTAAATTTTATGTGAATGTAGCCCTTGTGTTAAGGATGTTCCCAATAGGTTTTGGGGCCCCAGATCCAAAGGTCAAGGTCACAGAGGCATCATATGGAAAAACCTTGTCCAGACAATAACTGAACAACCAATGTACCTAGGTTCACTAAATTTTTTTAGGAGAGTAGCCCATGTGTCATGGTTATGTCCTATTGGTTTTAGGGCCCCTGGGTCAAAGGTCAAGGTCACAGGGGCATCATATTGAAAAACATTGTATGTGTAGTAAATCAACAATGACTGCACTTAAGTTCACCAAATTTCATGTGAGAGTAGCCCATGTGTCAAGGATGTTCCCTATTGATTTTGCGGCCCCTGGGTCAAGTTTAAACCATCATCCAGAAGATATCAAATTACCAAGCAGAGACTTCAAATGTTCAATCAATATGTTAACAAAGTCAAAATGGCAGACCATGGAAATAATGCTATATTTAATAAGTAAAATGAATTTAGTTCACCAAATTTTATGTGAGGGTAGCCCATGTGTTAAGGATGTTCCCAATTGGTTTTGGGTCAAAACTGGGTCAAAGATCTAGGTCACATGGGCATCATTTGGACAATCCTTGTTCAAACAATAACTAAACAATGATTGTACCTAGGTTAACCAAATTTTATGTGGATCAGCCCATTTATCAAGATGTAATGTGTTGATAGCTCTTTGGTATTTGATGTTCTCTTTTGATTTGGAAACCCCAGGGACAAAAGTCAAGGTCACAGGGACTTAATTCATATTGAAACATTTTCCGGACAGTAACTCAATAATAATTGTACCTACATTGTAGGTTTTCCAAATCTTATTTAAGGGTAGCCTTAATGTCTAGCATATGCCCCTTTGGTTTTAGGTCCCTGTGTTAAAGGTTAAAGTCAAAAGAAAAATCATGAGGAAAAACCTTGTCCAACAACCAACTTTACCTAAGATCACCAAATTTTATGTATCAATACTCTTTGGGTCAAGGGCGAGAACTTTTGGTTCTGAGGCCCCAGGGTCAAAGTCACTGGAAGTTTGTATGGGAAAACTTTGTGTCGGTGATAAATCAACCATGGCTGTACCTAGGTTCTCAAAATCTTTGCTTTGGATAGCCCTCCTGTTAAGAATGGGACCTATTCTGAGATTCTGGGGTCATTGGTCAAGGTCACAGGGACTTTATATGAGAAAGAACACAGCATGGACTGCACACGGGCGTATAATGCCCCGCCCAGCGGAGCTCTTGTTAATAAATGAGCTCATAAATTACCGATACCAATAAAATGTCAGCTTAAATGAATATCTTATCATTAGGATATAACATTATGGACTTAACTTACACAAAAATAGTTTGTAAAGAGTGCAAAGCTGTGAGATTAATGAAGCCTTTAAATAAATGTCCCGTACGTTATCGGAGTTTGGAGACAACGTTTGTTGTATGAGGTGTGGAAAATTATTTTTGAATTTACATTATAATATGTGTTTTTCATGAGGATTTAGTAATAATTGACATATTAAAGATATATTTAATTGGAAATATGTCTGAATTTTTTAACAATTTGAAGCTAACTGTAAGAATTTGTCATTGGAGACATAGGGATTTTCTACACCCTAGCTTAATTAAGAGACAATATTTTGAAAAAATCGAAGTTTTCTTCACGAAATATGTCGTTTATACTTTTACTATAGCACTAGCACTTGTAAATATGCATTTTATTTACATAAATTCTGTAAGTTAAATTCCTGGAAACATGATAAACGTTGGAGACATCAAATGTACATTCTAAGTGGGAATGAGTCTTTTTTTCAACAAATAATGGTGGATACATTAACCCTGCAGATTTAAATCTGATCTCATTGATCGTTAATACTGAAATAATGTTGTGAATATTCAAATTATGGAAGTTAATGTATGCACCACTGACAGTTGAAAGGAAATTTAACAATTCTGAGATAAGAGGATCTGACCCTGAGGTCAAGTGGTAGATGATGCTGTCAACACTGGTATGCTGATGATATAGGATCCTAGGTTTGAGTTTGGCTAATGACCATAGAACTTTATGCAGAAAGTAGGTACAGGTAGCTTATAAAGGGTGTTATACAGTAGGAAAATCCCATGACCTTAACACCTTAGCAGAATTCTTTAAAAAAGGGCGAAGGTTTCAACCATAGCATAAAAATAAAAACTGTTACAAATTTCTGACCATACAGTATGATGGCTGATTTATGCTATGTCGTATTTTTCGTTTCTTCGTGGCGAAGAAATAAAAACACGAAGATACTACAAACTATGGATTTGTTGTGTTTTCGCCTTACATCTGTCCTATCTTCATCTTTTTGTTTTCGCTATGAAGAAGCGAAAAGACAAAAATAAGACATATGTAAGGCGAAAAAAAACACATCATATTTTATCTATCGTATTGTTGTATTCTTTTTGTTGAGTTATCAAGACACGACAAAATATGGATTTGTTGTGTCTTCGTGTTTTCATTATTTGTTTTCTTCGTGGGTAAGAAACAAAAATACGCATGGCATAAATCAGCCACCACATAGAGTTCAATCTAAGAGCTATTATGTAAGGGAGAGTAATCTGTATAAAACTCTTTTTAATTTATCGCTTGAATAAATGCCCGGTTATCAAAATATACATGATGAAAATATCAAAGGGAGAGTAATCTGTAGAAGAAATTCTTGTAAAGCGTTGTCGTAGTTATTGCTCGTATATTTCATCGAACTCGTATGAATAACTAAAATAAACCATTTGCATTATGTATCCCTAGTCATAGGCGGATAAAAGATTTCTGGTTAGAGGGGGTGGAAATTTCTAGTTTGAGGGGGGCCAAAAATAAGCAGAACGGGTTTCCAGGGGGCCCTAAGGGTCTCGAATGGTCCTGGGCAAAACCCTGACTAGAGGAGCAAGTGACCGGTGGCTCAGGAAATTCCTTGATTTTAGTTATTTCTCAGGGAATCAAGCACATTTTCAGAGCCTCAACTAGTCTTTTTCTGAGTATAGAATATAAAGCATTCAGATAATTATTTACTTAGCTTAGGCAATTGTGGAGGGGCATATGCCCGGTCCGCCCCTGCCTGGTTCCGCCTATGCTAATAATGATAATTAGATTGAACAAATGTTAAGTTTAAGTGCAACTAAGCTTCTCTATGCTACAAAAATGTATAACATAACTCAAAACAAATGAATTTGGCCACAATGTTAATGAGAGATTTTAAATAGTTAAGTGCAAGTTGTATGTCCAAGAAAGATAACTCGTATAAACATTTGACTTAAGTTTCCTCTTCAGTTATCTCCCTTGTTAAATTGTATGTAAACATTACACACGTGACACAACTTCCTTTCTGCTGGAATTTTGACTTAATATCGTGAGTATTTTACTGTTATTAGTAGTTTTAGATAAATTTTTGATGATTCGATTGATCTAGGCCGGGTGCAGAACGCGACATAGCTTATTTTTTTGTAAAAATGCATGTTCGTGTAATGTCATCGGTATTCGCGACCTTGTAACTTGTTAAAAGTACCTAAATTCACTGCTGTCACCCACTGGCCACAGAGTGTCGGCGTTATTGACATAGCCCTATACGAGCTAGAAAACACGTGCCAGCTTTTTTCCTGACAATGTAAATAAAATCTTTGATTTTGTTCTTGCTACTAAAAGATAGGTTTGTTGTTAGAGAGTGTCTAATATAGAAAGCAACTGAAGTATTACAGGGTAAGGGTTACTAGGATTAGGGTTTTTGTTTCAAAAACCTGAGTGGTTTTGTTTCTACTGGATATACATAAAAACATGCGTATTTAATCGTTACTAGTTGATTCAGTTAAATTTCCGTGACTCGATTGCCCTGGACTGGGTTCATGCCGAGGCAATGCATATCTATGTTAAAATGTTTGTTCTTTTAGTGTCATCAGTACTCGCGATCTTGTTACAATCAGTGGAAGCCTCCATTCTGTCACTTTGAGAGAAAGCTGAATCCTCTGCACCAATTATTTATCTGACAATGCATTGAAATGGATTTTTTTCATTTCCAGATAAAATCAAATTCGGACCTGTAGATTTTGACTCTCCATGCTTGGATTAGGATTTTCTTTGGACCTGTATGCTGGATTGATGAATATATGGATTAGGAAAACTTGGTCTGCAAAATAGGAACTTGACAAGGCTGGAATATCGGCAATAAAAAGTTCAAGCCTGTTCGTGACCTGGGAAAGCTTCACTGTCTGATTTATTAGTGCCGCTTTCTTAGTTTGCGGGTGTTGCTTGTTACGTTCAACTGGATTCAACTCTCCTTTTCTTTGAAACAAGGATTGGAATACGTATACAAGGAAGGATGTGGATTTGTTATATGGTGGACAACATTACTTTTATGAGGTATAACAGTTTTATGTTTCTGTTTGATGAACTAATGTTGCTGCATACTTGTAGCATTGTTGAATAGTCTTGATTTTATTTCTGACAATTCTTTTCATATTTCAATTTCATGTGTAAGTCCAAAAACAGCTTGATGTAATTACATTCAATATATTGCAGGAGATAAAATCTACTTGTCAAATAAGAATGTTTCACTTGAGTAACTAACCAATGTCTTAAATAAACATGGGACAAATATTTAATCTCTTATCAAAACACACCTGAGGAATTCATCCGAGAAGTATACCTAAATGGGACAGGGGGACATAAGTTTTTATGCTGATTTTTGAGATTATTTCCCTTTACTTTAATTAGTAAAATATCTTAATTAGCACCTTAATTAAGCAGTTTTATGGTTCCAAATTCATAATATGGTATTATGTATATATACCAAACATATTCTGAGAAGGAGAAGAAATCTTTCAACCAGGAATTTAGTAATTAAATATTTTTATAAGTTAACATCATTTTCAAACTAAAAATTAAGAAATTAAAAACATCTATACCTTAAATCGCGAATTCGGGGGGGGAGCGGGGGCTCGGTGGGCGTTACCGAGCGCTAGCGAGAAACACTTGCCAGCTTTTTCTGACGATTTTAATAAAAAAATCTTTGATTTTTTTCCTTGCTACTCAAAAGATAGGGTTTTTTGGTTAGAGAGAGTGTCTAATAAAGAAAGAAACTAAAGAATTATATACAGTTAGGGTTACTAGGGTTATGGTATCAAAAGTGTTAGAGTCTCCCCTTGCATTTAAGTGGAAAATTCCCCATTAGGGAATTCAAAAATTGACTCACCCAGGCAAATGCCACATTGGTGAACATGTACAATTTGTGTTGCTGAGATATATACACTTTAATTTTTACTATTTTATTGTTTTATTAAATATTTTTTCTCAGTAATTAATGCTTAATTCACAAGAGACTATATTGTTTAATTGTAAATATTAAATATTATATTTTTAAATGCATGATTAAGATAAAAAATAAGGGAATTTTTGCATTTTTCTTAAAGGGAGTTAATTTATTTTTTCTAAATTAAGAAACTTTATTATCTTCCTTCAGTGTGTTCTAAGTTTTATACAGTCACTATTTATTTTGTTTTATAATCATTCCTTAGTGATTAGCTTACCCAACCATCTTTAATAATGTTAACTTAGAATATACACCAAACACATATTATCTTCCATAATAGATGGTTAGGGTTAGGGTTAGGGTTAGGGTTAGTTGTAGTTCAGTCACCAACCAGAGTGGATGTGAAATGTCCCTGTCTTTACAAACATCTGAGACGATCATTCTTTAGTTCTGTATATTTTACATCCATGTTGAAAAAACTGATTTCTTACAACTTTCAACAACAAAGCCACAAGCTCTAGATTTCTAAGTTTTATACAATCTGTATTGTTGGCTTTATACAACACTTCTCTAACTCAGTTTTGTTTTGAAATACAAGAAAGAAAAACAGAGAAATCTTTACAATTTTTAATGTTATAAAAGCAACAACAATCACATGATATCAAGGAATAAAAATAACTTATTTTACCAAATAATAATAATCCACAGATTCCAACTTAAACATCAACTTTATCTGCAACTACCAAAATTGTTTGGAAACTTTTTTAAAGCAGAAAATAAGTGATTAGATAATGACAATTTTTGGGCAAATTGACATACAAGTTCAAATGATGGTGTTTCAAGTAGTAAAAATATACCCTGTATGTAATGGTAAGACAATGGTAATTCATTTTTTTTTATACTTTTATTTAAGGATTGAAATAATAAAAACTGACTTTCATGAAAAATAAATGTCATTTTGATGATAATTCCTTAGCCTAAGCACTGAAGGTGTTCATGCTGAATTTAGATATTGTCAAAATGACATTTATTTTTCGATGGAAGTCACTGTCTATGATTTCAATCCTTATATTTACAACCTTTTTGGACAAAATTTGGAGACAGAACCATAAAAAATTGTGTTAATTTCAAGAACTATATTTTAGTGCGCAAGAGCTGAATGCATGGTAGTGCGGAATAATCTTGGTCATACACAGGTCTTTCATGTCAGTGGTCATTTTCATCGTAGCATGTGACATCGCTTAAAATAGAGTTTTTATTCATGAAATTAGTACCAGCATGACGTAATTTAAAGTAATGAATAATAATGAGATCTTGAAAGCAACTGCGTTTATACAAAAATGAAAACACTTTTTCAAGTCACGTGTTCACTTTTGACCAATCAGATTGTATTTTTTTGTTTAGGTTGTGAGTATTGTATATTTCTTACAACATATAGGTCAGTTTGTCCTAAATGTTAAGACTTAATTTTTTGACACAATTACAGACACTGAATGGTATTTTGAAAAATCTTATATATCAGTAAAATTAGAATTACATGTATCTCCCTTGGATTATAATAATTAATAATGACAAAAATTTCATGATTTTTAACTTTGGATTACTAAATATTATGACAGCTCAAGTTCAAATTGATATTAAAATGATACAAAAATGAAAATTTAAATCTTTAAAAAAATGTGAAAAAACCCCCAACACTTCAGCATAGATATGAGTACAAGGGCAAGCAGTATTGAGTATCAGTTTCTAAATATTGAAACTTAAGAATAAACTCCTACCTCAAAGTAAGTTCTGATTTCAAAGCATGTGTTTGTAAATTTGGAAGATGTTTGAAAAAATAATTATTATATTTTTTAACAAGGAAGTTCAAAGAGTGCTAATGAAGTTAGGTAAATGGCACATCAACACAAAGGTTTTACGTGATATATGCTAGATGTTATTTAGATGTTTTTTCACCCACATAAAATATTATACTTTTTTAAACAGCCTCATTTCACATAATAACAGGTGCTGAGAGTATCATATAAACTGTAAAAAATTGAGTTTAAAGCATGGAGTTTACACATAAGTTTCATACAGATTGATCTTGGTTAAGATAAATGAAACATGAAAATGATCTGTTAAACATACATGACCATTAAATATTTTATACTTGAACAGAAACATGCAATGTATCAGTGATTCACAGTACAATGCTATCACAGTATAAAGGCCTTCCTCCAATGTCTGTTAGTTTGTCTCATTTAAAGTCAAGTAGATCTCATTTCAACTAATTTGCATCACTAAGTAATTACAAAATAAATGTTCATTGTTGACATCACAAGTTTTACATTTTAAAGTTCATAATATTTATTTTCCATCGTCCTGAATAATGTTTATTCCAGATGATCTGAAAACAGAAAATAAGTCAACAATTAGTCAACTGTACATTTATACATGTATGCAAGTAGGAGCAGTAATCCAGTGGTACGGTAAGCGCTTAGGGATTTGAGAGGACCTGGGTTTGAATCTCACTAGAGGCACAGCTAATTTCCTTGAGCAAGAAATTTACCTGCAATTGCTGCACTCAACCCAGGTGTGAATGGGTACCTGTTAGGATCATGCACTGTATGTTGTGGTTGAAATCTGCGCCATATGTTAACAGTTGATGTGTGACTCAATGGTCAGGTAAGTAAACATCAAGAGTAGACTGAATAGTGATACTAAAAGTGAATTCAAGAACATTGCTTTAAGCTTTTTGTTGCATCTGCTAGACTTTAAAAAACTGTATGATTATCATCAGTTTTACTTTTTGGTGCAAGCAATGCAAAAAAAAATCATTCAAATAGAAGTTCAAACAATACAGTTTTTGTTGGTTTAGATTATAGTCAGTACAGAATCAAGTTTGATTATAAAAGAGGTTGAACAGATAATGTGTCTGTTCTACATCCATGAGCAGAGAACAGTCTACTAAACCATAACAAAACTACAAGATCTCTATTTTCTAAAAATGATTTCTTGAATAAAGCACATAACAGTGTAAATGTAATGAATGTACATCAAAAGACTTACCTAGATAATTCATCTGGACTTGAGCATAAACTTTAATCTTCCTGATGTCAGATTTTCACCATGTTAATTATCATGAAAAATAAAAAAAATACAAACTCAAAGTACTGGTATATGTACATAAATTGATTATTGGATTAATCCTAATGAATTATTTTATACAAACTCACTTTAACTCAATATTGAAACAAGTTGTAAACAAGATATATCAATCACTCTTAAGCCCTCATCCGTGTCTTCTAGTAATATGCAATCAATACAATATTTCTAGTTCAATTGTAAGAAGGTAATTTTTTAGAAATACAGAGATGGATACCCAGAGATTATCAATCCAATATTACAAGCACAATATCTCCAGGTATTATGCCTGAAATTTATTTCATGTATTCAAGTGATGTGAAATTGGTGATTCATTCTTATTAATATATAGTGGAGTGGTTAAGATGACTTTTATATCCATGCTTCCTGTAGCTGCAAATATAGCTGCCCTCATTTGCATACATAGCTACCTATAATTCATACATAGTTGCTCATCACTGTATACATAGCTGTTTTCAACTATATAAGTAGTTGCCCAAAATTGCAAACAGTCCGCCCATAATATTGTATACACAGCTGTCCAAAGCATAACCGCATACATTAAAGCCATGGCACTGTAATATACACCTGCCGCGAACATGCAATGCATACACACCTACACACAGTACAACAGCATTCCCACTACAGGACGGATAAACTTGAACAAATGCATAGACACATATACACCAGCCATGGGCATCAATGAATACCCAGCTGCCATATAAAAGCCGCACACAGCTGCATTTTAATTGAATAACCACATATACACATGTACGTAACTACTTGCATAAAACTACATACATAGCTGCTCATATCTAAATATACAGATGAGCATAACTGCATATTTATAATAATTACACATAACTACATACACAGATGGGCTAAACTACAATCACAGTACAGAAAGCTTATTGATGGATAGTATATTATTGGTTGTTTTGTTGTATTTATGATGATGTGTCTGTTATACTCAATTGTGATATGTATTTCACTATTTACAAACTAAGTTCACTTCAATCTGAACTCTAATCTAGTGGTTATAACATTGGGTTGATAATCTTTGGACAGCCAGCTCAAGGTTGAAAAGATTTAAACAGAAATCTTTTGAACAAGAAATTTTATCCCGACTGCATAGTACCAGAAGACCAGGAAGACACCTCAAGAGTGATATAATATAAATTGTAACTACTTGTTTCAAAATCAAGCTAAAATCCATTTGTTAGAACAGACTACTTATCTGATTTAAGATATATATATATACAAAATGTATCTGCTATAATGGGGTACCCCACAGCAGAGGTTTTATTTTTTTATAGACTCTTTAATTTTTGTGGGGTATTTCTTTCAGGGTATACCTATACAATACCTTTTATACTTTAAACAGATTGTATATATATTATATACAGGTTCATATAATTCCGTTCTGGGGTTTTGGTTCCTTTTGGATTCCTTATTTTGGGTTAACCCTTAAGCAACTTGGGTAATGTTTTGCCTACCTTCCAGGGATAACCAGATTCGATTCCCAGTCAGGGCATAAGTTTTTGTTTTCCCAATTTACTTTTTTAAGCATACTGAGTGAAAAAATCCATTCTCAGTTAGGTAACTTTTTTTAGCAAGAAATTAAAATCTAATTTGAAGGCACTGACACAAATTAGACTTCAGGAACATTGCTTATTGCTTTTTGTTGCATCTGCTAGACTTTAAAAAACTGTATGATTATCATCAGTTTTACTTTTTGGTGCAAGCAATGCAAAAAAAATCATTCAAATAGAAGTTCAAACAATACAGTTTTTGTCGGTTTAGATTATAGTCAGTACAGAATCAAAGTTGATTATAAAAGAGGTTGAACAGATAATGTGTCTGTTCTACAGGCATGAGCAGAGAACAGTCTACTAAACCATAAAAATCTACAAGATCTCTATTTTCTAAAAATGATTTCTTGAATAAAGCACATAACAGTGTAAATGTAATGAATGTACATCAAAAGACTTACCTAGATAATTCATCTGGACTTGAGCATAAACTTTAATCTTCCTGATGTCAGATTTTCACAATGTTAATTATCATGAAAAATAAAAAAATACAAACTCAAAGTACTGGTATATGTACATAAATTGATTATTGAATTAATCTTAATGAATTATTCTATACAACTCACTTTAACTCAATATTGAAACAAGTTGTAAACAAGATATATCAATCACTCTTAAGCCCTCATCCGTGTCTTCTAGTAATATGCAATCAATACAACATTTCTAGCTCAATTGTAAGATGGTTATTTTTTAGAAATACAGAGATGGATACCCAGAGATTATCAATCCAATATTACAAGCACAATATCTCCAGGTATTAAGCCTGGAATTTATTTCATGTATTCAAGTGATGTGAAATTGGTGATTCATTCTTAATAATATATAGTGGAGTGGTTAAGATGACTTTAATATCCATGCTTCCTGTAACTGCATATATAGCTGCCCTCATTTGCATACATAGCTACCTATAATTCATACATAGTTGCTCATCACTGTATACATAGCTGTTTTCAACTATATAAGTAGTAGCCCAAAATTGCAAACAGTCTGCCCATAATATTGTATACACAGCTGTCCAAAGCATAACCGCATACATTAAAGCCATGGCACTGTAATATACACCTGCCGCGAACATGCAATGCATACACACCTACACACAGTACAACAGCATTCCCACTACAGGACGGATAAACTTGAACAAATGCATAGACACATATACACCAGCCATGGGCATCAATGAATACCCAGCTGCCATATAAAAGCCGCACACAGCTGCATTTTAATTGAATAACCACATATACACATGTACGTAACTACTTGCATAAAACTACATACATAGCTGCTCATATCTAAATATACAGATGAGCATAACTGCATATTTATAATAATTACACATAACTACATACACAGATGGACTACACTACAATCACAGTACAGAAAGCTTTTTGCTGGATTGTATATTAGTGGTTGTTTTGTTGTTATACTCAATTGTGATATGTATTTCACTATTTACATACTTAGTTCACTTCAATTTGAACTCTGATCAAAGTGGTTATAACATTGGGCTGATAATCTTTGGACAGCCAGCTCAAGATTGAAAAGATTTAAACAGAAATCTTTTGAACAAGAAATTTTATCCTGACGGCATAGTACCAGGAGACCAGGAAGACACCTCAAGAGTGATATAATATAAATTGTAACAACTTGTTTCAAAATCAAGCTAAAATCCATTTGTTAGAACAAACTACTAATCTGATTTAAGATATATATACACGTATATACAAAATGTATCTGCTATAATGGAGTACCCCACAGCAGGTTTTATTTTTTTATAGACTCCATAATTTTTGTGGGGTATTTCTTTCAGGGTATACCTATACAATACCTTTTATACGTTAAAACTTAAACAGACTGTATATATATTATATATAGGTTCATATAATTCTGTTCTGGGGTTTGGGTTCCTTTTGGATTCCTTATTTTGGGTTAACCCTTAAGCAACGTGGGTAAGTGTCTCGCCTACCTTCCGGGAGAACCAGATTCGATTCCCAGTCAGGGCATAAGTTTTTATTCTCCCAATTTACTTTTTTAAGTATACCGACTGAAAAATTTCACTCTCAGCTAACTTTTAAGCAAGAAATAAAAATCTAATTTGAAGGCACTGACATTTGGTGTGGTGTTATTTTCACATGCTTGTTCATTTTGTTTATTTAAGAGAAGAAGAACTTTGCGGCAATAGCTGGACTTACAAAACTACTAGGACTTGTGAAATTTTTAAAACTTACCTCAGACGGTTGTTTTCATAACTTGTAACTTAGTCCTGGTATGAGTTAAGATGGTTTTCAGCTTTCAAAATGACTTGACTTGATCTATGTAAACATTATATTATGACATACCAAGCATCCAGTCTTCCAGTTAACATAGTTTTAACTGTGCAGATCCATCATACTTTCTGAAATAATAAACAAGAGACCTGTCTCTTAGAGGATTTGGAGAAGGGGACTATTCTATTCTATATTTAACATTTGAGCAATTTAATAGGAATAACTCAGGGTAGATACAGGGATTTTCTAGGGGGTGGGCCCCGGTGTGGTTCAACCTTTTCAGGGGGGGTCCAAACTTTAAAACCACTTTTGCAGAATAAGGAAACAAAGCCAAACATATCAAAAGAGTGAAGTCCTGAGCTCCTGACCTTCCTCCACAATAAATATATCTACCTATGAAACTACATGATTTTCAAGTAAATTTAGATGGAAAGAGAGATTTAGACTAGGGCTCTATATTGATAAGAATGATCGATACAAAATGATCGATATTCGATATATCATTATGATATTTTAATAATTAATATCTAAAATCTTAAAGTTAAAGTCAATTACGTTTGCACTTTTTAAAGAAATATCACTGCATCCAGTGAGTCTGGTCTAGATTCTGCAAAAGAAAAAAAACCACTCATTCAGAACTTCAGCTATTTACATGTCATATTGCTTCAGTACAATCAAGTTTTTTTTACATAGTGGATCTCCTCCAACAAAAACCAGTGACAACTAGTTCCAAGCATTGATCTACATCCTGAATACTCATAGAAATAGTAATCTATTCATATGTCTATGGACTAATTGAAAATAAAAGTACTTATAAGGAAATTATAATTGCAAGAGTTACTTCCCCTTGATTGAAAAGAACAAAACATGATGCAATTTATGTACAAAGCTTGCGTGAAGGAATATCATATTTCATAGACTGTTCTTCCACAGATTAGTCCATACCAAACTAGAAACAGTAAAATTTTATTTTGCGATACAAAATATTGACTGAGTAGCAGGCAATGGATTTAATGTGTGACTGTCATTGATCGATATTTTGTTCGATACAGAAACGTTCAATCCAACATATCTATCGAACCTAGAAAATGGGTATTCGATATATATCGTATACTGGCGTAGAGCGCTAATTTAGAAAGCTCAAGGAAAAATCCTTTGATCATTGGTCAGTCACTTTAACTTACCTGTGATTTATTTTCCAACTTCATGATTATTGAAAATACTTCCATCACCAAATCTAATTTATAAAACTGCCCTCAGATGACCTATTTTTGAGATTATATGGAAATAAAATATAGCAGGAAGCTTTTAGAAAATAGGTTCTTAATTTGGGTGTGACCCAGAAAATGTGTGATATCACCAGTTGACCTAGTTGTTACGTATTTCTTGAAAGATATATAATGTCATTACAGGCATGTAGGAAGCATTTTAAATTTGGGTTCCTGTTCATAGACAGTATAAACACAGATTTGCTGAAGACCTTCAGCTAGGCCAGGTGGAGGAAGTGCCTAAAACTTGACCAGCTGACTGTCTCAGCAAAGGCAGATCCAGCAGGGAGGTCCGCACCCCTCCTAGAATTTAGAAATTGTACCTGTCCATCAGTGTATTTCTTGCATGTAAGTCATCTTTAAGTTGCATGAAGAAATTTTTTCAGTCCTGAAAAATAGATTTGATGGTAATGTAGTTTTTATAATCATTGGGTTGCATTTTTTCAGCAAATGTGTATAACGTCATAGGCTGATCCAAGGAGCGGCGTAGCGGGCGTACGCACCCCTGCCCTAAAATTTCCGTAGCAAAGTTTTTTAATAACATGAAATATGATTGCTCAACTTGTTATGATAAAATTTATAGGAAATATATACATACTCTTACATGTCAAATATTTTATGCATGCTACGAGTACACCATAGAACAACATACATTACAAAAAAAAATCCTTTCGTTATTGATAGATCTAGATTTAATCATGTTTCATGGGCTTTTAGAAAAATAACATGAAATAATTATCTAAATGCTTTATATTTCATACTCTGGAAAAGGATAGTTGAGGCTCTAAAATGTGCCTAATTCTGTTAGAAATAACAAAAACTAAGCATTTTAAGGGGCTGCCGGTCCCCTGTTCCTCTGGTCAGGGTTCCGCCCTGGACGATTCCAGACCCTTATGATCCCTTGGAACCCCATCTGCTTGGTTCATTTTACGCCTTTCTTACAAGAATTTTCCGTCCCCTCAAACAAGAATTTCGTCCCCTCTAACCAGAAATCCTGGATCTGAGAAAAGTCCAGACACCCCTGGAAAAAATCCTGGACTGGAGCCGCCCCTGCTCAGATCAATGTTGACATTTTCTTTTCACCAAATGCCCGCGTAAAACATAAAAATAAGAACAAAATACTTTTGCATTTTGAAGGAATAACATCTAACAACAACTCTCAATTGATAAAATATAACAACATACCGTTAAACTTGCAATATTTATTCAAAAACTCTCTGGATATTTTCCGCCATAAACGCACGCTTTTTGTCACGCGCTGTAGGGGGCGGTTCGAAAATAATTACGAATAAAAATGCCAGAATTGTCGTTATTTTTATTAAGTTCAATCATTAAATCATTAACAAATATAGAAATTAATAAATCTAGCAAAAATATGCATTTTCGTAATAATCGAAATTATAAGTTTATTAGCTGATCCCCAATTTATCCGAAATTTTTTACACATCCGAATATGTTGACACTTATAACATTTTTTGCTAATTATGGTCAGAATAAAGCAGTTCATGATTGTTTTCGTACAAAAGCGGTATAATGAATTATTATGTCAGCTTTATTTTGCCAAATTTTTTAGTAATATCAAACATAATATATTTTATTTCAGATTATTACGATCGGAGCTGTCTTGACGAGGGCCTTGTTTCAAGCCAAATGAATTTTGTTGATAAGTCAGATTCATTAAAACATAAGCTCTGATTGTTTAAGCTAACGTTAAAAATGCAATCAATAGGCTTGTTGTTTACATATATTATAATGAATTGCACATGATTGTGTACACACGGGGTGACTCAATCTTTCCAGTTTTCAATCAGAAAATACAGACTGACTTGATCATCCTTGACTTTAGCTGGGTGTTCAATCACAACCTCACCCATCATTGGGCCTACGGATCGTCAAGAGAAAACTTAAATAAAAAAGCCCACCCAGCTAGCTCAGTCGGTAGCAAGCAAGTCACTTATCTTTGATTTGATTCCCAGGTATGGCATATTTTTCGTGGAGCTCAGTCATCAAATAATTTCTACCACCATTCTATGACAGATTCTAAATCATGTAGGGCAGTTAGCCTTTCCGGAGATGGTGACACTGTCATGTTATACATATATATACACTGCCCTCCTGTTCCTTCACATTTCAATTCATTAGATTAAACATTACAAATTCCAAATTCAAGTTAGAAATAATTATGTTATTGTTTACTATATATTCATTATTAATGCCATGAAAACAAAATTTTATGGATGCATTTAATTATATTTAGTTGCATCAACATTAATCTATCTGATTTCAAACAAACTAACTAAAGAATAAACATGAAATAATGAACTGCTTTTACAATTTTTGAAATCAATTTAGTACAATGTAAATTGTGATTTGTGTGAAGGAACTTTTGGAGGGCGGTGTATACATGTTTATTTTAGGCAGCTTTATATGTGGTTAACAGTAGACAGGCATAATAATCAATACAATAACAAGTTGACTGTCTGCCAGTCATGAGTTGGTAAGCCATTCTATTGTATCTAAGTCCAAGATGTGTCTTCAGAAAACCCATCATTGAGACAAAAGTTTATTTATTTATCGGAGTTAACGCCGTATCAACACAATGTAGGTCATTTCACGGCGTCCAGCGACCTAACCTAGCTTTCCTGGACCATTGTCTATAACCAGTACTCACCTACCCTTCCACAAGGCCGGAAACTTCTCCATATTATCTACTCAATGGAGGAAAATCGACATTATTGTCAAATTTTCATGGAAGGGTATAACCTACCCGGGTGGGATTCGAACCCACACCCCCTCGGGCACGAGTATCCAAATCCCGGCACGCTACCAACTGCGCTATCGACCCGGGTTTTGAGACAAAAGACCCGGTCATTCAATCCAATAAAAACACAATCTAAGATTCTCTGCTCAAAAACTTGCTTCTTTACATATCTGACGAGCTAACTGCAAGTCACATTCAGTTGACCATGGTTTTTTTTATAATATTCACTAAGCAATTATACCAAATTGTCAAATCACAGCACGACATTCATGAATATGAAATTATTTCTAATATTAAGTGTTTTATCTAAATCAAAACTATGCATTGATTGGTCAACACAAAGTTCATCTGAACGTGACCCCATGTGATGAGCAATGTTGCAAGATCCAATGACAGCAGTCTGTATACTATCTCTCATCCTTTGTGTATGACAGAACTAAGAGAGTTCTTACTCAAGATCAATGTTCAGAAGAGACCCTAGTAACATTGTAAAGCTACAGTCCCATAAACATAAAAATAGCCGTGAGGGCAGCATACAGGCGCCTTACGATCAAGCTCCGCAAGGACCCGTACGAAGTCTTGCGTACCCGTACAGACAGTTACGTTTTTACCAGGGTCTGTGTGCATATCTTCCAGCTACGGCTACATACGGGTGAGTTGTTTTGTACCATGTGCTTAACGTCACCTTGATATGCAAGGCTTCTCACGGCCTACATCTGTCTGCACATACAGGTTCGTAACAAGCCACGATTTTATGGGACTGAGGCTTAATGCCTTCTTGGAGGTCACTGCATATTCATTAAACTCCTGCATAAATAACGAACTTTAATCCATTCAATGAAAAAGTTTTAATATCAATACAATATAATATTCATAGTAACATAATACTTATTAAGTTAACATCTTAAAAAATGTTTTAGTGTTTCTGTATTCATGCATTTTTAAAAATCTAATTTCTTTCATACCTTATAGCGAATGCATGTTTTTGGATAAATATAAATGATGCTACAAAATAAGATTTCATATTTTCATTGCAGTATAAATATAACTTGTAAATGATGCCATTTTAAAAACAAGATCTGTCAGGAGAGACAGCATGCTCGACTAAGTTAGAATTTGTCATAGGAGATGTAGTTGATGATAAAGATCATACAATTTATTTTAAAACTGAAATTATAACCTAAACAAATTAAGAGTAAAAAAACAAAACAAAAATTAAAGAAAATTTTTAATTCTTAGGAGACTATTTTGAAAACAATGTATTTGGAGTTATGAACCTTGTCACATGAGATGTGGTTGATAATAAGGAACATATATTTAAAGTTTGAACTCAATACCTAAAGAAATAAAACAGTTACACAAACAAATATTTTACTGCACAAAAACTTTAATCAGAAATGTGGACACGGACGCTAGGGCTTCGTAAAGTCGAGCTAATAAATGATGTCATCTTAGGATTTAATTGAGTATAACATTATTGCTAACATAACACAGAAGCAAAAACATGAAAAAACAGAACATTTATAAGTCAGTCTATGAAGTTAGAATTTTGGGCTCAGAAAATTGATATTTCTAAAAAAATTGCAAAAATTACAAAGGGAAATAATCAATAATAAAGCGAGGTAGAGACACGGTTACTTTCTGATTCTGTGCATCACATGGTATGTTATCATTGTATAAATTTTCAGAAAGATCAGAACGTTTTTTCATGAGACATCTTAAATGAAAAACTAAAATGACAAAAACCACATTCAAAAGGCATCTCTTATGTATGTTTTTTCATGTGACTTGTTAAATATCCTTTGCTTGAAAACTCAGACATACAAACATCACATTTATAAGGCTTCTCTCGTGTATGTCTGCCCATGTGACGCTTTAAATCTGCCTTTCTTGAAAACTCGTACGTACATATACCACATTTATAAGGCCTTTCTCCTGTATGTCTTCTCATGTGACTTATTAAATGTCCTTGAACTTTAAACTCAGATACACAAAAATCACATTTATAAGGCCTCTCTCCTGTATGTACTCTCATGTGTTGACTTAAAATACTTTTCAATCTAAACTCAGATGAACAAACATCACATTTATAAGGCTTCTCTCCTGTATGTATTCTCATGTGACTTGTTAAATGTCCTTTGCTTGAAAACTCAAACATACAAACATCACATTTATAAGGCTTCTCTCCTGTATGTACTCTCATGTGACGCTTTAAATCTGAATTTCTTGAAAACTCAGACGTACATATAACACATTTATGAGGCTTTTCTCCTGTATGTACTCTCATGTGACGTAAAAAATTACCTTTCAATGAAAACTCAGATGAACAAACATCACATTTATAAGACATCTCTCCTGTATGTATTCTCATGTGCTGACTTAAACTACTTTTGAATCTAAACTCAGATGAACAAACATCACATTTATAAGGGTTTCCTCCTGTATGTATTCTCATGTGACGTAAAAAATTACTTTTCACTGTAAACTCAGATGAACAAACACCACATTTATAAGGCTTTTCACCTGTATGTATTCTCATGTGACTTATGAAATGACTATTCCATGAAGACTCAAATTTACAAATGTCACATTTATAAGGCTTCTCTCTATGTTGTTCTATGTCTTCCATCTTAAGACCATAAAATGCACATATGTGTACCACACGAAAGTCTAATATCTTTCAGCTTATTTCATCAAAAGTGCAATTAAATCTTCATAAACTGTGTTTACCTCATACTTGAACAATAAACTGAAAATATAATAATTTGTAATAAAATCATTATGATGATATAAAATTTGTTCTATATCATTAAAATTAGATTTTATGTAATAAGAGTGTTAAGTCAGTTATTTCCCTTGTATACTCTTCAAATAAGTAGGTCCATTTAGTTGGATTACCTTGATATTACCCTTACATTACAATTTCAATTCGCCACAATTTATCTTAGATAACTTGTTTGTAAATCATTTAATTTGTTTGAATTTCAAGCAAGTATTATTAGGGTAAAGAACTATTTAAATTATACCAATTCTGTTAATATCTTCATTAACAAAGAAGATATTAAATGAAATATTTTGTTATCCTTACATAAGAAGCTCCTGCCAGTCTTGACATCCAAGCACATACCCCTGACAGTAAGAGGAAATGTATACAACTCCTGTGTACGTTCTGCATTACTGCACCGTAGTGAGACCAGGGCCACAAAAAATGCTGACCTACAGAGACTCCGCAGAAACCACAGGGCTATGATGTGCTGCATGTGTGGGACCAAGCCGCATGAGATTTCTACAGAACTACTCTGTACCAAACTAGGTATTCAGGTGGTTACCGATGCCCTCCATGCAATAAGACTAAGGTGGTATGGACATGTAATGCGCTCTACAGGTGCATCAACTCTGTTACTAACATGAGCATCCCATCCTCTGGTAAATGTGGACAGCCAAGAAAGTCCTGGTTAGAAAGTGTGAAAGCAGATTTGAAGACTTGCAACATGCAAAATAGTAATCCCCTAGACAGGGTTACATAGAGGTCAGATGTAAGAAGATCTAGCCGCCTGCTAGTTACCCCAG
Source organism: Mactra quadrangularis (assembly GCA_025267735.1). Classification (NCBI taxonomy): domain Eukaryota; kingdom Metazoa; phylum Mollusca; class Bivalvia; order Venerida; family Mactridae; genus Mactra; species Mactra quadrangularis. Next base: position 1,084,751 of record CM046298.1, read on the forward strand.
TCCCTTGGACACCAGCAGTAGTTGACAAATAAACCATCCGTATTTGATTGAATTACATGAGACTTCAATGATAAAATCCAAGGATTCCAACTGCAAGGACCTACAAGTTTACCAATTGGATTGCTTCAGATTTTATCAGGGGAAGATAACTGACAAGATAACTAACAAAAGTCTAGGGCTGCAATGGTTCACCAAACTACCGTGAAACTGAAAGTGGCCAGTACGAGTGTCCCTTACCGTGACCTAAAAATCTGAGTGAAATGCGGTCTTTTAAAAATATTGTCTAACATATATTCCTTTGATCATTAACAAAAAATTTTAAATCAAAATCTCATTTCAAGGCGACAAACACAACTATCTGTCTGTATCTGTATATGTAACTACGCAGTGACAACTGCTGGCGTGATGCGTCGGGAAGTGCCATGTGGTCAGTTGCGACCCTGGAGAGCTGTCTTGAAGCTCTCGATTGTCCTGGCACATGCGATATCCTCTTCAAGACCGTTCCAGTCAAAAATTCACACAGGCCAGCTCTCTGAATTCTTGTACCCAGACTCTAGTAGTAATATCTTAGGGTACGAGAATGGCTCTCTGGCACTCAACAAAGAAACTTGATTACGAAATAGGTCGAGGACGAATTCCCAATTTAAATTCCATGAAAGTCAAATCATGTAGCCAATTTTCGAAGTTTCGCCAATGTAATCAGTCTGATATAAATAACAACTTTTTTATTTAATGACTCAACCAGCAAAATATTGATATCAATACGTGGCTTCGTACTATGATGGAAAATATTTTCGTACTTGATGAGTTCTTCATAATTGGTCCGCCATATTAGATTTTCTCGGAAGTTGTGTGATGCGGTCAAGAAGAAATAGTTCTATAAATCTTTTAATACAAAAGCAGTACGGCAATATATCATTTCAGTTTTTTGACAAATATCTTAGTTCAGTTATAACAAAATATTGAATAACGTCAGATTGTCATAAAATTGGCTTTATATGAATTAGTATTTTTATGCCAAAAAATTATTACGCAAAAGTAGTCCAAAATGGGAAACAACTGCTACAATGTTTTGTATTTACACCTCAGGAGTTAACTCCCTTATGAAATAATCCTACTCTTAAGCAAGGTTTTTGAATTGTCTTTAAACTTCGATATTTTTGGGTAAATAGATTAAAATAGAATGATTTTGATCATTTACTAGATAAATAATGCTAAAAAATGAAACAAATAAGAAATTCGCAGGACTGGGATGATGAATATATCAATTTAATATTCAACACAACAGTGTCACAAACAGCTAAGTGACAATAAATTTATAATAACAAAAGTTGGCAATTTAAGCTTATGGTTTGAAAAGAAAACAGCTTGCATGTCCTATATACAATAAAATCTCAAATAAAATGCAAATAAATCGATCTCATACAATCTGCAACAAGTCAATATGGCAATGGACTTTAATTTCCAAAACTCTTCACAGTGCTTACGTCACGCCTTGCTACTGATTTAAGAGAGATAACCACAAATTTTTGTTCAGGTCACTTCCCTTAGACTCAATATTTTCAAACAAGCACTTGGTATATTTAACCATATTGGGCACATTCTATAACATGTTTTATTGATATTACAATCTTATTTAAGGGAATAAACCCCTTTCTAGCCCCTATTCTAGATATTTTCTTGCTAATGACATTATATAAAAATATATATACAGCACATATACAGTTAAGTTCCGCTAATAAGACCACCTGGCGGTCTTACAGAAAGTGGTCTTAATAGCGAGTCGGTCTTAATAGCGAACCCACCTATTTATATATTGAGTATAACAGTTAGGTATCAAAAATTAATAACGTTGCCAGTGACTATTCATATAGTTAAAATGTCTTGTTAATGGTTACAATGTACAAATAGAAAGTAAGAATACTCATGCTATTTTTTCCAAACATCTGCATTTAACTTATTAATTTCAGACACTGTTTAAATCACAGTCCTTTCAGGCGCAGATCCAGAATTTTTTTCTAAGGGGGGAGGTTCTTAGCTTTTTTGGGGGTCGAACCACAACCACATTATACACTTTCTGCAGAATAATGCAGCACTTAAGTAATAAAAACTACATAACCATTAAATCTATTTTAAGCATTGAGAAAAACTATTTAGGAAATTCTAGGGGATGATCAAGACCCCCCTGACCCCCCCCCCCCCCCGCTAGATCTGCCTATGCTTTTAATGATATTTTGTTAATTAATAATCTAACCAAGAAACTGACTGACAATTTAATTTCGTCACCGCAAAATTCACCAAGTCCGTACCGTCCCAGGACTTTGTACCCATCGTGCTGTTCCGTATACTGGAGTTTATACCTTTCCGACACGATGCTATGTTTAATTTTAATTTTGGCAGTTATTTTAATTTTAACAAATTAAAATTAGATTTGTACGCAAAATAATCAGATAACTGGAACATATTTGCTCAAAACCGTACGCAAATTAATGAGACAGACGACTTTTCACATAGTTGTAAAGGAAATTCTACTTTCGTTTTCTTTGTTTAGAACGCTCTGTAAGAACGCTTACGTAAGCAGACGAAACGCATTAACAAATTTAAGTTTGATATATCAAACAAAAATCATAAATTATCGCAGTCCGTCTGTTTAACTTTCTTTTTAATTAATCTTAAATTATCAAAAATTAATTCGCAACGAAGTTTAGTTGATTTGAGGGACTAATCGCCGTTTCACTTCATCAAACATTTGCAATCATTGACAATTACATTTACAAACAATTCTTTTGTTATTGACAATGTTGACGCTGTTTTATCACTTATTTTGTGGTGGTACCGGGACAAAACGGACCATGAGACGAAACGGACCATGCCAAAACGGACCAAAGTAGGGACGAAACGGACCATATTTGTTGGACAAAACGGACCATAGTCGGGACAAAACGGACCATTGTCGGGACAAAACGGACCATAAGAAGAAATGTAATAATTATTATTATGAATTATTAATTGTGTGAGTAATAACATTATACATATCTTTTATGTCTTAGTATAATTAAATTGTATGTAAATAGCAATTAAAATAGCCTCAATTGTGATTAACAGTTTGCATGTTGTTTGTGCGTTGTTTTTAAGCTATACTGTGTCCTCCTCGGGACAAAACGGACCATTGTCGGGACAAAATGGACCATAAGAAAAAATATAACCATTAGTATTATAAATTATTTTGTGTGTGATTAATAACATCATATATATAGTTTATGTCTTAGTGTAATTTAATTGTGTGTAAATAGTAATTAAAATAGCCTCAATTGTGATTAACAGTTTGCGTGTTGTTTGTGCGTTGTTTTTAAGCTATTCTTAAGCTATTTTAAGCCGTTTCCTTGAGCTAATTAGCTAATACATCAGAGTGATTTAATTTGAAGTTGCTTTTATATTGTCCAGCACAGGTTCTTTCCTATGAACTGCACGCCACTTATAACTCTGGGAAATGATTATATGATGACAAACTTGTTCCAGATAAATTATAATTACTTATACGCACAGTTACATAGATCATTCTCGTACCCAGAGGTTGTCATGATTATAGATAGTTTTTAAAATTCTTATAGCTGCTGGGAACGATAATGACTCGTGATAAGAATTTAAAAAAAAAAAAAAGGAGAAAAACTGTTATAATTATATACTTTATTATAAATTCATCATCAATAATATAGCAAAACATACTTATACTTATAATAATATCATTAATTATCAAATGTAAGGATATCACTTTGAAGTCAATAATTGTCATAAGTTTGATGTTATTGAAAAAAAAACAATGAAATACTAACTAACAAAACATATTTTTCAATTAATATTAGATCTAGTCAATAATTGTCATCAGTTTGGTGTTATTTAAGATAAGACGTTTTCCATGAAAAAAAAAAACCACAATTACTCAATAGCTATTATTGTAATTGTTTGCAAGGGTGAAATAAAGATATGTTGTGTTTTGTTATGAAAAAATATCAATATTTTTACTCTTTACTACTTCAACTTTTATTTCATTAAATCAATATATTTATTGTCTAGTAATATAATCTATTTTTTCTTATGGTCCGTTTTGTCCCGACAATGGTCCGTTTTGTCCTGACTATGGTCCGTTTTGTCCCACAAATATGGTCCGTTTCGTCCCTACTTTGGTCCGTTTTGGCATGGTCCGTTTCATCTCATGGTCCGTTTTGTCCCTAATTCTTTGTGGTTACTATGGGTATCTTGTCATACGTATTACGTAATTGTATACATGTCAAAAATCAATTAAGTTGTATATACTCGATAAAAAATTGTTACACAACGTGTCAACGACTGCTGTAGGCTGGTCGTATTATTGGACCCCAAATTAGTGCAATTAGACTGGTTGGGTCTAAAAAAGTGGTCGTATTACGGAATAGCGGACCGGTCTTATTATCGGACCTCACGACTATTGAAATATATAGAAAATAATTCCGGTCTTTCAAAAACTGCCCGTATAAGGTAGTTGGTCTTATTATCGGACCGGTCGTTAGGTGAGACTCTACTGTACTACTCATATTTATGGATTTTGCTCTCTTATATATTCTTTACATATTCAAAGCAATGAAAGTCATCTGTCCGACGTCTGTTCACATATTTACTTTTGTTGCATATCAGCACTATATTGGTTATAAATGGTGAACGTCGAATCTAAACATCTTTCCTAGATTCTTTTCTTTTCTTCTGAGGATAATAAACATCTGTTTTGTTTTGTTTATGTAGTTTGTTTGTTTGGGTTTAACAGCATATCAACACATACAGGTTATATTGAGCCGTTGTCGTGTTTAAAAAGAACAAAAGATTATTCTGGATGGAAGCAACATTTTATTTACTTATGTTGTATGCCACATGCATGGTGTAGATTTAAATATATGGCATTTAAAATAAAGCATAATATATACAATGCATTTCTCACAGACATACAGACACACATCATTGTAACCGTGGCAACCAAAATATGAAATCATCATCTTTAGAAGCCATGGCAACCAAAAAATGTGACATCATCAACTTTAGAAACCATGGCAACCAAAAATGTGACATCATCATCTACAGTAACCATGGCAACCATGGCATGATTATCTACAGAACTACATAAACATAATGATATAACATAATATTTGAAATTTCACAACCAAAAACTAACAAAAAACAAAATGAATGAAAAATGTTCGACTTGTTATGTAAAATCAATTTTCTTCATGAAAATAAAAAATATCTCTTTTTCTATACAATTCCAAATAAAACATTACAGAAATGCTGATTATCATGGTGAAAAATTAAAAAATTAGACAAAAATTGAAAATGTTAATACCTTTATCATTAAAAGAGAAATATTGATATGAAAATATTAATCTATCTTTGTGTAGTTTTAAAAAAAATATTATGCATTATATAGCCGAAAAAAAACTTTAATTTAAAAAACAAAAATGTACAAGTTTGGTGCTTCAAAAAAGTTTAGTAAAAAAATTATGAAAAATTAAATAAATATTGTTCAGAATGAAATGATATTAAAATAGCACACACTCACATAAAACACATATATATTGCACATATAACATTAAAGATTTAACATAAATCATGAATATAGAAACATACATGATACAATATTACAATTTATAATAAAGAAAATATTTAAAACATTTATCTACAGGGATATACACAATGTTTAAACTTTCAGCATGATTTCAGATAAACATTTAAGACTAGAATAAGTAAAATTATAACGATACAAAAATGTTCAGTACACAGAGACCTGACCAGTAGAGGTCCTCATTACCCTAGATCGCTCACCAAGGGCCCATTATCATTATCAGGTGTTTTTGGGTCCCATTTTAGTCGCAAATCCAAATAAAATCCTTGATGAAATAATGCCCGCTATGTTTTATATACGTAAAGAACAAACAATCTTATGTAAGGTATAATTTATCGTTTTGTTATATTAATGTAAGATTTTTATAATATGCAGCCTATCAGCCAAATGAGATCCCTACAAACATAATTATTACATCATACTAAGCAAAAAAGGGGACACCACTTGGGGCAAGGTCATTTTTTTTTACCCAAGGGAGATAATTTGAACAATTTTTTTGCAAAGAATCAGTAGAAAAAGCTACATGACTAATAAAGTAGCACTAGGTATCATGGTTTTAGACAAGTTCATTTTATAAGAAAAGTTTGAGACCTAGCACAGACAGGCTTGCATGATACAGGAATACGCGAGTGGACGAAGACTGGTCACAATAGCTCACCCTGAATATGACTCGAGTGAGCTAAAAGAAAACAAACACTGTTACTTGATACAATGTTAGAATTAAGACAATAGAACAAATATATTTTATACTATATACTATACACTGGTTTATATTCTATTTTTAAAAGAAGTTTATTTTTACACAAAAACAAAATTGTATACCATTTTGTCCAGTACAATTCACAAGGGTATGAAATTTATTCATCAAATTGCTAAACTTTTACTTTTTTGAGTGGAAAACTAAATACTTCGAACCATTACATAACAACTTACAAATATTTATATTTAGATGAACTTCTAAAAGTGACCTTTATTATGAATATTTTTCATAAAAAAAGAAATTACTTTTCAAAAGTAGAAATAAAAACATTGAAAGAGACAGACGGACAGACAGAAAGATGCCATAAACAATGATCAAAGAAAATCCTGATAAAAAAATGTAATTTTGGATGGAACTGAATCATGCTATCAAACATTCACAAACACTAACCTTACACTCCCAAGTTTCCTATCACAAGAAGTTATTCCAATTCTGCATATTTTAGTTGAGGATAAAAATAATTCTAAATACTACCAAAAATACTACACGGTTATATAAAATGAAAAATATATTCTAAATATAAGTGTGTATAATATCTATTACTCCATAATCTGTATTATTACTACATGTATATTAAATATCATTTCTTAGTGCACCAACTATAGAAAAATTCCTCTATAAAGACATACCAGGCTATTGCAAATTCGTTCTTTTTTGATGATAAGTTATGTCCGAAATGATAACTTAGTATTATATTTTTAAAGCTACTAAAGATCTGCTTTAAAAATATCTAGGTTATTACAAAAAAAAACATACACTTTTATGTTATTTTTTCAGTCCAAAAAACTTCCCTACATTAATGCCATTGTGTTAGAATAGCTACCATCAATTTTGTATTACATTACAAGCAATCACCTACAGACTTGAAACAATCATTGATGAAAAAAACAAATCAACACTACGATAAAAAATGAATTAATAATGAAATCATTGCACAATCATGTATACCCTGACTTTATAACTGAAAACAAAAACTGAAACTATTATAATAATATGATTTTCTGATCAGGCAAACCATCTACTACAAATCTTTGATCTAAAGAGAATGATAAATTTTACAGTAAAATATTACAGTTATTTATTATGTTTCGAAATGTCTGTAGATTTCACTGTAAAGTTATGACCAACATGTCTACAGTATTATGACGAAATAAAACACAAAAATAAAAAAAAATCATACTTAAAATGATATCCAGAGAAGTGAAGCAGAATCAAATTATGCATGACAACAAACTAAGTGTTATAAATAAGTCAGACAATTTTCGAAAGAAAATAAGTAAGATTTTGTAAGTTTTCTTTGTAAGTTTATGTAGTCCATTATGCAAGAAATAGGGTCATCTTAGGATGCCAGTATAAAATGAGATCAAGTCTATGAGAATAAGTCAGCCTAATTTCTGAGAATAACAAGGAACCAGTCTGATTGAGAAAGAATTGCTCATTTAATTTACCATGTCTATATGTAGTGTTTTTCAAAGGAATATTATAAATTCACAGGGTAAGACTTTGCACAGTTGATGTATATCCCAAAATTTCAATTACAAAGAGCATTAATACAGATATATTTATTGGTTTAAATTTGTGCTATCTTTGTTGAGGCGAAAAAAGCGAAATTTAAACTTTACAAAAATACCTGCTATAGAGTACAAAGACGAGTCACAAATATAAAATAATAAAACATTAATCACTAACCAAGGTTTTCCTATCATGCCTGATGACAGTTTTAACTTCAACAATCTAAAATATGTTCAACATGAATTTAACATAAAAACAATGTAATAATAACATAAAAAAATCACAACCCCCTAAAAATGATATAGACTTTGAGACAGTGGCCATTTGATAGACAAAGTGAGAAAGAAATTCTGAAAATAAAAATTTGTATGTGCAACAAATAGGAAAAAATAATAATGCATTATTAATAGTACTATAATGTGTAATTTAATAAATAAAAGTATTGTTCTGTGCCGTTCAATAAAAGTGCAACAAAAATTGCTTTAAGACGTAAATCAATCCAGACTGATAAAACAAAATATCTGAAATATAAAACTACTAACAACCTATTTTAAATTGATCATAAAATCTACAGTGTGCAGTAAAAAATAAAATAAAAAGTCACAACACTATTGTTATATTGTATAGATATGTTTACACAACACAGTAAAATATAGTAAGTTACAGCCATGACGGTGAAAAGTTCTTAACTTCAAAAAAAGTCCTGCAATTCCTCATTTCAGCAGCTCTTACCAAAGAACCAGGACTCTAAAGTTCTCAAATGTAAAAAAAACATAAGTTTCAGAACCAGTCTAAAAGCTTTCACCCAAGCAGCCAAAAAATAAAGTACATTGTATAGCTTAAAAAAGATTAATCTAGGTTGTAAGAACTTGTTACACAATAGAGCTAAAATAAATTAGTTAATAATAATAAAAAGCTTAAAAACTTGCCAATTGTCTTAAATATATCTTACAAATTATTTATTTTAAATATTCCATTTATAATAAACTTTTTGTATATAATTCCAAACCAATAATTCAACAAAGATTGTCAGACAGAAATCAAGAGTCACATCACTAAAGGTATAATAAACTCAGATTTGATTTTATATAAAAGCTATCACATTCTTTCAAAACCTCAAAAATAGATTTTCCTTACATAACAAATTTACATATTTTAATATATTTTAAACCAGTAACTAAGTTAACACTATAATCAGGGCTCAACTTTCAAATTACGTTGCCAGTTGGACATTACTTATTTTACTTACAGGATACAAACGTTTCCTAGCAGTAACAGGTTGCCCAAACACAAATATAGGTCGTCAGAGACAATTGGACCACCTTTGATGTTGAGCCCTGTGTGATATATTGATTATATTATCATCGTATTATAAATCAAAATTCTTGTTATATTTTTTATGAAGCACCATATTTGCACAAAATTACATAGATATACTACAATAAATGACCTTCACCTTTAGATCACAGTAACGACCTTGACATTCATTACTTTGACCTTGAGTCAAGGTCATTCGAAAGTCAGTAACTTCATTACAAAACAAGATTTTTATTTTAAACAACCACAAATCTTCACACAGTGTGTTTTTACCCTACTAGCCACAGACCAATCTTCACAACTACATTTAGCCAAGTCTATCAACAAAATTTTCCCAGTTACACATTGTCTACTACTTGTTACATTAAAATTCATCGGAGCCTTCCAATGGGAGAAAATATTACGAAAAAAGAAGGTCTCTGATTTTATTACATTGTTTCACATTGTCTTAAGCTTTCATACAACCCAAACAAATCAAACAAATGTATGTACATACTACATTCTGCCTTAAATAATGCTGTGATTTATTAACAACAGAGTTGAAACAAACAAGTATAAGATTTAAAATGTATAAGATTTTATAAAGTAAACAAAAACAGGATACCCTAGCCTGACCTGATCATAATAGAATATAAAAATTCACATTTATAACAGTTACTTAAATTAGGATATAAAAGCAATTATCTAAACTGGTCGTTTTAGCTATCTGCCCTACAATATAAAATTCTTTGTAATTTCAGAAGGTCTGAACAAATTTTGGGTCGTCCAGAATGACCGGCTCGGATGACCGGAAAACTTTTAACTGTTAGGACTATAAAGTTTTAAATGAATGAACTGGTGAACTAAACTTCTGATTAAAAAATCTAATTAAACAAAAATGAAACAATAAGTTAATTAACCCTGAATAAAATATTAAATAAAATGTTGAATAAAAAACCATAATCATTGATTGTAAACAGTAATGCTTTCACTCTAACCATTCAGTCAAACATCAAACATAAATTCTACATAATTCATAAAATTTCAAAGCTAAGTGCAATGAATAAATTCGGTGTATTTTTAAAATCCCCTTCAACCTTTTTTTTATAACAAATTGCATAAAAACAACAGATTAGGACCAATGCACCTTTTCACAAAATATCTTACGAAAAAAGTTATCGTAAGTCAATTTCACTATTCTGCAGTTCAAAGTCAGATGGATAAAAAATAACTATGATATGATATTCAAATGTTATACAATATTCTACACAATTCTATGATCATATGAATTGATTGGCAAAAAATGACCGTATTATTAATATTTCTTGCTTTTGACTTACGATGATTTTTATCGTAAGATTTTTTTGTGAAAAGTGTCGCAGAGACTTAAAATCTCTGAAGAAAAGAACCCTATATTACAATATAAAGATCTTACAACCAAAATCTACTGTATGTACATTCTATAAATTGTTCAATAATCATAAAAACTTGCAACAATCTTAAAGAAAATTTAGAATAAAATGATAAATGAAATCAATCAATGGACAGAAGATGAAATCTATTCATACATTATCTATAAACAGTTGGCTGCTATTGTCATGTTACAATAATCAAGTTCCCCTATGAAAACTATCTTTGTTATTGAAACATCAAGCATTCTGATAATTTTAAGTTCCAAATTTTTAATTAAAGAAGAGAAATGTCCCTATATAAGCCTGTTCCACTATTAAGACCATAGATATTGTTGGTCCCAATAGCAGAAATCTAGTGTCAAAATAAGTGCTCACAATAACTAAATAGTTACGTCTAAAAACATTAGCTTGTTTTCAACCAGTTTTGTTTTACCAATTTCTGCAAAATGAATAGCTTTTTACATGAATTTATCATTGTACCTGATATTGCAAGTTGTTGATGCCTAAAGGTGGAAAAATCCCAACTCTAAAAGCTATTCATAGCTACTGTTAACTGTTTTATATAATACTGACTATAAATGAAAGTTTGTATCTTGTATCCAAAATTGGCTTGAACAAATTTATATACCGTAACAAAAAAAGTTCGAAAAAATCGAGACATCAAAACACTAAGATAAATTCTCAAATGCGAAAATACCGTAGCATCAAAAGAATGACATGAAAATAGCAGCAAACTTTATAACACCAGTCACGTAACACACTTCAAGAATCTAAAATGATATAACAATACAACAATATAATGCTCACAGCCACATGTAGTCAATTATGCCTAAAATTACTCTGTATATAAAAAATTAAAAACTTTGTTTTTTAAACAAAGTAATATTTTTAATAGATATGATTATTTCAATGTTACTACATTTATATAGTCTATACTACTGAATAACTTTAACTATCTGGGGAAAATATTGTAAACATTTGCATATAATCCAACATTTATCTCAGAAAGTGGGCGGGATGTTTAAGAAATTTAATGACATCTTCTTCGAACAATAGAGATTCCAACCACATATCTAGCCAAACAAGTTCAAGTTTCAACTAATCAATTTTTTTTGCACAGCTCAACACCAAAATGATAATATTTTGTCTTGTTTTTACTAAATTTCAAGTATTTTGAATATACCAGGAAAGGGGTCAAGATGGCCCTTACCTCAGTGCTAGATCTGCCATTGGGATCCCTATTTATAGAACTCTATAATCTATCCATGATGCAACAATCATCTAAACACATAATGTTTAACATAAACAAACATCTATGTCTACCTATCTATGTTTTTAACTTTTATACATTAGTCATCTGATTGTTTCAAAGAAGAATAGCCGAGCTATAAAAGCAGCCATTTTTATCTCCCAACTTCAGCAGAATTAGTTATGCTAAAATCTGAACTATTTTTCTATCTCCCCACCCACTTTCTAACCCTTATCTGCCCCGGCTCTTTAGGCCTCCAAACCCTTTTTTGGCCTTCTGAACCAAGAAGATGCATCCTTACCCTTTTCTGCTCCAACCCCTTTTTTGCCCCCTTGACCCTTTTTCTACTACCTTCCTGTCCCTATTCTTCGCTTTAAAACAATCACTAACTAATATTACAAATATTTTCGCACATTTTTCCATCCAGGATTTCTTTTAAGTTTCAAAGATTCTCATTGCAATATTCTATAATAATAATAATAAGGCATAAAAATATCCTCTGATTAATTCTAACATTAACATTCTACAAGCAACATCTTTATTAAACACTTTGTTCAACTTTCTGTAGGATACAATGTAGACGCTTTTCACAAAAACTCTTTTTTCCGAAGAATTTTTATGAAAAGTCCCAACACAGTTAGAACAGAGTAACATACTAATGATGACCTAGTGACAAAATGATGTTTATATCATTCAACTCTAACAATAATCAAGTTGAATTTCAGATCAATGAAAAGTTTATTTTTGTTCTTTCAATATTTCTATACCACATATATATTTTAAATATCAAATAGCCTTGTGTGTTAAAGACAAGAACTATTTTCAAAACCGCTATGTGTTTCACCTCGCGTATGTAGCAAAATGCCATATTGTAGGTGGACCACCCAGGAATCAGTCCAAAATTATTCATTCAATTAATAGTCCAGGTGTTCTGAATGTAAAATCATAAGACCAATCTTTAATCATGTGACCAGCCAAAAATCATGTGACCCAATCTACAATGATGTGACTCGCCAGTTAGTGTAAGTTTTAAAATAGGTCAAATGACCAAGCAGTAAATCATGTGATTTTAGAGCACATCATGTGACCATAACATTTGATCATGTGACAATGTTGTAATCATGTAAAACATAATGTCATAATTCTAAAAGATGAAAACACATTAGGCGAAATGTTTAGCTATAACTTTCAAAAAAGGGGGATTTTGACGAAACTGTCAAAGTTTTTTTTATGATAGAAAAGAGAAGTCGACTTGATGTAAAAAAATAAAATATGAACACAATTGATTAAGAGTCTAGAACTAGAAACCACACAGTTTAAACTAATACAGATCTTTCTTTCTCTTTATATCATTACGTTTCCATTCAGGTAAATGTTTAAATGAATCACTAGTCATTCCAAATATTTCTTCAAATTGTTCTTTATCTAAATGTATCTGAAAAGAGAGAGACAAAATAAATATATAATCAAAGCACAAATAACACTGTCAGACATGGGGTTTTTAAGGAGTATATAAACACAGGTTTATAAAATGAACGGAAGCGATACAAGGAAACTTTCCCTTACATAGTTCATTTAAAATATACTTTAATTGCACAAGCAGTATATAATCTGCTGGTCATCATGTTATGTGAACTGCATTAATTGAAATTTTTTCCTTTTAATTGGACATGCAAGGCCAAATGTAATTGTCCACAGTAAAATGAAACTAGGAAATGCAACACCATGTAAAACAATAAGTTATCACATCTAAATTTTCAGTGACATTACAGCTGTTATCCATAGTCATTGAGCTACTGGAATCTATCTATCAATCTTCCTAGAGAGTCTTTAATCAGCTAATTTGCAGCCGACAAACTAGTGCAACAGAATAACACCCCTTCTTAACCAAATATATTGTGAAATGAATCCTCAACAAATTGTATTCTAATGAGAAAACTGAGTATTGGAAAGCATAGACTCCTTTTTGCTGCTTTTGTTATATTTCAATTGTAATATCATGGCTTCCAAAAATATTGTTGATCCAGACAAATTCTATTTCACTTTCAATGATTGCTAAAAGAATAAAAACTAAATCTAACTTACTTCCAATTGATCTCTGTCCACATCTTTAGGTAAATCAAAGTTGGATATTTTAAGTCTTTCATAATCATACACCTAAAATATAAATTGTACAATATAAAAAAATACTATAATATTATATAATATGATATCAGCGTTTTGAATAAGCTGGTGGATAAAGGACTGACTCCACCTAAGTTGCCAAAGGACCAGTGACTTATAGACTATGAGTGGTCCGACTGCCTACAAACATTTATGGCATTATTTGCTGTTAAATTGATTATATACTTCATATATTCAGCTATTTTATTAAAATGTAAATTCCTCACAGTGCTTACGTTGAGCTTTGCTACTTAACCACTGCCAACACATAAATCATGTGACCCTAGTAATACCATCTAATAATAGAATGCCTAAACTCCTCAAAGTGCTTACGTCACGCTTTTTTATTTGTACAAATTATTAATTAAAACTATTCTTTATTTTTATGTACTTTGAACACCATAATTTACTCCAAGAAGACTCTATTTCTAGAAAACATTGAATTGTAAAAGACAAGATGAAAAAAATATTCAGCTCTCTGAGGGACGAATTTACTTGTGGTGGCAGTGGTTATATTGATTTAATAAAGGGAAATAACTGCTGTGGGGAGTTTGATTAAAACACACAGCATATTTCAACAAATCACTGTTTTTTGGGGGGTCCAGTTAACTTACATTTATAGATACTGTACAAAAATCAATGACCAGTCCTGATAAACGTTTGTCATGAAGACAGCTTAATACAGAACATGGGAAGATAATCATCAAAAAAATACCACAAATAACAAGCCGAGTAAAAAATAAATCTTCATTTGAAATATGACAAATAAGTCAACTTTTCATTTTCAATGAGAAAAGTTGTCAACATCAAAGGCTTAATTCATTCAAGAGGGCCAATAAATGCCATCAGGCCTCGTAACTAAAACTAGCTCAGCAAATTCTGATGAAAATTCTTCACTTAACGAAAATATTTAATAGAATACTTACGGGAGGTTTAGATTCTGTATGCCATGAACTTTTCTGGAAAGTCATCAAGGATACACCAGGTTGGTCAAATATAGTACTAGTTACCTGAGAATATATATACATAGTATTATAAATATATATGTAGCAATGTTTATACACTGTGCAGGGACCAGGAATTAGCCAGTTGATGGTTTATGGACTAAATATTTTTTTGCCTTTTACCCCATCAAACACCAGTCCACAAAATAATCTTTATAAGCACATTTAGAGTGATTCCAGTACAAATTCAGACCAATTGGAAAACATTAGTTTTTTTACCAATGCTTTTCATTTTGTTATCCATTGAGATTTAAAATTTCTTTGAAAAATTTGCCCACAAACTATCTTTAAAGCCTGTTCGGAGCAATTCCAAACCATTTAGACTGAATAGGTTTGGCAAATTTCCTGATCCCATACACAAAGTTTATAAGTTAGTAATAATACATCTACAATACCATAACCATCACATGTATGGTTTCCAGGATTTTAAATACCTGGTAAACTATAAGCCAAGCAACACAGCCAACATTAAATGTCAAGGAACCACATCATTCTGATAGTTTACTTAACAAATGACATCTGATATTTTACATTCCATTTTTCATCAAAGCTGATAGCAAAAAGGAATGGCAGGAGAGTAAAATAAGGTTTATTACATTATAGGGGATCCAGTGATGGTCCAGAAATAAAAGTAAGCGGAGATAATAATCATATATTCCTAAATTATCTTGACTACAGATACACCTAGTCTCAAATCATTCTAAAAAAGTTTTTTAATACCGATTTTAACACTGTCGGCACAAATTTTCATAATATTACGGGCATGGCTCACCTAACTTAGCTTTCCTGGACCCTCGTCTATAACCAGTACTCAATCAACCTTCCACAAGGGCAATAGTTTTTCTGTGTAGCATATTAATGGAGGAAACTCGACATTATTGTCAAATGTTTTTGGAAGGGTATAACTGGCCCAGATGGGTTTTTGATCCAGGACCCTCTTCAAGACACTATATACAAAATATTGGGTGAAGCCTAATAAGCCTTAGACCTGGGTTCCCTCCAAGGAAATGATTCAATGCTTGCTAATCGATAATATAAATAGAACAAGAAATGTAATGTGGAAACTACATTAAAGCCAGATTTAAAAAACTTCAATGCAAAAATTACAAAGGGAAATAATCCATAATAAAGCCAGGTAGAGTTGTGGTTATTTCCTAATTCTGTTCATCACATGGTATTTTATCATTGTATGAAGTTTCATAAAGATCTGACAATAAATGACAGAAATATATGGTAAAGAAAAACTGAAACACAATTGTTAATGACACTGGACGCCCGCCAGCCGGGTTTCGCCAAACTATAAGCCGAATTTTTTCGTTGAAAAATCTGGCTAAAAATCATGGTGATAAGGCTGCTCATATATTTTGAAGCCTACTGTATTTAAATGAATATTCATTGATTTCTGTAATCAGTGTTTAAACCACATCCAATATCAAGCACATAAACTTAATATAAGCAGTTATGTTAGATTGCTCAAACTGACTGTAAATAGCCATGCACAGCAACAACAAATATTTCAAGTTTGAAAAAACAACATGATGATATCAATGTACGATGTATCAACGCAATGATAGTCTGTGAATGCATTGATGAAGTCAACTGATGAAATTGTACACATACATGTCGACATTCTATAAAGATGTATGAAAAATAAAACTTTTGAAATAAATAAATGGATGGATGCCTGTCTGTGGACAATCTGATTAAAACATGATATAAAATTCTCCACTGGCTTACTTGCTGAGTTTTACATCTGAAAGCTTGCAGTATGAGTCACATTCAGCCAACCTCAACTATTATATTACTAGTATTCACTTGTACTAGCTTATTCAAGCAGGATTGTGAAACAAGTTCTTACAACTTAGATTTATCACTTTCAAGTCTGCTTCCTGGTCTCCCAGTACTGAGCTAGTAGGATAAAGTTTCTTTCCCAAGAAAACAACTGAGTATGTTTTGGATGGGTTTCGAACCAAGATGGAGCTGGCTATCCAATGATTACCAGTCTAACATCCTAACCACTCGGCCACTGCGTGCAACAAATCTTATATTCCCAGTGTATGAATTACAAGCAGCATCAAAATAGCTTGGAAAACACCAATCTAAAAATAACAATTCCAATGTGATTAATAAAGTTTCGTCTAGATAAAAGATTAAACGCAATGCATTGATTGGTTGATACTGAAGATATCTGAACACGACGCAATGTGCAATGACGAAATATCCAATAACAGCAATCTACAGGAAATCTGAGATTGGAAGAAAATTCTAACCAAGTGTCACCAACAGGCATCCATAACAAAATGTATATAAAAACAATGATATGAAAATAAAATGTGTGCATACTTTACTAGTTTCTGTGTTAATAGACGAAGTTGATACCCTAGTGTCTCGACCGGAGGACATATCTAAATCATACACTCTCTGTAAAAACAATCATAGAAAAACAACATGCATGAAATTATATATATGAATGATTGATAAATGTTTGATAAGACAATTCGTCGCCTCGCTCAAACAATGCTGTAACAACCAAATAATATATAGGCGGTCAGTTATCTTACTCACCGTTCCCAGTGCATTTATTTAACCTACTCATCGTTCCAAAAAGGCTAAATCACTGTAATTAGCCGTTAACCAGTTACTAGGTGCATACTTCCCTCAGAGACTGACAACAGTGTCAAACATGATTTAGACTAAGTGATAGGAGATAGAATGGCCCAACAAGTGAATCAAACCTACCACCCCCCTCCATCAGTAGATACTAACTGAGCAAGCCAAGCAGATGAATATCTCCTCAAAGAAATTATTGATGAAGGACATTACATGAATGTTACAATGATAAAATGGTCATTAATAAAAACATTGTTATGTTAGAATACTTAAACACAACATTCAAATACAAAACAAATACAGATCTATAAATTAAATGATTCATTGTTAATAAAAGAATTGCTCTGTTCTGTTCTGTTCAAAAGTCAGAAATTATCCAAATTCATAATGACACTACAATGTACATAGGAAAAATTTCTACTTTCAGAGGTAACATACATTAACCCCGCTGATTTAAGTACTAATTACAGTACTACTATACTTCAGTACCCTCACCATTAATATGTATATATCCAGGGTTGCCTGCAAGACTGTAGTAAGTGTATTGCGTAAAAAAGCAAGCTACTACAGTCTTGCGAAACCCTCAAATTATGTACAGAGATATATAACAAATATTGAATATTTAAATCAGCAGGGTTAATGTATATGCCACTGACAGTTGAATATAATTAAGTAATATTTGTATGACTGATGAATGAAAATACATAATAAGCAAAATCCAGTCACCAAAATGACCATGCTTAAAGAAATAGGTACAAAAGGTCGTATAAAAGTGAAAATATATTGTAAGCAAAAGTTACATAGGTTTCAGGGGTTCATATTATCAACCGCCTTACAACAACTTATGTCGTATGTCCTTCCATACTTTTTTGTAAAATTGTCATAAGATTTTTGATAATGATGATACATAGGAGGCTTATTTATATTATATATGTTTGAAACATTTGAAAAATAAATAAATCTATGAACATCATATAAAAAATAACTCAGTCAAATTTTCATCACAAAAGTATACATCATTATATTTAAAGTAACTCCATCATTTTTCATCACAATATTATACATTTATGTACTTTGAATGTATTATTTATGTCCGTATTCTTGTGTACATGCTGTCCTCATGAGCTGAAAGACTTCATGAACAATAAAGTATATATATTTCTATCTTTAATAGTTTCTAAAGTAATTCACAATGAAACAAAACTAATCAAGTGAAAAGCTGAAAATGTCTAGTTTTAACATCAACTAAATGAGGCAAACAGCTTTAGTATTTACAGTCATTATGTAAACTTAAGATAATTCATAAAATACCTGGCGCACACTTGACTTAATATAATAAAACTAATTTACAGAAATATTAAACACTGTCATTGCAAACTACAAAATTAGTGGGCGCCCAGTTGCCACTTTTTAGTTCGGGCAACCAATGATTTCTTTTCGGCAACTAAAATTCTACAAATTTGATACAGAGCTTGCTCTTAAAAAGATCTTTTCAGACAACTATTTTCATATCTTAATTTCGAAGACTGTCATTGTACTCAAGAATTAAGACCCTTAAAATGTATAAAAGTCAAGCACTTACATAATCTAGATCTAGGGGTCCACCATACATTCCTGATACAGGTAAAGTTGCTGCACGTGGGGCTAGACCATAGCCTGGTTTAGGGGCTGAAAATATAAAAATATAAAAGTTATATCATGTATTACTGCATCAAATAAAACCATTTACTAAGCACCTTAAATATGTCCTAGCAAAATTCAATCTGATTAAAAACCCAATCTGAAATTTATACCTACTAGCTTACTTTACATCTGACAAGCTCACAGTACAGGTCACGTTCAGCAGATCAACAATAAGGTGGACCTTATTTATGAAGGAAATGGACATTATAGTCAAATTTTCATATAAGGGTATTACTGCCCCAGGTGAGAATCAAACCTGTAATCCCTTTGCAAAACAAGATATGACATCTCAATGAGCAAACAACTCACCTACAAACACATATGAAACCATATAAAATTCTTTTTTCAGTCTACAAAATTAATGGGTGTCCAGTTGCCCGGAACAACCACTTAACAAAAATTTCTTTTGGGCAACCAAAAATTTACAACAAGAGATAGTGCTTGCTGCTAAATCAACCTGTTCGACCAACCACTTTCATTGACTGTATTTTACAAGAGACACTGTTAATCATGAGTCGCAGACTAGTAATAAAACTGAAAGTTGAAGAAATCATCTTGGATGGTGTTATTTATCATCATGATAAAATCAATGTCTTTGGACACAAACCAAGACTAATCTATCATTACAACAAATAGCAGACAATATTTGTCATTGTAAATCATTTATAACAGAGATATAAAAGTGCAAGTATCAAAATTGCTTGATCTTACATTTTAACATAAACAGTGCCATCCATAATTACCTTTACACTTTAAGGGTTGCCTACAAGACTGTAGTAAGTTCACTGTGTAAAAGAGCAAGTTACAACAGTCTTGCAGGCAACCCTACACTTGCAAAATGGCCTTTTTTATTTATACAATTAAATTTTACTCAGATGTATTTATTTATTGGGAAACTGAGCTAGCTGGTTGCTTATTTCTTTTACCAGAAAATGAGCTTTGAATCCTTCAAATTTGCACAATTTATAATTTACTAAAAATAGAGCTTTTACTTGAATCCTTTCAATTTGTACAACTTATAATTTCACATTGTATTAGTGATATAAATGTGTTTACAACTATATTGCGGGTTTAGCAGAAAACAGCCTTAACTCAATGTAAGAAAAGAGTGAGTTACAACCGTTTTGGGCTAAACCCGCAATATGTTGTAGTGAGTCTAAATACTTGACCTACCTGGAACATGTCCTCCTAAGATAGCTATAGTTCTATAACCAGCTCTTATATCACAATCTATTATAAAAACTTGACCTACCTGGTACATGTCCACCTAATATAGCTATAGTTCTATAACCAGCTCTTATATCATAATCTAATATAAAAACTTGACCTACCTGGTACATGTCCACCTAATATAGCTATAGTTCTATAACCAGCTCTTATATCATAATCTAATATAAAAACTTGACCTACCTGGTACATGTCCACCTAATATAGCTATAGTTCTATTTCCAGCTCTTATATCACAATCTATTATAAAAACTTGACCTACCTGGTACATGTCCACCTAATATAGCTATAGTTCTATATCCAGCTCTTATATCACAATCTATAATAAAAACTTGACCTACCTGGAACATGTCCTCCTAATATAGCTATAGTTCTATATCCAGCTCTTATATCACAATGTTTTATAAAAACTTGACCTACCTGGAACATGTCCACCTAATATAGCTATAGTTCTATATCCAGCTCTTATATCACAATGTTTTATAAAAACTTGACCTACCTGGAACATGTCCACCTAATATAGCTATAGTTCTATATCCAGCTCTTATATCACAATGTTTTATAAAAACTTGACCTACCTGGTACATGTCCACCTAATATAGCTATAGTTCTATATCCAGCTCTTATATCACAATCATCCCATGATCTTCTTGTACGATCTAAAAATCTAGATGGTGCTGAAAATAGTCAAATAATTAGTGGTTATCAAACAGTGTCAGTTCAGCCATCTAAATCACAGACTGTGAGCATGAAAGATTTCTCTTGCTCAAAATATTTTTATGACTAACATAATTATATAATGATATATATTAAAATCATATATTAAATTGTTTATATAATAAAGGAATGATACTCATCACATCATCAACAGCGAACAAAATGGCTTTTCTTACAGGTACCTTTGCTCCTATAAATAAACTTATTTCTAAAATCTCTGGCGTTATTTAACAAAGAAATGTTAAACCTTTCGATTGCATATGTACTATCATAAATACATGTACATGTTCAAGGCCAATGAAAAAAATATGATGCCCATCTGAAAAATGATAAAGGTTGACAAGTGCCTTACATGATTTAGAATCAGTGGTAGCAATGTCTGTAGCAATTATTTCATGACAAAACTTCATGAAAGTATGCCTCTACGACCCCTCCATCAGTAGATAAGTGCACTACCAACAGACACTGACCAAGCCTGTTGGCTTTTAAGCAAACGACAAAAGCCAAACATAAACAAACCAAAGTATACTTACAAGCAAACATAGGACTCTGATATCTAGTTTGATATTTAGGTTCATAAGCAGCATTAGGTACTCTAGAAGATTTCCAAGGATCTAAAGGTTTATACGGAGCTTGTTTAGCTACTTCTAATTCATTATATATAACCTTTCCTATACCAGACTCGTCTTTGAACTTTCTAAGTTCTTCTATTTCTCGTTTTATTTTAGGATCTTCAAATACTGGTTCTTCGTCCTCGTCCTCCTCACCACGACTTTTTCTTCTCTGACGTACTGTAATATACAGGTGTTTTATTATTATAACTAGATATTAATCTATAACTCAAAGTTTAAGTCATATGAATTTCTTAATAATACATGTATACAGCTGTTTAATCATTTTTAGGAACCAGGAAATCAAGGTTTCATTAGTTTTTAATACTGGTTATCAATTAAATATATTTTTCATCTTCTGCAGGCATACCACAAACTAGGGTATAGGCAGCAGACGGCTAGATCTTCTAACAATGGATCATCATGAGATCCTGTTTAGAGAATCAGTATCTATGAGGTTATAAGCTTTTAAGTCTGTCCAGGGAATCAGGTTATCTATGTCTCTGGTCTGTCTTAATACATTCTTACTATTTCTTTCTGGGATTCCTACACTTTCAGGGCATTTTTTTAATTTTACCAACAGAATGGGAATTAAAGTTTCATACAATAGTCGAAATCATTATTACAAGTAAGGTCTAATGGCAGTTACTATTATGGGCCTGCTTAATGAATGATACCCTGAAAAAATGGTTTTCAATCATTCAAATTTTATTCAGCATAAAACACAATCATGACATGGCCTTGTAACTCTTTAACTGAGACTGGACATTAGGAATTGTAAGGAAAACGTGTGTTTAATCATTATAAGGGGTCAGGATATTACCAGTTTATCTATTTTTGGACCAATTATTTCATTACCAAAAGGTTGAAATTTAAATTTTGTAAAATAATTGATAATGAAACTTTAAAACCTGCATTCAAATTTGCTTTCAATAAAATCAAACCAATTAACTCAAATGGACAGAATTGACCAACATTTTAATATTATAACCCGAAATTAACATTAAACATGTAATTACATGTGCATTAAATTTAAAACTCAACGTAAATATCAAAGCCCCCAGGGCTGAACATCTGTTTAATTAAAAAATTATAGTGACTTTTACAGTAAATAACCACAGTATATTAAACTGCAATGATTGCTACTCATTAGTGATTTTGATAAAATTAGTCATTAATTTAGAATCAAACTTTATCATAAGAGCAATTTCAAACCAGTTACCAATTGTCCAATCACGGCCTGTGAAAAAAAGACGATGAAAACAGCTAGGAAAATCTGATTTAAATATAGAAATTCCAAATTTTAAATGCTATTTTTAGCATTTTTTCTACATTAAAGCTATGCATTGATTGGTCGACACAAAGGTCACCTGAACGACATCTGATCCTTACATGTGATGTCAGATGATCAAATGACTGCAGTAAATTGTCAACCGGATATCTGTTTACAGAGATTGGTGGGAGGTATAATGAAATACAAAACAATCTACAGTTGATTTAGGTATTGTCAAATTTCTAATTGGCATCCAATTGGTAAAAACTTTGAACAAGAAATGTAATGTGGGAACCACATTAAAGCCGGATTTAAAAACATTAACGCAAAAATTACAAAGAGAAATAATCCATAATAAAGGCAGGTAGAGTTGTGGTTACTGTCTAATTCTGTTCATGACATGGTATGTTATCATTGTATCAAGTTTCATAAAGATTGGACAATAAATGGCAGAAATATATGGCAAAGAAAAACTTAAAGGCAATTGTTGATGACACCAGATGCCAAAATACCCGCCCGCCTGCATTGAAAAATCTGGCTTATAAAAACTGTGACTATGAAATATCTTAATTCAACATGTACGTACATATTTCAGGTAATATAGCCGCAGGTGATGGCGGTGCAGGCCAATCATCTCGATCTATCTTAGCTATCTCTCTTGGTGGCGGAGGTTTACCACCAGGGAATGTGCTCATACGCACAGGTTCCGAACTTTTACGTACACCAGTAACAGCGCCACCTGAGCCTGCAGCAGGTGATGAACTTCTTCTCGTTGTCTTGACGACAGTTTTACCTTGAGCTGAAAAAATAAATATTTTGAACTTAATAATTTTTTGATAATACAGTTTTTGTAATACTACTTGGTCACAAGTGTAGATTTCATGATTCAAAATAATTTGACAAATTGAATTCATCAATTTATATCTTTTTATGTAAGTACGGTCAAGTTCCAATATAATGAACACCTTTGTAATTGCAAAATCATGAACATTTGTAGATTTTTTAGTCCAAAATGCTTTATACAAAAGAAAAGTGACCTATGTAATTATAAAGATCATACAGCTATTGAAACTACTGAGTTTTGATAGTCCAAAACTTCACAGTAACTTATATTGTTCTCAAAAGACTTCAAGGTTTTTCATGGGTTTTTTTACTGGAACTTGACGGTTGTATTAAAGTTATTACAAGGCTTTAGTATTAATACAATAATTTCATCATTGTTAAGAAAATAAAGGAAGAACTTAATAAAATATTTCTAAATAAAAAACACAGCAAAGGCTTATTATGTTTTAATAATTTAAAAATGTCATTTATATTATCATCTCGAAGTTCAATGCTATAGATAGAAGAATAATAGAAAGAGAATAGAAAGAGCAGTCCACAGAGAGGGCGCTTGACTATTTGGAGAGCTCGTGTAAACAAAATCAATTACCGGTATAGATATGCAATCTCATTGGAAGTGAAATTTAACAAGGATACTTTCAATTTGTTGGAGTACATGTAATAATATTTGCAAGCAAACTTCTAGCAACAACCCTCTAAGTACAAAAGGGCCATAACTCAGTCAACATGTAATTACTTTTAACCGCACTTTAACTTTTTAACATGCTAGAGTTATACAACTTGGTATCCAACTTCCAATGGTCCTCCTATAGACATGTGTGAATTTTCAAGTGAATTCCTCCAGTAGTTGCAAATATAATTTATATAAAAATTACTTCACATAAAACTTAACCGAAAAAGTAACGCCAAGGCACAACTGAGTAGGATAGCCCCATCATTCTCTGAATAGTCAAGCTAAAAAGCATATCAAAATGACACAGAGATACAAAATACCCATAACCAGACATAAGGCTGCATGACGGACACATGTACAGACAGTATTGTTTCAATTTTATACAACTCTAAGAGGCGCAAACATTAACCCCGCTGATTAAAATTCATTCTTATGGATCATGAGCACAAAAATACTGTAGTGAATATTTAAATCAGCGGAGTTAATGTATGTGCCACAGACAGATGAATAAAATTTAACAGTAACAGACAGGAGAGAAACATTTCAATGTTTAACACAGTAAGGGCTTCATTCTAAACAAAAAACCTCATCAACACAAAACATACACATCAACTACTGGACTTATTTCATTTTTTCTGACCACACAGGGCACTCATTTGGCATATTTTAGGGGCCGAAAAATGGGCCCCATTCCCCTATCAAAATCATATGGTTTTTCCTCCTACATGTATCTCCGATAAAAATTCCCCACAAAATTTAAAGAAAAATAAAAATGATTACGGACAATAAAGATAGTTTAGGACCAGCTTCAGATCATTTGTTTTATTTGTCATTCTACAGACACAATCTATACTAGCTATTCAAATCAATGGTAGAAGTGTTTAGAGTAACAACTGTACGCATTTTTTAGTTGACTGAAAATTCCCCATATTGTCTTGAAATGATGCTAAGTTCCTCTTTCTGAGGGCATAGGTACCTGTCCCCAAAAGTTGTCTAGTGCCCTATCACATATCACAACTAAAACAATGACATTCATTCAACATAAATCACAGAAAATTTATCAACATAAATCAACAATTAATAAGTTAACATCAATTTAAACCTCATTCTACAATGAAACACTAGCACAAATAATGGCAATACATGTATTATACAAAATGTGTCATGAAATTTCTATCATAAATTCCTTGTTTGGGCAAACCTGGGGACTACAACCTTAGCCAATAGCCACGCCGTAAATGATCAAATTAAATCAGGATATACCATGTTGAATCTGCGATAGCCAGGAATTGCCTCAATGGTGTTTAAAATTGAAATGCAACCAGGATTCATCATGGAGTGAAACCAATGCACGCTCATTTCCAGGGAGAATGGGGGCATTGTCATAACTCTCTCCAACTTAAGACCACCAGGCAAAACCATAGTAAATGGACAATGCCTATGTCCAAGGTTAGGAAATTGTGACTCCCAGTTTGGCCACTCGATTTTCATTACAAATATTCCCAGCTCATTGCGGTCTATTGGCTACACATATCGAACCCCCAGGGGGAAACACCAAGACAGTATAAACAAGGCATTAAGACACCTAAGCAAAAACCTAACACCTACATGTGAAGACTGGCCTCTAGTACCACAAGACACCTACAACTCTGACACATATAAACAAGCATTTTTATAACAAAACAATACGATAACACATCATTTTTTACATTCTACACCAAATCATCAAACACAGAGGACGTTTTTCTCTCGGCACAAGAATTCACAAGTGACCTTGAACTTACCTAGTGACATCATCCCGCCTGAAATAGAAAAACCAATCAACATGCTAAAGAAAAAATTAAAATAAACAACAAAACAAAGAAAAAAATTCACAAACAGAAACAACATAACAAAACTATCATATAACATAAAAGAACTATATTTGATTTTTTTGCAAAAAAATTGAAAAAAAATAACCAAAGGAAAGAGAACTCTTGAAAAAGATAAACTTCTAGATTCAAGACTGTTTAGTTGATATCAGACACTGAGAAACAATGGACATGTCCAGCAAATTTTGTCAATTTAGTGGAAATTTTTTAGACTGATTGCAAGATCATATGTTTGCTAAGTTACCAGTATCTTTTAGACTGTAATTTATGTGCCTTTGCTTTTTAAAAATAAATTCAGACCAAAACAGATTCTTTAAAACCAAAACAAAA
The DNA here is from genome assembly GCA_025267735.1 of Mactra quadrangularis. Taxonomy (NCBI): domain Eukaryota; kingdom Metazoa; phylum Mollusca; class Bivalvia; order Venerida; family Mactridae; genus Mactra; species Mactra quadrangularis. The sequence continues at coordinate 1,111,632 of CM046298.1, forward strand.
TTTTTGTCTGACCAAAGTGAATTTTGTATAACCAAAGCTTATTTGGCCAGACCAAAAAATAAAAGCGTGGAAATACAGACAACCAAGTGTCAAGTTAACAGTCTCATAGGCTCACAATGTCTGATTTTTCATTAATTAAGTGTACATGTATATAATTATCAGTATTACATGCATAATTATTTCATATATGGTTTAATATCATTTATTTTATCAATTTCAAAATAAGAATTCTTAAATTCTTCATCAGGCTTTTAAAGTTATTTTTTTGAAATTATTGAAAAAGAAGACAGCAATTTCTACAGATGAAAGATATCACAAATAACTTGAAAACAGACAGACAAATGATCGACAAAACAAAATGTCTTCTAAACACTGCATTATAATAAGGGATGAGGACCTTCATTGCTGATTGAGACATTATTGATAAATTTGTTATTCATAAATTTTATTCAATAGTCAGTGGCATATATCAACCCCGCTGACTTAAATAGTACATACTCAATCATCAACAATGAATACAGAAATACAGTAATGAGTCGTAATAATTCAGTCAGTGAAAAACAAATTTTACTTTCTAAAGAATGAGCTTTTCTGACTCATGTAATGTTGATTATAAACTAAACCATTGCAATAAAAAAATGAAAACAAAAAGTTGTAAATAATATGTTGTATGTATTTTATCTAAGCTGCACTTGGTCAGTATGGATTACAAAGCCAAAAATATCATGCAGTATAATGTTTTGATGTGCAAATTTCTACAGATTGTGTATATTATGTTTTCATTTATAAAACGCTAAAAATTTCATCAATTTTGCCGATTCATGAAAAGGGAGGAAACTCAGACAACAGCTAACAAAGTAACGAAACTTGAACACAGATAATACATAAATACATGGATGTAGAAAAGTAAATACATTTAAAGACAACAGTGTTGGCATGGAAACATAAAACAAATAAGAACCTGACCCCAATTACAGACTTGTGTCAATAATTCATTGGCACCAAATTTGTTTTGCTCCAAGACCAAATTTTCATTAAAATGTAGGATCAATTTTCAAAGGGATAGTGAAATTAAAGCACAAAAGGGCAGCTTGACCATAATAGCTATGACAAGATAAATAGTCATAGATCTTATTTCTCTCCAGCTCAAGCCCAATTTATTAAGTTATCTATCCCAGGTTTAGTGGAACACAGTTGTAACTCAATGTTAACTCAATGTAAAAAAGACTGATTACAACCGTTTGGCGCTAAACCCACAATATATGGTAGATTCTGCTTACGACTCAAGAAGTTATGGGTTTTAATCTCAATTCAGACCATAGGTATTTATCGGGTTACAGATTGATTACATTGAATCAAATCAAAATTAAACAATAACATATATACACAAAATATGATTACAGAAATATAACTGCACAACAAAATATAAACAAGACAACGAAATCTACTAGTTTGAACAAAAAAACAAAACACTGTTTATAATAACAATACAATGAACTAACCCATGACGAGGGATGCCCAGGATGACAATAACATAAATTGTGATATGTTTTACGCATGTCTTAGCTGTTGTTGTAAAGGAAAAGTGTTCTACCATGACAAGCATGATTTACCATGTGGTGGTGGTTTATCCAACATGCTAATTTAGTTAAAATGAATTACAAATATTTTATTTTCAATACTGCCTACCCCTGAAATGGATTGTCTCATTTTAATGTTTACCAAAACACGTTTTGTTATTTTGTACGTACTATATAAACACACAAAAAGCTTATAAACATGAATATATTATAATGTATCAATTTGTCAGTTCAACACTAGTCTAACTATTTGTCTGGTTTCCAGTTGTACTTTGACAGGTAAAAGTACGTCAGGCAAAGCATCATCAAGGCCGCACCCTATGTAATGAATTAGGTATTGGATAATGATGTTTTCAAATGAACATTTCTCACAACACAGGTTTAAATCAAGGGATCATAGTACAAGAAGTACAGTGGATACTTTTTTAGTTGTTCGGTTACATTTATGCAAAATAAAGTATCCGAAATTCTAACGAGACTAATCCATGTCCGAATTGTGTTAAAGTGAGACATGATTGTGTAAATCGTTCACTAAATATATGTGTAATCAGAAAAATCGAAAGCGAATGACCTATATAGTATCGAACTCCTACTAAATTAACTATTGTCAGTAAATGATCATGCAAGATCAAGAAAACATAATACCTGAATAATAACTGAGGAGGCCGCCATGATCACGGCTTGCCTGACCCGATAACGATAGTGGTAAGGGGCAGGTAATCCAGACTAGTCTAACTAGATGTAAAATAACAAGGGATATAGACTAGTATTACACTGACACATTGATGTTACATGTATAATATAGATAATACCTTTCTTTGTCTTGAGAAAACTTGGTGGTTCTTTCGAATATGAGAAGTTCGCTGAAATATAAAAATATTTCACATCCATAAAGAGACAATAAAAAGCTTAAGTGAAGTTATCTGTCACTAAACACACTGACAGAGTTAAATTTTGTCAGCCCCACAGGGTGTGAGCCTGGAGTAACTTCTTACTTTACTTAGTTGCAGTCTACGAAACAGTGGGTGTACAGTTGCCTGGGACAACCACTCTTAAGCTCAGGCAATCAATTTATATTGAGCAACCAAAATTATGCAAATGAGATATAGTGCTTGCTCTTTAAATGATCTGTTCAGGCAACCACTTTTATATCCTAATTTTGTAGACTGTGGTTGTCATGTATTAATGTTGCTTAGGGGATAAAGCTTCGAAGCACCGTCTAGTGCTTTTCAACAATATTCTAATCTTTTGAACCAGTGAAAATAACTTGTTTATTTCCACTGTCTTGTTTGAAAACTCACTAGCCAACTAATTTTCCATTCATCAATTGAGAGACAAAAATCATGATTACAGTTTTAAAAAACAAGTAAATCTGAGAGCTAATGCTCACTAGTGATACCCCCGCCAAAATCTAAAAATATGCGACAAACAGGAAGTAGATGAGCAAGGAGCATGAAATCGCTTTACACCACATGGGACTATGGGATGAAGCAATATGCAAAGTATTAGGCTGCTGCATGTTATAGTTGCTGAGAAAACTGCGACGGAAATTTTGTAACAGACGGACGCACGCACGCACGGACAAGGGTAAAACAGTATACCCCCCTCTTCTTCGAAGCGGGGGTATAATAACTTGTTTATTTCCACTGTCTTGTTTGAAAACTCACTAGCCAACTAATTTTCCATTCATCAATTGAGAGACAAAAATCATGATTACAGTTTTTTTAAAAAAATCATGAAAGTAGGTTCATTAGATGAAAATGCTAAAACTTTGTAAATGAGTATCACTATTTGTATGTTTTGTTCATAAATAAGAAAGTTATACAAATTTTCAGTCTGCCAGGAGTCAAGCCTGGAGTCAAAGTTCTAAAACATATATAAGTCAATTAAGTGACATATCAAGCATACACTTTCATGGTACTCATTCTAAACATTCCTGGCTTCATTCAATGATAACTTTCTATAATATCCATCCTAGTTTCCAAAATAAATGACTTCTTATCACAAAATCATCGTAAATAATTAAAACAGTGGTAGATTTGAAACAGTTCCAACAAAAACAACAATGAAAGTAGGTCAAGATAAAAACTGATAATAAATCTTAATAAACAACAAGTTCTAATTAAAATGTCATTTTCAATTATACCAGTGATAATTCTTAATCGGTTTTTTCTTTGTTACCTAATTAGTTAATTAGATAACTCACCTGGTCTTATAAACTGGTTCACATTATTTTTTATCTTCGGTTCAGATTGTGTCCTCCCACGACTCAGATAATTTGAGGAACCAGTCTTGAGATAACTCTGATTATAGAATTTCCCATAATTCACTTCTAATTTCTTCTCATACGAAGAATCCTGAAAAAAATAAAAATCATATCGTCAGTTTTTTATTATCATATTTTATCATTTTATTTATAATAATACAAATTTACTATAGCTTGATGATGAAACAAGCTCTTACAACGTAGATTCAAGGTGGCGATTCCATGTGGCTATGACATCACAAATGCTACGATTTGAAGAAAGCAGTGAAAAGTCAGCCTTGACTCAAAGTTTTAAAGAGCTGTAACTCTTTAATTCTTTTCAGATTTCAATTATACCTACATGAGGCTAGGCAGAAAAGTTTATACTAATTGCTATGCATCACATCTTCAACGCCAATTTTGTGCTTTTTGCTAACACCTCGAGTAGGTATCATGTAAATATGACAAGAATCAAAATACTAACAGCTCTTTAAAACTGGCAGATTTTTACAGTTTTCTTCTAGAATTCATAGCATTTGTGGCGTCATAGTCCAGTGGTATTGTCACAGTAAAATAAATGGCTCTCCAATCCCCTTTACACCTGGGTGGAGTTAATATACTGTCAGCACATTTCTTGATCAAGGAAATTAGCAGGGCTTCTAGTGGGATTTGAACCCAGGACCTCTGGATCCCTAAAGCCCCTCTTACAGTACTACTGGACAACTGCTACTACATACTGCTCCTGTGTAATGTATTCATAGTAGAAGGTTAACATAATCTGTGTTAACTTTTATCAGTATAAATATACATTGCATTTGAAATGAAACATAAAAAAAATATTCTAAAATTAATGAAACTATCAATGCAACAACAAAGAGTAGTGAGAATGGTTATGTAACATGACACTGAATAATAAATGACAATATTTCATACATAAGACAGATGGATCAGAGCTATCTATTTCTGGTGACATGATATTATAATCAATAAAACAATTGATATAAAACACTTTATTTATATAATATATACATCTAGCAGTTATCTCTCAACAACAGTCATCTTTCAACAACAGTCACCTCTTAACATAAAGTCATCTCTCAACAACAGTCACCTCTCAACAACAGTCACCTCTCAACAAAGTCATCTCTCAACAACAGTCACCTCTCAACAACAGTCACCTCTCAACAAAGTCATCTCTAAACAACAGTCACCTCTAAACAACAGTCACCTCTCAACAAAGTCATCTCTAAACAACAGTAATCTTCGTACAACAGTTACCTCTCTCAAAAATAACTACCTCTTAACAACAGTCATTTAATCACCAATAGACACCACTCAACAACAGTCACCCCTCAAACCTTAAGAAATTCATTCATTCATTTGTTCATTCCTTATTCGTTCATTCATTCATTGGTTTTTTCTTGCTCCCAATATTGTGTTCCTTTCCTAGTTACATGCATTTTACAGTCTTATATTTTACAACATACCTAACTCCCGCAGGAAATATATCATGTTCATAGACAACAATATAGATGGTATATAATCATAATATAACATAGACCAGACAATATTTGACATAATAATTACTTTGTTATATACAACAATACAACCATACAATACTTAGGTTACATAACATTATCAATAAACAGTGCCATCAAAAAGTTCTTGGACGAAATCCTGTTTTTAGGAAAAGCCTACTCACATTACCCATGAAAAAACAGAATAAAAGAGTAATCTTTGCAGACTCAAGAATCAGCATTTATAATAAGTTAATCAACAGAACTTTTGGTGGGCACTATATTTAAACTGTTTTACAATCCGTATAATAAAGACTGCAATTATTATATAATATATTAGAATAAACCAATTATAAATTTACTTCAAAAACTTTGTCAAACAATTCCATGCACTATTTTAAGTAACAGAAGGAAATTAATCAGTCTTTAATAATAATTTAGTACTCGGTGCACTTATATATTTATTCAAATTTTATTTTAATGATTATCGTCAATTTCATTTGGAGCAATCTAACCTTCATATGTCATGAGACGCAAAACCCAAACAAACAAAATTATTTGAAGGTTACTTGCTAGACTGTAGTAAGTGCATTGTGTTAAAGAGTGAGTTACTACAGTCTTGTAGGCAACCCTCAAAATATAATGATAAAAAATGTGAAATAGTAATTAAGGCCTCAACAAGTTGATCATAATGTTCTATGGATTCGCTCGCACCTTAATTTTGACAGTTTTTACACAATTTTTTATTTTTATTTCCTCGCTCGCTCATAATAATTTGGTTAATCTGCTATATAAAGCAACTAAATTAAGATTTTTTTATTTTTATTTCTTCGCTCACTCGCCCCATTTTTTCCCAGAAAAATCCATAGAACACATGATCAACTTGTTGTGGCCTAAAGACCAAATTGAAATTTAGATTTAATTTTCTTTCAAGCTTGTTTTTCTTTCACTTTTCAATATGTAATTAATCTGTCCATAAAATGCTGACAGCAGTTCTAGAATTGTTCATGAACATTTTTTGCTTAGACCTGCACCTAAAAGTTATTTATGTTGCCGAGTAAATACAAGAATTGTAGAAATTATTATTTATAGAACTTCAGTAGAGCATAATTATCAACATAATGATAAGTTATTGTTTATTTAAAGTACAATGTTTCAAGAACTAGAAATCGCAGGTTTAGCGCAAAATGGGCGTAACTCAATATAACTTAACAAGTGAGTTACAACTGTTTTGTGCTAACCCGCGAAATGTTTATATGATAATCAACAGGTGTACAATATAATATATAACAATAATTGTATCCATGTATGAATATACAGTATGATATCCTTGCATTAACATCCTCATAATAACAGACTTATAAGTATGTAATAGCCTTCTCTAAATTCCACCATTAAATAACAATTACCTTTCAATAACAACCATTTCTAAAAAAAAACAGGCCTCACTAAGTTACACCTTTCAATAACACTCACCTCCAAATACCAACCACCACTCTAAGAAAACCACATCTAAATAATAGTAACCTATACATGACAGACGTCTCAACAACAGCCACCTAAATAATTCACCACTAACAACAATGTGTTCCTATAAAATTACTGTCCCCTACATCAACTACCCTCATTCTTAAATCTATTTCTGAGGGTTGCCCGCAAGACTGAAGTAACTCGCTCTATTATGCAATGCACAAACTACGGTCCTGCAGGCAACATGCAATTTATTAATTATAGACAAGAAACTGGCTGTTGTAGACAAGTTTAACTGTACCTTCATACTAAAACCACAGGAAAACAGTTGACACCAGAGTTATACTTGACAGAAAATCAATTTCTGTAGTAATTAAAGTTTTATAAAATGTAAGATTTCTGTTTTATAAACCAAATAATTCTAGTTTTTTCACATTGACATGAGACAAAAAAGATCTTACACTTAAGAAATCAACAAAAATGCATGATAGTGCAATAAGCTAAACTTTACAATAAACAATAATAAAACAATCTTGTTCATTAGTCAAACAGTATATGCTATGATATATTTGAGTCACCTAGAATATACAAATTGTGGTACAAATCAGGCCTGGACTAAAACACCCAACTTTTTCCATAAGTTTCTACAATTAAAACATTAGCATGCTATGATCCGATTCATAACAACAATGTATTACCCAGAAATCCCTCAGACAATGTATTATTGGCTTATAAAACACCTAGTTTACAGAAATACAAGATACGTCTTCCCTAAGGGGCTATCAGTAATGTGCTGGGTGGAAAGTAGAAATATATGAGATATAATATGACTGCTGGTCTGATAATCTATTATCTATATAATATACAGTACCCTTCGTAAGTCCTTGACAAAATCCTGTTTTCTATATAAATTAATTCACTTTTACCTCCCCCCCCCCAAAAAAAACGCGAAGAGTCAACTAAGCAAATTTCATAATCAGCATTAACTAGTTTATTGACATATGATTCAAAGTATTTTACATGAATTATCTTTAGTTATAGAAAAATTATGGTCTTGATGGTACTTTCCCTTCAGATTATGGGGTGTTGGATATAAAATCACCTACATAGCACAATTGGGAAGCACTAGCATTGTATGCTAGGTGTCCCAGGTTTGAGCCCCGGTCAGGCTGCATATTTCTCACCCAGTAAAATTTGGTGCTCAAACCTGGCAAGACCATTTATTCATAAAAATCTAATTTGGGCCTGAACATTTGGAAGGAACTGAATATAATATAATAACTTATCTATTCCTATCAGTAAAATGTCCCTCATAGTAAACATATGGCTATCTTAACACTGTGAGAAAAAAATACAGAATATTTTTTATCATCTTTATCACTTTCCATTCATAGTTTTACCAGTGGGAGTTACTACAAAATAATGTACATGTTTTTTAATGTGGAAATTGTTCCAAAAAATTATCATCTATGATAAAAATATATATTTCTTCAAACTGTCCACAAATTTATTATACTTGAGTTCATACCTTCCAGCTTAACCTAACCTACTAGCCTTAAGTCCAGAACAAATGTAATAAGGGACCTTAGTCAGATATTTCCCCTTGTATACTCTTCAAGTAGGTACATGTAGGTCCAATTAGTTGGATTACTCGGATTTTATCCTTACTTTTCAATGTCAATTTGCTAAAATCAATCTTAAGTAACTTTTTTGTAAATACTTTTATTTGTTTGAAATTCAAGCTAAGTATTTTTAGGGTAAAGAACTATCTAAATTTCATCTTTATTAACAAGAAAGATATTAGATGGAATATTTTGTTATCCTTACATAAGAATTCAAAAATAAAATCTGAGGATTCCAACTATAAGGACCTACTTACCAATTGGATTGCTTCAGATTTGATCAAGGAAAGATAACTGACTAAAGTCCCTAATTGATTTAGGCTAGTGAAAATTAATTCTTTTACATATTTGGCCTAGTTCATAATTTGCCCCCCACCATATGGCAAAATAAATAAGGCAAGAGCCTGAAACAGGACAGTTCTAATATTCAAAGAATGACAGTTTTAACAAATCCCTCTCTCACTGATACTCAAAATCTCTCCCTTACTCAACTAACTGGTAGCTTAACAACTCAATTAAACAGCAATTATAATGTTAAAACTTTAAGATGCAGGATAGAAACAGCTTGGTAGTTTCATATTCTAATTTTCCAGTAGAAAGTTTGTATAAACTATTTCCTAGCTAAACATTTAAGTTATATATAGAGTCACTAAACAACCATCAACAGATCAAGCAAACTCAATATTAAAACCTCCTTCATTCTTAGGAAAATCAATTCGGAAACTCAAATTGTATCCATTAAGCCTATACCCCACTGTTTATAAACCTCACAATACCACCCAATTCTTCAATAAAAAATTGTCGCCCAAACTACACACCACCCTAATCAACACATCCCTGCCCCTCCTGCTCAGACCCAATACCACCCCATCAGACACCCCAACTACACCCTCTATCCTAAACTAAGGAAGTCATACAGGCTCCTCCCAAGAACCAAAATAAGTGTGTACAAATTTAGGTCCTATCAATCTATCAACAGAAAATTTCTAAGGGAGGATAATGGAATGCCAGAATTCAGTTTCCTGTTTTAATAAATCCATCAACAGTCCATCAATTATATACAAACATTAAATCTATCTTGAATACCTGAAACAGTCTCTCTAACTCATACAAGAAATTATAGCTACAAGAACTCTCAACAGACAACACGCTCGACTATCCTTAATGCTCTTTTGCCCTCAATATTTTTGGTGTTCTTGTGCAAACAAGAGTAAATATTTTCTAAAAATAAGAATTTCTCCCCAATGACAGAGTGCTTGAATTTTTTTAATGGTCTTGTACCTGAAAGCAGTAATTCCTATGAATAAAAGATAAAAGATTAACCAAAAATTAAAATGGAAAAATGGACATAACTCTGCAAAAAAAAGCCAGAGTTGTGGGTCTTGGGAAACCATGTAAGATAATCACAGGTAACAAGTGTTTCAAGTTTCAACCAATTTCCTTTCAGAAATAATAGTTTACACAAACTAACATGACCAATAAGGAACACCAACACATAGGTGCCTTTAAAAGTTTGAATATTCTATGAACAGTGGAGCTAAAAACTGAGTGGGATGAAAATTTTAAGTTTTATTGTTTTTTTAAGTTCTGAGAATAACATATAATAGTTGCCTGTATTCATTGAATAGATGCTCCTTTGTAAAAATAAATCTAATAATTGTATTCAACTCTAAGAATGAAATAAATGTTCTGACTTAGAATAAAGGAAAAGTTACTGCTGTTTAAATTTGCCAATTTTTAAAGGATGAAATTTTCATATGTGAAGGTATTTAAGTATGATCCTTTGCAGTGTTTGTCTTCCCACCATGAACATTTTGTTTTAAGTAATAATACAAATAATGACTTTATTTAAAAAAGCTAAACATTTGCATGGGTGAAAGTTGAAAGTTTTCACAAAACTTAAAACCCACTTTCAAAATACTGAAATAGACAAGATGTCAAGCGAAACAATATGGAGTAATTTATCTTCCAAATACTGAAAACAGTATTCACATTGAAAACTTTCACCCATGACTAAGTTGAAGTTTATTTTCTTCTGAAGAGCAGAAAAACCTCTTTGGACCCATGACTAAGTTATTTCACTTATATTGTCCGTTTTTTTCTCAACTGTCAAAGCTTGAATAATTTCACGGTGACTGAATGCATTGTTTTTGTATTGGAGGCCTAATTGTTATTAAAAATATCTTGGCTAAAACATATCATACAGCATAAGCAGCTTTACTCGATCATAATACACACTTTTGGAAACCCATGGATGTATCACAACAATGATTTTTACAAATGCATTCACCGTGAAATTATTCATGTTTTGACAGTTGAGAAAAAACAAACTATAGATGGAAGAAACCAGAAAGAAGTATTGGTAAGAAAGCATGAAAATCAATCTATGAACAGACATTACAGAATATAACCAAACTATACTAGATACATTGTATATATCAAGTCTGGCATATGTTTGTTAACAAACAACATATTACTCATACAACAAACATGTTTAATCATTACATGTCTTATAATCCTGTCTCTAAACTCTCTATTCCCTCTCTATCTCTCTCTCTATCTAAGTGATACTCTCTATATAATACATACAAAATATCACTTGGTTTTCTCCTGTCCTCTCCTCTTAATCATGTATTTAGATAATTTTCGATCAAATTCATTCAATTTGAGAAAATTTCTTTTCTATTTTATCAATTTTTAAGCTTTACTCAATGATATTCTAATTCAATTTGAGATCATCTCCAATCTGAATTATTCAATTTGAGATCATTTTCAATCTGATTTTTTTAAATTTGAGATTGTTTCTAATCAGATTTTATTTAGTTTGAGATCATTTTCAATCTGATTTTTTTAAATTTGAGATTGTTTCTAATCAGATTTTATTTAGTTTGAGATCATTTCCAATCTGATTTATTCAATATGAGATCATTTCATTTCTGATCTATTCAGTTTGAGATCATTTCCAATCTGATTTTATTCAATTTGAGATAGTTTCTAATCTAATTTATTCAATTTGAGATTGTTTCCAATCTAATTTATTCAAATTAAGACCATTCCAATTTGATTTATTCAAAATGAGATCATTTCAATTCTGATCTATTCAGTTTGAGATCATTTCCAATCTGGTTTATTTAATTTGAGATCATTTCCAATCTGATTTATTCAATTTGAGATCATTTCCAATCTGGTTTATTTAATTTGAGATCATTTCCAATCTGATTTATTCAGTTTGAGATCATTTCCAATCTGGTTTATTTAATTAGAGATCATTTCCAATCTGATTTATTCAATTTAAGGTCATTTCCAATCTGATTTATTCAATTTGAGATCATTTCCAACATGATTTTTTTCAATTTGAGATTGTTTCAAATCTGATTTATTCAATTTGAGATTGTTTCCAATCTAATTTATTCAATTTGAGATCATTTCCAATCTGATTTATTCAATTTGAAATCATTTCCAATCTGATTTATTCAATTTAAGATCGTTTCCAATTTGATTTATTGAATTAGAGATAATGGCTTCGATTCAATTTTTACAGCTAGCATTCATTGATCTTGTTCATTGATCTCTCACATCCAGCCATTATCCTTTTCAAAGTAAACTACAGTATTGTATAATATTGATGGATCAGCAAAAAAACTAGACTTTATCTGTTTTTACATGTATTAAGACTAAGTTTTGTTCTGACCCATGATTTTATTTATCTTCAAATATTACAATTACATGTTGTAGTTCTCAGAATACATGTTTCCATGAGATAATTATCAGGATGAATTCTACAGTATAACAACACTCTAGATAAAATCACCTGGTCTGTAGGTAAAGTTACATCTAAATCAAAGTACTGAAAGTACACATCAAACAAAATATATAATGCAGTCTACGAAATTAAATGATGTCCAGTTGCCTGGGACAACTACTTTTTTGTTCCTGAAACCTATAATTTCGGTATGGCAACCAAAATCCTATAAACAAGATAATAGTGCATGCTACTTAAATGACCTATTCGGACAACCACTTTTGCATCCTAATTCCGTAGACTGTATGCATATAAGTATTTACATCGTTACATACCTTCCTACAATTTACAAGTATGAACTATTGTTTCAGTGTTTAAACAAGGAACAAACAAGTCAAAATGTCTTGTACTGATAATGTTAATTGGTGATCAGAGTAATTAGTGCCAAACATGATTAATTATACAGATTTCATACCACAGTTCTCCCCATGCTAATTTAACTCAATGATTTCAATTTGGATTCATTCCTCCATCAGAGTAAGGGCCAATGCTAACTTAAGCAACAACAGTCATTGCTGGCTTAATGAGATGACTGATAAAATAAAACAAACAGAAATGATAATCAGCTAGCCAATATATATCGTATCATAAACATGTTTTTTGTCTGACAGTTGCATATTTCTTATATCATTTCTACACTGTCAATATCAGGTTTGGTGTTTCTGTCACTGACCTTCACACCATCAGTCACTAAGGCAAAATGAAGATACTCTCAGACCACTGAATGTAGGTACCTAATCACATCAAACACAATACATGATACATCAGTTTTCTGACAATATTATAAACCCTGGGAAAGTGAATATTCTGCCAAATGAACTTGCCTTGAACCACAGGTATCAGTGCTGACAAGGGCGTAGACCACAATGTACAGGGCACTCCTGAAGTCTTTGAACAAAATCCTGTTTTATCCAAGAACAAGAAATTTAATGTGGAAACCACATTAAAAACGGATTCAAAAACTTTAACACAAAAATTTCAAAGGGAAATAATCTATAATAAAGCCAGGTAGAGTTGTGGTTACTTTCTAATACTGTTCATCACATGGTATGTTATCATTGTATGAAGTTTCATAAAGGTCTGACAATAAATGGCAGAGATATACGCTAAATTGAAAACTTTAATGCAATTGTTAACAACACTGGATGCCCGCCTAACCGTTAAAAAATGCAGCAAAAAAATAAATGAATCAACTGAGCAAAGTTGGTAGCGCACAAGTCTACTAGTCATGGGGTCATAGGTTGTGAAGCTTGGTCATGAAATAATTTCTACAGCCATTATCTCTCCTACCACTTGTTCTAAATTATTGCACCATTACTCGCAATATGCTTCCCTAGTTTGTCTCAAAGTTTCATTAACCGTCACCATGAACTTTTGGATGGATCTGTACATTCTATGTAGGATGGTGTTCAATGAGAAAATACATCTGTTTCTATATCCTAATATCAAATAACCACCATCATCAACAATATAAACAACATCATGAATAGAATCAGTAATAAGATATAAAATCAAAATATAATCTGATACATTGCTAGTCATAACTGGTCTGTAGGAGACTTAATTCACATCCGGTCACTTTGAAGTCTATAATAACCCCTGGCACTTATCTGGTAAGCTCATTCCTTAATCCATTATTTGTCTATGAATTCAGTGTCCTAGGTCTATGGTGTAAGACAATATATTACAATACTTTGCAGCATTTTTTATAGAATATTTTTACGCCTACTCTCCAGCCTACCACTGTAGAAAATTGGGGCAGTTGTCAGGGTCCTGGGTTTGTGGGGGTCAGACGGGAGATACATAAATTTGCCGAATTTGGTCATGAAATATTTTCTATAGTGATTCTTTTGCCAGCCTCTATAACAAGTAGAGCCGTTATTAGCCATAGGCGAGGAGTATGAATTTAGAAGATGTAAAAACCATCAATGGCAGCGAGAGGAACATAAAACAAAACTACCTTAACTATGAGTAAAAAAGTACGATATAAACTAGTTTTGCACTGACTCGTCGGCATCTAAAACAGCAACTAGTCATGATCTGAATTCAAAATGCATTGACATCATCAAAATTTAAAATTTGAACAAATGAACAAATAAGTAATTTCAGAACTGTTCAGACAGACAGAGACATTTATAATGATGAGAAGTTCACATAAAATATTCTATACATAAATATGTATCTTAATATATTCAGTAGATGTATTATCTCCTTATAACATAATACATCAAAGAATTATTGTTATAAATTTTAAAATATCAATACAATTATCTAGGGTATCATTGACATTTAATGTTACATCTAAATTCATATCCCATAATGCCGTATTAGTCTATAACCCATAATGCAACATTAATAAAATCATTACCCACAATGCAGTATAAGAATCTATGGCCCACAATGCAACATTAGAAGTTCATCTCCCAGAATGCAATCTATGACCCACAATGCATCATTTGAATTTCATATCCCACAACGGAACTTAAAAATTAATTCTCCCATAATGCAATACTTAAAAATTTATTCTCCTACAATGCAACATTAAAAATTTATTCTCCAAAAGCTATCTCCCACAATGCAACATTTAAACTTTATCTCCCACAATGCAACATTAAAATCAATCTCCCATGATGCATCTGTAACAATTTAAATGCTTAATTTTGAAATATTCCATATTTGATTACCAAGACTTAGCCGAGAGCTTAGACTACATTAGATAAATAATTTGAAGGTAATCAGCAATAAATATGGTTTCATCAATATAGTGATACTTTCCATGAACTTCTTTCATTCAGAGTTTTGTTTAGAATTAAATGCTGATCTAACAAAATTTTAATATACAATAGTTCAATGTTGATTCTCCAAGAGTCAAAATGAATCTTGATGACTTGCCCAAATTACCTAACTTAATTTTTGGACTTCTAACTTAAATTTTCTATGATTCGACCCAGTGACCTAGTTTTTTTGACCCCAATGATTCATGATTCATTATCGACCATGCCCAAGAAGATATTGATTAAAAGTTACTGACCAAATCTGGTTAAATATTCTCATATGTCCGATAAGCTTGAGACAACTACTTTTTAGTTTGGACAAACAAAAATCTCTTTTTGGGCAACCGAAAATGTAAAAAAAAAATACCACTTGCTACAAAATGAACTGTTTGAAAATCCACTTTTGTATCTTAATTTCATAGACTACTGAAGGTAGTAAGAATTGATAAATTAAAAAAAAGAAAAAGAATTGCAAAAAAACAAGAAAAAAACTAGAACTGAATACCCAAGTTAAAGTATTCTTATCTCACAGTCTGAGAGGTTGAGACTTCAAAAATAAATCTCTCATTCATAAAAGAAAAGATCTAAGAGAAAACTGAGGCTATTATATAACAATAATAATAATGATATATTCATAGTAGTAACATAAGTTTTTATATCTCTAGCATATTATACCATACATCAATGGGTTAGTGCAATATGAGTCTAACTACAAGCAAATATTTTTCCGCAAACCAGTATATCTATGGATCAATGCAATTCAATTCTAACTACAAAAGAAATGTTACTCACCACTGAGGGCCTCCTAGTCTAATACTGACCGACCAGTCAGTCCTATAATGTATAGTGGACCGAAACCGAAGTCCGAGGTCTACTATATGTTAGTGGGCTGACTGAGAGGTCACTATTAGACCAGCAGGCCCTCATTGGTGTGTACTATTTCTTATATTATACCGCACATTAAAACGTGGGTTACACGCCATAAAAGAAGCGTTTAATGACATTGACTGGATATGACATCAGAGGGCTACTATCATATCAGCGGCCACTATCACATTATAACGGCCCGTTATGTTTTATATACATAAAGAAGAACCAATTTTATGTAAGGTATAATATGTAAATAATGGGAGGATGTAGACTATTTTTGCGCTGACTCATGGATATTGTTTGAACATGGAATTCTAGCAGAGTTAAGTGTTATTATATTACTATGTGCATTGAGATCACAGTACATCCATTGATAAACAGCTGACTTGGGTAACATTAACATAACATAGGATCATAGACACTGGATGATATAAGAAATATACATTATCATAATAAACTATAGTTATAACAGAATGTCAATGACTGATACACTGCATGTTGTTTAAATGTTACATTGAGTCATATTTTGTAATACTCTATGCTGCCTGGTTAGCAAGTAGCGCACAAACCTACTGAATGATGGGTTGTAGGTTCAATTCCTGGGAGACCCTCCTTCACTTCATGAAATAATTTCTTTGGTCATCCATCCTCCTATCACTAATTCTAAATCATGTAGGGCAGTTGTTTAATAAGTCACTAACAAAAGTGGGTGCCTAGTTGATAAATTTGCCATTTACTATATAACCTAACAAATTTGGCTAGTGCTTGAAAAAATTAAGGCAATGACTGCTACTACACCACTGAACAAATTGTAAAATGGTTTGTTTAGCACCAATTGTTTCATTTCTTTTTTATAAGATTGTCAAACGAACCTTAAACAATAAATGTGCTAACATCCTAACTCCTATCTATTTTACAAGAGATTGGTATCCTTGTATTAAGCAATGTTGTACACAAAGATTTAATACAAAGTTCATTCACCGAAGACTTAAAACATCAATAATACATTTGTTACTAAAAACAACAACATTAACAACAACAACATATCAGCAACAACAAGGTTATTGTAACATTAGCAACAGTAACATTTGATCAATACAACTGTATAGGACAAAATGCTTAAGAGTTGAAGTAAGATATAAATGTGTGGGATTATCGAAACAATAGCAGTGCACAAAGTACATGTACTTAAATTTACATTTCCATTTGTAGTGCAGCTCATTGTTGGTGGTAATTTAGCTGAAAAGTGTCTTTCTTTTTTGTAACGATTCCGGAAGTGCCGAATATTCGTACTTTATTTTCTGGTCGAGATCGCGATTATCCAATTACTCGGATACTCGCAACAGCCCTAATATACGCTGTTAAAACCCCATGTCCAACAAGGCTATTAGCGCTTTGATTAAATTTATTGCATATACATCAAATTTCACTATTTTTATAATTGAAATACTTCAGTCTGATCTACGAATATCTGAATTGATGGTACAGTAATTTCATCACAAAAGGTCAGTTTTAAATTAAATGTAGATATAAGATATTGCCACAATAACAAGAAAACAACATTAATATCAGACAATGGTTTCTAACGTAAACATGTCATCGTCCTGTAGAGATAATGTAATATATCTCTTATATTATTAACTAATTATTTACCAATTAATTATATACTTTGTATATTGATTATTGTAACCACTTAGGGTAGCTGAGCATTCTATAGATTAGAAAGGTGAATGTACGAGTTAACATTTCTGAGAACTGATGCAGCAAGAAAAGAATACTGAGTAAATTTTATTAAACAGTCATTGTTGCATACATCACCATGCTGATTTAAATACTCAATGTTTGTTCAATAATATTGAAAATCGGTTTTAGCCAAATATGTTATCCACTTTAAATACAGTCGTTATTATTATTTCTATAATTATTATTATTATTAATCCCCTTACATAAATGCAGGTAGCTATTCTTAACAATCATTAGTACAAAAGGGCTGTACTAGGCATATTTAAATCAGCAGGGTTAATGTATGCGCCACTGACAGTTGATTAAAATTAAACAATAAATGCTATAGTCCTATTTGGTCTATGATGATCCCACAACTCTATAATCCCCCAAAGACCAATGAACTCCAACACACCCCACTCATGGATCAATGAACTCCAACACACCCCACTCATGGATCAATGAACTCCAACACACCCCACTCATGGATCAATGAACTCCAACACACCCCACTCATGGATCAATGAACTCCAACACACCCCACTCATGGATCAATGAACTCCAACCCACCCCACTCATGGATCAATGAACTCCAACCCACCCCACTCATGGATCAATGAACTCCAACCCATCCCACTCATGGATCAATGAACTCCAACCCATCCCACTCATGGATCAATGAACTCCAACCCATCCCACTCATGGATCAATGAACTCCAACCCACCCCACTCATGGATCAATGAACTCCAACACACCCCACTCATGGATCAATGAACTCCAACACACCCCACTCATGGATCAATGAACTCCAACCCACCCCACTCATGGATCAATGAACTCCAACCCACCCCACTCATGGATCAATGAACTCCAACCCACCCCACTCATGGATCAATGAACTCCAACCCATCCCACTCATGGATCAATGAACTCCAACCCATCCCACTCATGGATCAATGAACTCCAACCCATCCCACTCATGGATCAATGAACCCCGCCTCACCCCGCTTCCCTCTCTACGTAAATGCACTCAGTAACCATGTAATTAAGTTTCAAATATCTAAAAAAACATCAAACAAGAATGCAGCAACATCCTGTTATCAGAATAGATTATCTATAAACAGTTTAGAACATTAATATAAGGTGTTATATCAGACCACAAGTACACTGCGTCTTTGATTCTAACAATTATCTAACTAATTAAATACTTCCAAGTTCGTTAAGTCTTTGCACATATTACAACATTAATTAATCATCATCATCATTAATTATCATCATAATATGAACAAACAAATATTTCAATAACAAAGAATAGACAAACAAGAAATGTAATGTGAAAACCACATTAAAGCCAGATTTTAAAACTTTAACGCAAAAATTACAAAGGGAAATAATCCATAATAAAGTCAGGTAGAGTTGTGGTTACTTTCTAATTCTGTTCATCAAATGGTATGTTATCATTGAATGTAGTTTCATAAAGATCTGACAATAAATTGCAGAAATATATGCTAAATTGAAAACTTTAACGCAATTATTAACGACACCGGACGCCCACCCGCCCAACGAAAAATCCGGCTTATAAAGAAAAAAGATGGTTTCAGCGCAACCATGGGTAAGCGCAAAACTAGTATACAACCTTCTTTTACGTACATAGAGTTAGCATTATTTTACACTGACTTATCAATGAGGTTTTTAGTTCTTTGCTTAAGGGTAAAAAAACTTGACTCAAAGTAAGAATTTTTTAATTTGATAATTCTAGGTAATAATAATAACAAAACACAGGTGCAATATCATAACTTAAAATAAAACTATACAAAGTACCTATTTAGAATAATTTATGCTGAGATTTGAAAGATATCATAATAACAAATTAAGCCTTGAAATCATAACCAGGCACTACAATCATGAAATACACAAAAGCTCTATTTAAAAGTTAAAGTGCGGTTTAAAGTCTGCTTCCATATACATGTTTAGCCAACTTTTCATTCTTGTACAAAAACTCCTGATCATTGAAATCACTCTCAGTCAGGCGATCCCTCACGGTACCCATTTACACCTGGGTGGAGTGGAACAATCGTAGGTTAATTTCTTGCTCAAGGAAATTTGCAATGCCACTGGTGGGGATCAAACCCGGGCCCTCACGATCCCTAAGCGCTAGTCCTACCACTGGACAACTGCTCCCACTCCATTTTGCTACTAGTTGTTCTCAGGCAGAACCCCTTAAGTTCTTGCTTTCCTAATTTGTTTGTGGCATCCTTTTTACAACTAAAGTTTTACAAAATCTAAAACATCTCCCTTTTTGCTTTCTGGCTGTGTGGAATTTTTTTACTCTTGCTGTTCAAGATATGATTATATACTCCTTTTTGTTACTCATCTCAAACATGAACCTGACTAGGTAAACACGATTCTAACTAAATAATCATTGTTTTTTTTCTTCTATCCAGATGTGCAGAGCCCGCCTCCTCAGAAAACAGTCAATGTTGTAAAAGATTAAAACATAAACCCATGATGTCAAGATTACATTCTTTTATCATCTATTGTTATATACACCAGCGCAATGACAAAAAAACAAACCTCTGCATGTCTGCATTTTCATGATAAACAATGTTTTTGCCGTCACACAAAATGTAATAATAAAGAAACAGATGCAAGACATGTTATTTCAAGTTTTTTTCTATAATGACTTCAGTGCAATGCAATTAATTCTATCAACAAAAAGATTTTAGCTGACGATTATGATACATTTTTATAAGATTTCATTAACCAAGGTAAAATATTTCAACACAATCAAACCTTCACTAATGGCCATCTCTAATACCTCAGTCCCTGATAAAATCATGGCTCGTTGCGGACCCATACGTGCAGACAGTCGTAGGGCGTGGGAAGCCTTGCGTATTAAAGTGACGGTACGCAAATGGTACAAAGCAACACAACCATACAGAGCAGTAGCTGGAAGATATGCATGTTTAATCCATACTCAGCCACGATTAAGTTCACGATCTGACTCTGAAATTGATACGTGTATCCTGGGCTCATCTCACAAACCCTGGTAGAAACGTAACAGTCTGTACGGGTACGCAAGAGTTTGTGCGGGTCCTTGCGGAGCTTAATCGCACGGGGCCCGTACGGTGACCTCACGGCTATTTTTTTGTTTATGGGACTGTAGCTTAAGTCATACTCATAGCCACCTCTTAACAACAGCTACCTCAAAAGAGAAAACATTCTAAAACGTATGCCAGCATAAACATTATTATGCCCACCATTAGCCTATCAAATTTTATGTATTCATATCGAAGATATACTATAGTTAATGGTAAATATTTTCAAACAGTCAGTGTTGCATACATTAACCCTGCTGATTTAAATACTTGATATTTTGTGTTTGATAACCCCTGTACATAACTATGGGTATCTATTTTATCTATAGCCAGTACATAAGTACTGTAGTGAGTATGCAAATCATCAAACAATTATTAAGCACTTAAATCAGCAGGGCTTATCAGTATGCTCCACTCACTGACAGTCAAATAAAATTTAACAATAATGCCATGAAAACTGAAGCAAAATGTATGTATACATTATACTGTGTGATACACAAGTACAAGACTTATAAATCAACAAAAATAACTTAAAGTTTTAAGATAAAACATGAGAATGACACAGTTTCAGACAGTAAAATTATTTAACTTTGTTATTTAACTTAAATAACAGATTATCTCTCCAAAAGAAAACTAATTGTTTTCATAATACAAAAGATCAGGTGTTTAATAGCAACAATTTTTGTTGCAGGGTCTTAAAGACATTAAAAATGTTTTTAACTAATCTTCAAGCACATATGTAACCTATTATTGTAAAATGTTGCACCTGCAGTCAGGATATATACCTTCGTAATTGTAAGTAAGAGAAAATCTACATGATATATTAGATGTAAGATCTTAGACAAAGAAACTAAATCATGTACATGGAGCATATACCTAGTGAAACCTGGCTCTGAGAAACAACAAACAAGAGGTTTGATATAGTCCAGTGGTGCTTTTCACAAAAATTCTTACGAAAAAAATCTTCTTCGTAAGTCAATTTCAAAGTCTGTTGGATTATAAGCATATTTATGATATGATATTCAAAAGGTATACAATATTCTACACAATTCATTAATATTTGGAATTAATAAGCCAAAAAATGAGCGTATTATTAATGTTTCTTGCTTTTGACTTACAAAGATTTTTTTCGTAAGAATTTTTGTGAAAAGCACCACAGGGTTGCTTATTTGAACTCAGTTAAAAGATGCAAAATTTAAAAAAAGTTAAAGTGCAGTTTTAATTCTGCTTCCATATACATGTTCAGCCGACTTTACAATTTTGTACAGTAATCTCTGAACATTAAAATCAGATTCAAGCAAGTGACACACCACAAATACCCAAATACTCCTGGATGGAGGGGCACAACTGTAAGTAAATTTCTTGCTCAAGGAAATAAGCAAAGCCCCAAGTCAGGTTCCAACTTCTTGATCCCTAAGCATGCGTCCCACACTGGACCACTGCTCGTTGCAGTAGTAGGTGACTACAGTTCAATTTCTATCATAATATATAAGCTATAAACAACAACAGAGAAATGAATGAATACAATTATCTGATATGCTACATTTAAAGCCTGGATATGATAAGCTACAGTAGACAACTAGAACAAATACAAGGGTACAATTAAATTTTAAATATTGAAATACAAACATCATCTAGAGGCTTATTGGTTTATATATACAATATATAAAGCAGAAAAAATATCAAGCATAACAAACACAACAGAACAAAGGCATGATTGGCATTAAAATTTCATGGCAATAATTAGATAAAGAAATTTTATTTACAAAAAAAACATGAAAGCTTAATATATTATGTCACTTACACGTTCTAAGATTTAAAAGACTTAGGTATGCACAATGCCACAGATAGAATTTGTTTCCCTCAAATTATTAACTTACATTATTCCAAATGCATCAAAATTTTAGTTCTACTCAGGGTTCCTGGATAGATAATAAATCTCAGATAACCATATTTAAACCAAGTACTAAGCACATTTCTTCACCATTGTTTGAAAACTGCTATATTTTCATACAGACGTAATTAGAAGAATGGCCGCAGAAAATAGTTCATGATCTAACTCAAGAAAGGTAAGTAGGTCCTGTCCGAGAATTGAACCTAAGACCCATTGTTTTATAGACAGAAACCACTTTTCCAACTAAGCTAACTTGGCAAGTTATTCTAAAAATACATATTCATAGACTTGATAACATCTTCAAACCATGCATTACTGGTCGTGACTTCACAATAATAAAAACAAGCCCTGCTAAAAGCATTTGTCATAGTAAAATAAAAAGCGGTGCACACAAAAGTTGACATCATGACTTGATGTCAAGGATATACAATAAAAGACCTTTGTAATGGTACTGCAATTATTGCGTACCCCTTGCTTTAAGTGACTTAAACCATAGAATTGTTTCGGACAATTTTTTTTCAAACTGAAAAATTTGTTTGAAATGCACGTGCCAAGTTAAAATAATAATATGAAAACACAGAACAATATTATTTAATCTGTGTTGCATGCTTTTCAGCCATAATATGTAAAATATCTTCCTTCAGCATGAAATGCATACAACACAAACAAAAACCAATTTTCGGCTGAAAAGAAACATACATCAGAGGTTCCAAACATTAACTATTGATAGTAATATTATAAAAAAATAAAAATATTAAATATCATATTAAAAAATACGACAGAAAATCATAAAAATGTACAAAATATGCCACCACTGTACAAACTTAGAAAAACTACAACATCATTGTACGCCTGTGAAATGAAATAAAAAAACTATACAAGTAATAATGATTCACAAAATCTTTCACTGACCTGCACCTGGTTAGAAGAATGCCACAGACGTCCTGGCATACACATCCCGGCCAGGGCCTGTACCATGCACTGACAGGCAAAAAAACATAAACATAAAAAATATAATACACCAGAAAACACTATAAAAATATTCTTTAAAATCACAAGATTTAAATAAACAAGAGCTCCGCTGGGCGGGGCATTATACGCCCGTGTGCAGTCCATGCTGTGTTCTATCTCATATAAAGTCCCTGTGACCTTGACCAATGACCCCAGGATCTCAGAATAGGTCCCATTCCTAACAGGAGGGCTATCCAAAGCAAAGATTTTGAGAACCTAGGTACAGCCATGGTTGATTTATCACCGACACAAAGTTTTCCCATACAAACTTCCAGTGACTTTGACCCTGGGGCCTCAGAACCAAAAGTTCTCGCCCTTGACCCAAAGAGTATTGATACATAAAATTTGGTGATCTTAGGTAAAGTTGGTTGTTGGACAAGGTTTTTCCTCATGATTTTTCTTTTGACTTTAACCTTTAACACAGGGACCTAAAACCAAAGGGGCATATGCTAGACATTAAGGCTACCCTTAAATAAGATTTGGAAAACCTACAATGTAGGTACAATTATTATTGAGTTACTGTCCGGAAAATGTTTCAATATGAATTAAGTCCCTGTGACCTTGACTTTTGTCCCTGGGGTTTCCAAATCAAAAGAGAACATCAAATACCAAAGAGCTATCAACACATTACATCTTGACAAATGGGCTGATCCACATAAAATTTGGTTAACCTAGGTACAATCATTGTTTAGTTATTGTCCGAACAAGGATTGTCCAAATGATGCCCATGTGACCTAGATCTTTGACCCAGTTTTGACCCAAAACCAATTGGGAACATCCTTAACACATGGGCTACCCTCACATAAAATTTGGTGAACTAAATTCATTTTACTTATTAAATATAGCATTATTTCCATGGTCTGCCATTTTGACTTTGTTAACATATTGATTGAACATTTGAAGTCTCTGCTTGGTAATTTGATATCTTCTGGATGATGGTTTAAACTTGACCCAGGGGCCGCAAAATCAATAGGGAACATCCTTGACACATGGGCTACTCTCACATGAAATTTGGTGAACTTAAGTGCAGTCATTGTTGATTTACTACACATACAATGTTTTTCAATATGATGCCCCTGTGACCTTGACCTTTGACCCAGGGGCCCTAAAACCAGTAGGACATAACCATGACACATGGGCTACTCTCCTAAAAAAATTTAGTGAACCTAGGTACATTGGTTGTTCAGTTATTGTCTGGACAAGGTTTTTCCATATGATGCCTCTGTGACCTTGACCTTTGGATCTGGGGCCCCAAAACCTATTGGGAACATCCTTAACACAAGGGCTACATTCACATAAAATTTAATGAACCTAGGTACAGTCCTTGTTGAGTTATTGTCCAAACAAGGTTTTTCAATATGATGCCTCTGTGACCTTGACCTTTGACCCAGGAGCCCCAAAACCAAAAGGGCATATCCTTGACACAAGGGCTACCCTCACATAGACTTTAATGAACCTAGGTAAATTGGTGGTTCAGTTATTGCCTGGACAAAAGTTTCATTGTTTGCCATTTTGACTTTATAAACATATTGATAGAACATATGAAGTCACTGCTTGGTAATTTGATATCTTCTGGTTGAAGGTTTATACTTGACCCTGTTTCCCCAAAACTGATAAGGCACATCCTTGACACATGGTCTACTGTCACATGAAATTAGGTGAACTTAGGTACAGTCATTGTTGAGTAATTACCCAGACAATGTTTTTCAATGTGATGCCCCTGTGACCTTGACCTTTGACAAAGGCGCCCCTAAACCAATAGGGCATAACCTTGACACACGGGCTACTTTCATATAAAATTTAGTGAACCTAGGTACATTGGTTGTTCAGTTATTGTCTGGACAAGGTTTTTCCATATGATGCCTCCTTGACCTTGACCTTTGGGTCTGGGGCCCAAAAACCTATTGGGAACATCCTTGACAAAAGGGCTACCTTCACATAAAATTTTGTGAATCTAGGTACAGTAGTTGATGAGTTATTGCCCAAACAAGGATTTTCAATATGATGCCCCTGTGACCTTGACCTTTGACCCAGGAGCCCCAAAACCAATAGGGCATAACCTTTACCCAAGGGCTACCCTCACATAAAATTTGGAGAACCTAGGTACATTGGTGGTTCAGTTATTGTCTGGACAAGTGTTTCATTGTTTGCCGTTTTGACTTTATAAACATATTGATAGAACATTTGAAGTCACTGCTTGGTAATTTGATATCTTCTGGTTGAAGGTTTATACTTGACCCTGTTTCCCCAAAACTGATAAGGCACATCCTTGACACATGGTCTACTGTCACATGAAATTAGGTGAACTTAGGTACAGTCATTGTTGAGTAATTACCCAGACAATGTTTTTCAATGTGATGCCCCTGTGACCTTGACCTTTGACAAAGGCGCCCCAAAACCAATAGGGCATAACCTTGACACACGGGCTACTTTCATATAAAATTTAGTGAACCTAGGTACATTGGTTGTTCAGTTATTGTCTGGACAAGGTTTTTCCATATGATGCCTCCGTGACCTTGACCTTTGGGTCTGGGGCCCAAAAACCTATTGGGAACATCCTTGACAAAAGGGCTACCTTCACATAAAATTTTGTGAATCTAGGTACAGTAGTTGATGAGTTATTGCCCAAACAAGGATTTTCAATATGATGCCCCTGTGACCTTGACCTTTGACCCAGGAGCCCCAAAACCAATAGGGCATAACCTTTACCCAAGGGCTACCCTCACATAAAATTTGGAGAACCTAGGTACATTGGTGGTTCAGTTATTGTCTGGACAAGTGTTTCATTGTTTGCCATTTTGACTTTATAAACATATTGATAGAACATTTGAAGTCACAGCTTGGTAATTTGATATCTTCTGGTTTAAGATTTAAACTTAACCCTGTTTTCCCAAAACTGATAAGGTACATCCTTGACACATGGGCTACTCTCACATGAAATTTGGTGAACTTTGGTACAATCATTGTTGAGAAAATATCCAGACAATGTTTTTCAATATGATGCCCCTGTGACCTTGACCTTTGACAAAGGCGCCCCAAAACCAATAGGGCATAACCTTGACACATGGGCTACTTTCATGCCAAATTTAGTGAACCTAGGTACATTGGTTGTTCAGTTATTGTCTGGACAAGGTTTTTCCATATGATCCCTCTGTGACCTTGACCTTTGGGTCTGGGGCCCAAAAACCTATTGGAAACATCCTTGACACAAGGGCTACATTCACATAAAATTTTGTGAACCTAGGTACAGTAGTTGATGAGTTATTGTCCAAACAAGGATTTTCAATATGATGCCTCTGTGACCTTGACCTTTGACCCAGGAACCCCAAAATCAATAGGGCATAACCTTTACCCGAGGGCTACCCTCACATAAAATTTGGAGAACCTAGGTACATTGGTGGTTCAGTTATTGTCTGGACAAGTGTTTCATTGTTTGCCGTTTTGACTTTATAAACATATTGATAGAACATTTGAAGTCACAGCTTGGTAATTTGATATCTTCTGGTTTAAGATTTAAACTTAACCCTGTTTTCCCAAAACTGATAAGGTACATCCTTGACACATGGGCTACTCTCACATGAAATTTGGTGAACCTAGGTACAGTCATTAGTGAGTTATTACCCGGATAATGTTTTTCAATTTGATGCCCCTGTGACCTTGACCTTTGACCCAGGGGCCCCAAAATCAATAGTGCATATCCTTGACACATGGGCTCCTCTCACATGAAATTTGGTGAACCTAGGTACATTGGTGTTTCATTTATTGTCCGGACAAAGTTTTTCCATATAATGCCCCTGTGACCTTGACCTTTGAACCTGGGGCCCCATAAACATATAGGGCGCATCTTTGACACATGGGCTACTCTTACATAAAATTTGGTGAACCTAGGTACAGGCGTTGTTGAGTTATGGTCCGGACAAGGTTTTTCAATTTGATGTCCCTGTGACCTTGACCTTTGACCCAGGGGCCCCAAAACCGATTGGGAACATCCTTGACACATGGGCTTCTCTCACATAAAATTTGGTGATCCTAGGTAGATTGGTTGTTAAGTTATTGTCAGGACAAGTTTTTTACCCATATGATGCCACTGTGACCTTGACCTTTGACGCAGGGGCCCCAAAACCGATAGGGAACATCTTTGACACATGGGCTACTCTTACAATAAATTTGGTGAACTTAGGTACATTGGTGGTTCAGATATTGTCCGGACAAGTTTTACCTATTTTAAGTCCCAGTGACCTTGACCTTTAACCCTGGGGTCTCAAAATCAATAGGGAACCTCCTCCACCCAAGGGCTATCCACACATATAATTTTAGGAACCTAGATATATCCTTTCTTGAGTTATCATCCGGACAAGCAATTGTCCACGGACGGACAGACGGACAGACGGACAGACGGACAGACGGCCAGACGGACAGACGGACAGACGGACAGACGGACAACAGCATAACATAATACGACCGTTTTTTCAAAACGGGCGTATAAAAATCTTTTCAATCACAAGGTTTTGACAAATAATTCACAGAAACTAACATTTTAAACAATAATTCAACACAGTTCACATATAATGTGGTACTTTTCAAAGCTGAAAACAGTCATCACCTTAATCAACTAGCCCTAAGCCTGAGACAAGCGAAAATTTTCACAAGCCTGAGTCAATTTTCACAAGCCAGAGTCAATTTTCACAAGCCAGAGTCAATTTTCACAAGCCTGAGTCAATTTTCACAAGCCATAGTCAATTTTCACAAGCCTGAGTCAATTTTCACAAGCCAGAGTCAATTTTCACAAGCCTGAGTCAATTTTCACAAGCCTGAGTCAATTTTTACAAGCCTGAGTCAATTTTCACAAGCCAGATTCAATTTTCACAAACCTGAGTCAATTTTCACAAGCCTGAGATAATTTTACAAGCCTGAGTCAATTTTCACAAGCCTGAGTAAATTTTCACAAGCCTGAGTCAATTTTCACAAGCCTGAGACAAGAAAAAATTTACTCTGGCTTCTGAAATTTGACTCTGGCTTGTGAAAATTGACTCAGGCTTGTAAAAATTGACTCTGGCTTGTGAAAATTGACTCAGGCTTGTGAAAATTAATGAATTCATATAATCAGGCTAGTTGATAAGTTTTCAACGTTGTACAATAAAACTTAGTAAATTGGGCTAGTACTTACAGAAAATTTAAGGCAATGACTGTAAAGAAACATTACTTCAAAATTTTGTAACACTAAATTCACGAATACTTATCACCATACCACAAAAAATAAGGAGGACAATTTACATGTTTAACAATACAATTATCTTGCTTGGTCAATGGTTTTTACACGAAACAACATCTGACCAAATTTTAGTTAGAAATAAATTCACCTGGGTACAATATATTATATGACTGTATGTCACCAATAAATTATGAGTGCATTCAAACAGAATCCAAAAATATATGAAAAAAAAAATTAATGATCAATTGAGTACTTGAAGATGATAAAATTATCAGTGTTTATAGAAGTGGGTGGGGTAATGAATATCACCTTCAGTATTAGAAAGCTAATCGAAAAGTTAACGGAAATTTAACAATATGACAACTGCGAGATGAAAATTCAAAACCTTCAAAATTCTGAAATTTCATTATATCATTATGATTTACAGCAGCTTTTATATAGTAAAAAAAAAAACTTTCACTGTTTCCAAAAATCCTGCATTTCAGGATCAGTTCTGAAAACCTAAAAGTCATATGCAAACATTAATGAAAGACCTCTTGCAAAATTCATAAAATATGAATAAAAATACAGCAACATAATTAACAATAAGAAAACATTAATCAACAAAACGCTGCTTGATAAAACAAGTTAACTGACACAATGAAAGGCCAGGCAATGAAAACTGAAAAATCAACTCTAGAAGTAAAACAACAAGCAACTCAACTATGTGCTCTCGGTGCAAACAACAGTAGCAGCAACAAAGTACATAGATACACATTTGTGATTGAACAAGATTTGAAACAAGTTGATAAAATGAATAACAAAACTTGACCGAACAGTGAAACTTACAAATGAAATAAAACAAGGTTTGCACAAAGCGAACAAAATCTGCACAATATTTAAATAACAAAGGTTTGACAGAGTATAAACTGTAGTATAAATAATATAGAATAAAAAATCTAGATTTTAATACTAAATAAATTATTCCATTCAGTCTTCACGTCAAACTTTCATCAGCAACCGACAATCAGTCCAGCAAAATATTTTTTTTTTTTACTGGACCAAATGAAAGTTTAATGGACCTAAGTTACGCAGTCCATTTAAATGATTAAGCATAATATATCCTAAAATCAAATTTTAAATATAATAATAAGTAACATTTTTTTATTGAAAATGAACCGTCGATCCTCTCATATTCTTAAAGTCACTGGACAGAGGGTGATCTCGGTGGACTCAGTCCACTGGCTAAATTCCGAGACTAATTCCAATTATAACAGAGTTTTATAAATTAAGTACATCATTAGATAACCCTTGAACCAATGGGTCAACAAAATTATACCAGATAATTCTTTTTATATCTGAGACTTTGTACACAATTTATTCTGCAGGAGGGGATGTATGTAGCAGAGATTTTATACAGCACTTGTATTCCCTTGCCTTTAAAGCTAGCTTTTATAGGGACATGGTAGTGTACACTTATGACTAGGAAGGTTTAAACCAAGTTCAGACCATGGATTTCTACCAATGGATTTTTACAAATGTAGTTCAGAGTTTCAGCTGATATAGTGTTATTTCACTAGTATAATTTTTTTAACAATGCACAATTTGTCACTAGAATGTTAACACGTTAAAAAATCAACATCATCATCTTCACAACCTCGTGTTAAAATGAACATAACAACAGTCATTGTCAATATTTAATTACGTTTATAGAAACAACAACAGAAACACCATCAACGACAAAGTATCAGGTACAGCTAGCCACTCCACTGTCAGCAACACCTTCTTACATCTTATTATTACACAATATCATAACAAACAGTCAGTCACACCAACATACCAAGGTAGAAGGTTATTAAATTTCACACCAAGGTAAACCATACAGTCTCTAATAAAGCCCCAGTGGCGTTACATTTTCAAAATGGTGACAATAACAAGAGTAAATCAAAGCGCTGAAAGAACTATTAATTGAAAGTGAGGAACGTAGCCAAGGCAATCAAATGAGAAGAACGATTAAGGAGTGGGTTATCCAAAAGTAATATTTGAGCTTTTAAATTGTTTTAAAGTTGGTGAAATTACATCATTAAATACGATATTTTTAACATCCTTAGCCAACATTTACAGCCATGAAAAAAAAAAGAGACCATCATCAGAGAAGTAAAGTCGATGTGACTTTAAAGAAGCCCATCAACATTAATACGAATTGTGTTGCTAATTTTCTGGTCTCCTATGTTGAAATTGAACTCATTTAGGTAAATCACTCTTTTTTTTCATAAATAGGAGGGGGGCATTTATTAGGGGAGGAGCATCTAACAGAGACAATAGGGTATATACCGTGATGTGATATTAAAGTTAATAGTATCATCTAACAACATAGTGTTTATTGACATCAAAGTGTCACCATATAAGGGATGATAGTGACAGTAACGCAATCAGATGTGAAGTTGAAAACGAAGAAAATTGCAAAACAATGACTAAGTGTGTAAATGTGTTCTTGAATGAACGTTTATTGAACACTTGAGTTCTGTTTTATGTATTAACATTTAGGCTTACGTATTGATACCTACATCATTTCATACAAATAGATCAAAGTTAAATTTTCTTGGACTCAGCCACTTTGCACCAAGCATAGCGTTTCAGTCACCTCATCTTGCACCTTGCAGACAGCCAAATCTCTGCCCCTTGCACTAAGCGTAGTGTTTCAATCACCTTGCACTCAGCCAGCCAATTCTCTCAGTCACTTGCACTCATCTAAATGTATCAATCATTTACTGCTTAATGCCTCAGTTATCTTGCACCTAAATTAATGTCTACATCACTTGCACTCAGTGATATGTATCAATCATTTACTGCTAAATGCCTCAGTTATCTTGTACCTAGATTAATATCTACATCACTTGCACTCAGTGATATGTATCAGCCACTTTGTAACCTCAGCCAACTAGTGCCAAGCTGAATTTATCTGTCATTGTGCAATTAGCTAAACACCATCATCACCAAATTAAATGTTTCATCTAACTTGTGCCAAGCTAGTAGTTTACAGTAACGTTGCACCCAGCTCTATGTCAAAGCCACCTAGCACCTGGCTATATGGCCCCGCCCACATTTCTATGTAATAAAGCAATATAATAAAATGATCAAAGAACTGAATATGAATCTTGAATGATCTACCAAGGTTGTATGTGTCTAAACACTTTATTTGATTTTGCAATATACAAAAAAATGTAGTGTGGAAACCACATTAAAGCTAGATTTAAAAACCTTAACACAAAAATTACAATGGGAAATAATCCATAATTAAACAGGGTAGAGTTGTGGTTACTTTCTAATTCTGTTCATTACATGGTATGTTATCATTGTATGTAGTTTCATTAAGATCTCACAATAAATGGCAGAGAAA
This sequence comes from Mactra quadrangularis, assembly GCA_025267735.1. Taxonomy (NCBI): domain Eukaryota; kingdom Metazoa; phylum Mollusca; class Bivalvia; order Venerida; family Mactridae; genus Mactra; species Mactra quadrangularis. The sequence continues at coordinate 1,143,829 of CM046298.1, forward strand.
TATGCTAAATTGAAAACTTGAATGCAATTGTTAACAACACCGGACACCCACCCGACCGCCCGCGTTTCACCAAACTATTTGCCGAATTTTTTCATTGAAAAATCCTGCTAATTATCCTAGCTGGTTCACACTGACCTGTGACAAGAAATACAATTTCAATATCATTTACATTCACTATATCAGTTAGTCTTAGTACAAAAGGGCACAATAAAAGCATTCTCTACAGATATATTTAGCATATAAAAACAGTCTTGATAAGGGAGAATGGCCGTAGAAATATTTCTCGAACAAGCTCCCCGACAGTATGCCTCACCAATGAATCAAGCCTATGACACCTCAATCAGTAGATTTGTGTACTACCGACTGAGCTAGTCTTGCGGCTTATGTGTGCACAAGCTTGGACTGTTTAATGTTATAACATTGTACACTTTATTGAGAACTAATAAAAATCAATCTGCATTATTTATTGCAAGAAGTGGATTTGTTTGTATACTTTAAGTGAGTTTATTGTTGACAGCTTGTAACATAATTAAGAATTCATTAATCAGCTTCATGCCAAAATGAACAAGCTATATGGAAACATATTTTATACATTTAAAATTACAATAGATATATTACGAGGAAAAGTGTGTTGTTATCATCAATACAACCTTGATAGATCTTATAATAGAAGAATACATCACTTTGAACATAACTTGACTATTTCTGTGGTATGTTAGATTCTGAAGTGAGTATAGATGACTATTGTTAATTTCATTAAACATCAGTGGCGCTTACATTAACCCCACTGATATAAATACTCATCGCAGTACTTTAGTACTTGAGAAAAGTAGATATCTAAATTTTGAGTGCTAAACGAAACACAATTGTAACTCCCTCTATTTTCAAATGGAGTAACAATAGTATTTTGTTCAACTCTCGTTTTATGTATAGGGTTATCAAACAAATATCAAGTATTTAAATCAGCATGGTTAATGTTTGTGCGACTGATAGTTGAATAAAATTTAACAATAATTGAAAATAAAATTTGAGTCACATGACATACGACCTTGTGAAAGTGAATCCAAAATTGTCACCCAAATTCATTATAAATTATATATGATATAAAAACTTCAGGCAATCAATGCCGACAACCATGAAGCTTTCAGCAATCCACAGAAATGACCAAGGAGTTCAGAATGATATAACGTAATGAATGAAAGATAGAAAACCTACCGATTTTGTACGTAATGATGAGCTATTTATGGTTGAAAAGGATTTCAATGAGACATTCGATGCAGTAGGACTAGGAGTACGAAACTGTAAGAAAATAAAATACAAGCATGCAAATAAAAATAGTCATAGAGGCAAAAACATGAAAATAGTTCACAATAAATAGATGACAAGCACCAGGGTTCGACACTTATGGTGTTCTGAGATTCCAAAGGATCCCAAAAACTTGGGAGGAATCTTGGTTATTCTTTAGCTAGGGATTCCATAAGGATCTATGAATCATATCCCAGTTCCTAGGTAAATTTGAATTTCCAAGAATTATTTATCACAATTTTCCACTGCAAATCGGTAGCCAAACGTTTGCCTTTCATTGGAGGAACCTTTAACATAAAGGAGTCTCTAAAAAGACTGACTAAAGTTTCCCCTGGGATCCCTGGTAAAAACAGTAAGTGTCGAACCCTACAAGCACATGCATGAAAGTAAAAAAGATAAGATACAGCTCCAAATATGTAAAACAAAAAAATTATGATCATTACTATACACCCCAAAATTCATTGTACCATGGTGATCTACTTTCTGACCCAACTTGAGCTAGATTTTGACCCAATGTGAGGAAATTTGAACTTGATCTTTATTCATCAATAGAATACAGACAAATGTAAGTTATCTCAATTCTGACATTGGGGAAAATAAAATTTAACCTTTTCATTCAGTGGAACTACTTTTGTGGCCAAAAACATCATACTACATAAAAGGACCTACATTCCCTTCACCTGATCTGCATTCAAGAGTTATTTTAGATAAAAATTGATTAAACTAAGGGAGACAACTGCTTAGAGGAGATTGCTAGCATGTTTAAGTATTGCAAAGTTTAAAGGCATGATTAAGTAATGCAATGTAAAAAAAGCAATTTGTAAGAATTTAATTAAAAGTTGTACCAGAAGATTAAATGGGTGAAAGTTATCTAGGGTGAAATAAGGAATCAATATAAACAGGAACATTCTACAAGAATTTAATATAAATACAATGTAACCAAGCAGATGTATGACATTATAGATCCAACTTTAAATCTCATACAACATTTTATTACGAGAATTCATTGTAGTTGTTGCAGTCGATACAAAATTACTTAAGATAAAACAGCAATTTATTTGTTGAAAAATAACCTAGCTCAGGCAACAAACAAGGGCTGGACGGCTCATTTCAATTTCATTTCAATTGCCTGATGTAGGCGATGTAAACAAGTTATGTATCATAACAATGCCGTCATTAATATTATGATGAGAAAAGGTCACCTGAACGTGACCCTCGTTTGAAAAAGGCCAGATCTAAATTAGTGAGTAGGCGAGCGGAAAATTTTAGATCAGGTTTTAATCAGATTGGATAGGAGGGGACATCAGCATTGTACACAAGCAAAGATATTTTGAAGACTTTTCACTTCAGACCATGCCTTTCAAATTATTAATTTAAGCCTCGAAAACATGTAAAAATAGTTTAGTGGGGCAAAATTTAAACATTTCTTTTAAATCTCATTGAAAACTTGACTGACGTAAAATGTACTTCAAGAAGCATTCCGATCTTGCCCATCAGAAAACAGACAGTTAATAGCTACAGTACCCACCAAAAATTCGGAGACATTTTCACTTTGAAGGCTTACTGAATAGCTTTTAGCTAAAATTTGATCACTGTTAATTTGAAATGTCTTTTAGTTTTGCTTTATGTTTTGCTAATCATTAACAATTGTACCTGAGACTACATAAATAGCATTATAGCTATGTTATGGAAGATAATTACAATAAATATGGTTTTGGTGGCTTTAGGATGTCAGATGCTGAATCTTATAAATGTGTTGCATTCATGAAATTTGTTTTCATTTTTGTTTTCATTTTATCATAACCCATTCTTAAAAATTCTAAAATTAATGATTCTGCAAAAATAATCATGGAAATTCAAGAATTGTAGTCAATTTCTTTTGTCGCCAAACTTTTGGTGGGTACTGTATAATTGCACTTTTAAATGTGCCAAAAATTCTTGCTGATAGTGAAATCATGATAATATTTTGTAAATTTTATCAATTCTTCTTCAATATTGATAAAGGCAGGATATTGGCCTCAATTTAGGACTAAAAATATCGCAGACAAGTTACATTAGAAGTTCATTCTTCGTAAATGACCCATTCATAATAGTTCATCATATAAAAATGGTCTCCAAGGGAAAGAAGCTCATTACCTTATTTTAAATCAAAACCAAAGTAATAAAACGATAATTTACTATCATAAAAACTTATGACATAATGTTCTCAGTTTTTATATGAAACTATTTAGTATAAAAATACTGTTTGTTACGTGAAACAATAATGGTATGTGATATGATCGGAGAATATGGAATGTTTTAATAATGTCAGGCAAGATATAAAATATTGTTGGTTTTCAGGTAGGATTTAATAGTTTCGTTGGTATGCAATCTCCATAAACATGTATCCTAAAGATCACCGCCATAGGACTTTGGGACATTACCGATGAGAGGGGTCACATTCCAGTCCGCTTAATGGTCCCCACAGTAGGCCTACTGAGCTAGTAGGATACTTTTTTCTTTTTTAAAGGAAACAATGAGTTAAATTTTGAATGTAATTTGAACCAACGCTGACCTGCCTGACTAATAATTAACAGTCCGTCATCATAACCGCTTGGCTATGCCCACTCCTACTGCAGCAGAGTATACAGTGGAGCACTAAGTGATCAGAATTTAACGAGGTTGTATCATATATGGCCTTGAAATATTTCATAATATTTGTATATTAATAGTTTACAATTTTGAGAGCTGTATCCTATCTATCTTAGAAACAATAAAATGTTGAAAAACAAAATACCAGTGAAATATGGTATGCTTTAATTATTATACATAGAATTTGATAACATAATATTATACAGTTTATAGAGACCATGGATTGTACTTCTTAACTATGTCCTATATTAACTGAATATTTTAAATTTTGAATGACATACATTTCATCATCCACATTATTGCAGTCTTATTCATTAATGTGTCCAATATTTTGTTTCAAATGAGGCAGTAAAGCATAATGATGCAATTTTGTATAAAGATGATAAATAATTAAAGCATACAATAGAAATTTCAGTCAAACTTAATGATTGTAAAATTGTTGTACAACATAAAAAGGTTTAAAAAAAAAACACCAAAATATCCCAACATTTAAAGTATAACACCATGCCTGTTATATTAAAATAGGTTACATGAGTCTTCCAGGGGAGGTAACTCACAGACTCAGTCTGGTTTTAGTTTTATCTATTTATTTATACTGTGTGTTACGCCATGTCAACACAATGTTTTAGGTTATTTTATGGCGGCCAGTGCACCTAGCTTTCCTGGACCCTTGTCTATAACCAGTACTCACCTACCCTTCCACAAGGCTGGAAACTTCTCCATAAATCTTATCAATGGAGGAAAATCGACATTATTGTCAAATTTTCATGAAAGGGTATAACTTCCCATGGGATTGAACCTGTACCCCTTCAGGACACTAGATTCGAAATCCAGGCGCACTAGTCTACCAAATGCACTACCGACATGAGTTTCTTGTTTAAAATTGTTTCTAATTTAATTAGATTACAACAGATTCATTCATAATGGAAGAAAAATTTAACCATTCATATTTTGACTTCAGGGATAATATTATACAATAATAAATAAATCATAAAGTTTGACTCAGTTCTACAAGAATAAAATAATTTAGAAGAAATAATATATTTAAAAAAAATAACAATAAATGAAATGAAGCAATAAAAATAGCAATAAATAAATCATAAGTCAATGTACCGGTATGATTGTATCCCCATAAAATTTGGAGCACGGTGACTCAGAAATATTGATTTGTTTTTTTTTTTAAACAATTACTTATCCCTATAAGCTAAGCTCCTGTAATAGCGAGGAACAATGACTTCTCCCTATAAACTAAATGCTTCAATGGCGAGAAGCACTAATGTGTTCTGCCAATAAAATGTTCAATTCTGTTCTGCTCTTCTCCATACAAGCATTAAGCATTACACTATCAAATTTCTAAAAGATCTTTTTTTTATTGATGATAAGATGTTAAAATATCAAAATATGAAAGCAATACTCAAGAGTGCATGATATTGATGGAAACAAATTAGAGAACACAATCAGGGAAACATTAACTTCCAAATTTTCCACAGTTCATTTTTTTCTATATATGTATAACTATCATGTCAAATGCTTTTACTGACAAAATAAATGCGTTTTTAAATTGAATTTCTTTCTTAATGTGAAACAAATTGTGCCATAGAAGATAAAGCAGGAAGCTTAAAGCAAGGCGTACAACACTGTGCTATCGTGGAAAACAACAAACCAAGAAATATATTTTATATGCTAAGATAAATCGAACATTAAAAGCAACAAGGTTTTAACCAGTTTTTTAACCCTTCACCAGACTGGGGTCCTATATTTAATGTAACATACCAAATATGGAACTAAAACCAGCACTGTGCCACAGTTGTGCACAATATTTCTGAAAATCTATTCTCAAAGTAAAGAAACTCAACAACAGGGTCTTATAATTGAAGCATTTGTGTACATATGTTGTAGTTCAAAATTTATGCAAAAAAGTAAGGAAATATCCCAACCCCAGAGTCAGGGTCCTACACAAAGCATACAGGTTCATAAATTGTTGTACATGTACAAAATTTATGCTCAAAGTAATAAAATGCCGCCAGGCCCCTCTGGCAGGGTTCTATATCTAAAACATAAGGGTACATAAAATACAAGGAAAAGGGGAAAAACAAGAGAAAAGTTAAGGAGGAAATAGAAAGAAGACATTTATAAACCAAGACGACTTACTTGTTGTTCTGAAGCGTAAGCTTCATCGTCACTAACATCAGTATGGTCATCATCACCTGTAATATATATATAAAACATATAACAATGGTTAATCAATGTTTCATCAATGGTTACTCAATGTTTCATCAATGGTTAATAAATGTTTCATCAATGATTATTCAGTGTTTCATCAATGGTTAATCAGTTTTTCATCATCAATGGTTAAACAGCATTTCTTCAATCATTAATCAATGTTTTATAATGGTTAATCAATGGCTCATCAATGGTTAATCAATGTTAAATCAATGGATGATCAATGTTTTTATCATTGGTTAATATATCTTTCACCAATGGTTAATCGATGTTTTATCATTGGTTAATATATCTTTCACCAATGGTTAATCGATGTTTAATCAATGGTTAATATATCTTTCACCAATGGTTAATTGATGTTTTATCAATGGTTAATATATCTTTCACCAATGGTTAATCAATGTTTTATCAATGGTTAATATATCTTTCACCAATGGTTAATAAATGTTTTAACAATAGTTAATCAATCTTTCATCAATGGTTAATCAATTATTCAACAATGATTCATCAATGGTTTAATGATTATTAAACATTGGTTTAACTATTGTTTAACTATAGGTATCAACTAGAACTGCCACCAGTGGCGAAAATACCCCCGCAACAGCAACATTTCAAGATAAAAGCAAGTCAACATTGTGGAAGTCCAAAAAGGTAAATGTTGTAAGAAGCATAAAAACCATAAAAAGAATAGGATGCAAATATCAAATTGGAAATAAACAGCAAATTACAGTGTAATTCACTATAGATTTATGAAAAAGCAAAATGAACAGAGATGTCATACTTCAAATGATTTTTTACATGAAAATGAACACCATTTGGTCATTATGAATGTAAAGTGGAACAACAGTCTGTTGTTTTACAGACAAAGAGTGATTTTAAACTCATCATGAGTATGTTGTAACCAGATGAGCAAAATGTAGAATGTGTTTGTAATTTTTTGATAAATAAGTAAAAAATAAGGCAATTGTAAAAATGGTAGTCAGCAATGTACACAATATAAATCAAACAATTAGTATTTACAATATCTTGTATCAAGAATTTCACAAATACCCCATAAGAAAGCTTAAATTACCGATCATTATTTTCACAGTAGTAAAGTTAAAATAATATCTAAAATCTCATGTAGCTATAACGAAATAAGATGTTTTCTTCACAACATTACAGAAAAAATCAAGATGGCTATTAGTTGGTCCATTGAAATACATAAAAAAATAAATACATATAAAAATTTCATCAACAAGAATTTGTCAGCACAATTTTATCAAAATGAGGTGAGAAAAAAAGATGTTTGCTGTACAAGATATTAGAAAATTCAACATGGCTGCCAGTCAGCCATTTTGAATTCCACTTAAGAAAATGCCAAGCACATCAACTTAAACAATTGGTAACTTTCTCAAAGTCTGTACAAAAATTATCAAATCATTTGCTTTTTAAAAAGAAAAACTCAGAATGGCTGCCAATCAGCCATTATGAATTTGATAAAATATCAATACATCAAAAAAAAAGTTCAACAATAAGAATTTGATAAAAATAGCAGTACATAATAGACTTCAGCAAGTCAAAATGGCAAACAATGTGGAATAATGCTATATTTAATAAGTTACATGACATAAAGCCATAAACCCTTGATTCATCTTCGTCAATAATATTTGCTAATCAATGAGATAAATAGTTACTACGAGATGTAGAATTGGTCATACTATATTAACACATTCATACGTTCTCAAAAGAAAGAAAGCACCTAAATGTATACCATGTGACGAGCATTTCAATGTCAAATACGTTCTCCTTGACTGCCAGGATCTTAAATACATCCGTGACAAACATTTTAAAGTTAACTCACTTAAAGAACTTTTTGAGTCTGTACCATCATATTTTCTAATCGCCGAGATCAAATAGTGATTTCGCGATGTAGAATTGGTCATACCAATTTAACACATTCATACCTTCTCAAAAGAGAGGAAGCACCTAAATGTATACCCTGTGACGAGCATTTCAATGTCAAACACGTTCTCCTGGACTGTCAGGATCTTAAATACATCCGTGACAAACATTTTAAAGTTAACTCACTTAAAGAACTTTTTGAGTCTGTACCATCATATGCGATACTTAACTTTTTGAAGGAAATAAATGTATATAATAAGATATAGAGCTTTACATCATTAATATCGTTTTAATAAATAGTACCATTTATTGCTTTTGGCGCGATATGACCTTTTTGTGTTGGTGCGCCGTAAAACCAAAACAAAACCAAACCATACTAGAAGGAAATAAATGTTTATCATAAAATATAGGACGTAAAATCTTCATTATCTATTGAAGTAATAGTATCATCAATTGTTTTCGGCATAATATGACCTTTTTGCATTAATAAGCCGTAAAATCCAATTAATCAATCAATAAATCAATCAGACTTCAGCAAGAAGAAATTGGTAATGAAATAAGCTTACTATACAGTTATTTAAACAAAGTCAAAATGGCTGCCAGTCTGCCATAACGAATTTGTATCCAGAGTAAATCCATGAACGAGTCAACTACATCAATAAAGACTTTGGAGCGAAATTTGGCAAAAATTGAGTAAAACAAACACATACATGTACTATACAGTAATTTAAATAAAAATTCAAGATGGCTGCCAGTCAGCCATATTGAATATAAATTGATGAAGAATAGTCATACTGATCAACTGTATTAGTGAGACCTTGTATGCAATTTCTTTTCAAAATATGTATGGTAATAAGTCAATATAAGACTGTATTAATTTTGAAAAAAGGATGACAGCCAGTCCACCATTTTGAATTGGAATTGAGTAAAAGAGTATGTACACATCAACTGTGAACGCCTGTGCAAAATTCTATCAAAATTAGTTAAGAAAAAAATCTGTTGAGAAATAAGCATACAGTAATTAAACTAAATTTAAAAAAATTCAAGATGGCCGCAAGTCGGCCATTTTGAATTTGGAATTGATATAAAGTGTATGTACACATCAACTGTAAACGCCTGTGCAAAATTCTATAAAATAAAAAAATAAAAAATCTGTTGAGAAATAAGCATGCAGTTATTAAATTAAATTTTAAAAAATCAAGATGGCCGTAAGTCGGCCATTTTGAATTGGAATTGATATAAAATGCATATAAACATCAACTGTAAACGCCTGTGCAAATTCTATAAAATAAGATAAGAAAAAAATCTATTGAGAAAAAAGCATACTAAACAGTTATCTAATTAGATTTAAAATATATAACACAATTAAATATTTTAAACAAGTGAGATATGTTTCCATAGTTACATGAGTTTTGTATACACCATTAAATCATGGTATATAACAGCTTCTATTCAAATACATTAAGAAATAAACATACTACAAATGTATTAATTTTTTGGGACAGACCACATATCCAACCAACCAACCAACCAACCAACCAACCAACAAACCAACCAACCAACCAACCACCAGGGTGATTCCAGTATACCCCCGAAAACTTCGTTTGCGGGGGTATAATGATTAAACAAAGGTTAAACAATAGTTTAACAATAATGAGTAGACAATGATTTACCAAAAATTAACTTAAGTGTATCAATGGTTTAACTTGGTTAACCAATGGCTTAACAATGATTTAACAATGAGTTAATATTGATTTACCAATGGTTAAAACAATTAATAACAAATGCTACAAGCTAACCAATACAAAAGTATGTTATCAGCATTCAGTCTCAAGACATTAGTACTAACAGAAACAGTAACCTGTTGATCATGTTTTCAAACAAAGTACTAATAACAGAGTACATTCTGTATAAACAACAGTAAACAAATCTACAGGTTTCCATACTTATTATCCAGGGGCGGATCCAGAATTAATATCTACTGGGGGGAGGGTCCAAACTTTAGAACCACAACCACATTCTACACTGTTAGCAGAATAAAGCAACATATTAATAATAAAAAACTTCATAACCATTAGATCTATGTTAAACACAAAGGCGAACAAAGCGAGCATGAAAAAATTGCTCCTTGCTTCTTAAAAATGACTTGCATTAAAAAAATCCACTCATGGACGGGTACATTTTGGGAATTCCAGGGGGTTCCACCCCCCCGACTCCCCCCCTGCTGGATCCGCCTATGTTTTCAACATCAACATTACATACTCTAAGGCATAGTCAACATATGACTGGTTAAAACATTGTTGATAGCTCATCAATGTATACAGACTAATATAAGACTTAGCAGTGATAAATATTTACATATAAAATATCTCATGTTACCCTTCCCCACCCCACTTCCACACTTGCATAGAACCATGAATGATGAAGACATCATTATAAATCGTTAAATCTATGAAATGTTATGATGTAACCATGCCTTGCAATATTAACAGTATCTTTTAATAACATACAGACTTAATAAATACAGTAATATCAGCATTTCTTACATCTAGCAAGACCAACAGACAATGTTCAATAGGCCACATTGTCATGTCATTTCAGAATGAGCCATGCTAACAAGTTAAAATATATAAGCTATCTGTCATGACAGAATAAGTCATATTATTGCCTTCTTGTCCAGCCATGTTGCCTGTTCAAATCAAAGAGCTGAAACCACTGAATGAAGGACTAAATGAAGTTTGCCACCAACTGAAAGTATGGGCCCACCATCTTCCAAGGCTCATGTCGTTGTTGAATACATGTTAGACTTTTTCCTGATACATGTACTTATACATGTATAGATAAGTCTAAGAACAGTCAGAAGGCGGTTCCATGACTAATATTACAAAAATTAACATCATCTTGAGAGACAGACACAAACCTGTTACAAATAAAAACTCATTCCAATTACAGTACTTATCCCATATTGTAAAACTATTAAAATTCTTGTGAGTCATTTTTTGTTTTATCCTATAAAAAAGATTGTTGTGATCTTTAACTAAATCCAACAGCTGTCTAGTCATCATCAACATATAGTAACATGCATAACAGTTACATAATTTGTACAATGGCAGGGCTCAGAACTTTCAAGTTTGTCCGATTGTCCCTGACAATAATATTTAAAATAGGATGCCATGTAGAACAACTAGCTGTATACATGTGATTTCACTAGCCCAAATGATAACTAGAAGTAACATGCTACCCGAGCCCAAATATTGGTTGTCAGGGCCTTAAGGGCGAACAAATGACCTTTAATGTCGAATCCTGTCAACACTTTTGAAGGTCCAAATATTGGAACTTATTTTTAAATGTATAACACAAGCTTTTGTCATGATGATGTTTTGTTTCAAAGAAAAGTAGAAGAAATAAACAGAGAGAAAAAATCAACCATTCATCTTTCACCAACATCAACCCGGATACTTTAAAATACTTTCAGGAGTAGAAGACAAATAAATTAAACCAGTTATAAAACCCGACAAGTAGGAGGGAGGAATGACCTCATTTATGATACATTCAAAATACACTTCCCAACAAAAGTTCCTTCACAATAATATCAATCTCCGTTAACAGATATCCTGTAGAGCATTGTTGAACAGGATCTCTACTATCTCAATCGAGGGTCACGTCGAGGTGACCTTTTTGTCGACCAATCAATGCATAGCTTTCATCTAGACAAAACACTATTGATAACATTTTGATTTCGTAATTTCTATTTTTAGACGGCTCATTTCAAATTGTGTGACGTAGACGATGTAAACAAGTTACTCTAATCATAACAATTTCATCATGAATATAATGATGAGAAAAGGTCACCTGAACATGACCTTCGTTTGAAAACGGCCAGATCTAAATAAGCCAGTAGGCGAGCTGAAAATTTTAGATTGGGTTTTAATCAGATTGCAATAATATTAACTGATTTGCTACTACTTCAAAGTTCAAGTATGAAGAATCATTATTTTAATTGTTTTATTCATAATTCATGCAGTGCACACAAAGTTGAATAGGTACAATTCATTTTGAGATGCAGCGAAAGTTTTCTATCAGACTTCAAAACTATGATCAATGTATTTTAATGAACCAATATCAAGTTTGAGATATACTTGCAATTTCATATCCATAAGATGATGTACTGGTTTCTAAAGACAATATTAAAAATAATTGATCAATGAACTGCTGTACAACTTTATGAAATTATAATTTTACAGCTACCTGGCTAGCTAAGTTGGTAGAACAGTCTACTGATTGAGGGGTTGTGTGTTTGACTCCTGGGCAGGGCATACTTTCATGGAGCTTTGTCATGACATAATTTCTATGGTCATTCTCCCTCCTACCACTGATTTTTCAACATGTAGGGCAGTTGTCAGTCACTGAGAAGTATGGGCCAAGTAACTTGTTAATAGTTAAATCCAGAGATGTAACCTTTTTTAGGAATAGTGAGTAGGTTGACTGACCATCATTGATATAACCGAGGTATAAAACCCGGGTCAATAGCGCAGTTGGTAGCGTGCCGGGATTTGGAACCTCGTGCCTGAGGGGGTGCGGGTTCGAATACCACCCGGGGAGGTTATGTTCTTCCATGAAAATTTGACAATAATGTCCATTTTCCTCTACTGAATAGATAATATGGAGAAGTTTCCAGCCTTGTGGAAGGGTAGGTGAGTACTGGTTCTAGACAATGGTCCAGGAAAGCTAGGTTAGGTGCGCTGGACACCATGAAATGTTGACACTGCGTTAACTCCAATAAATAAATAAACCTGGGTATAAAATGTGTTGCTACAGCCTTCACTCCCCCAAAAAACTTTTATTTAGTATAATGTAAAGTGTGAATGTGTGAAGGAACTTTTGTAGAGCAGTGTAGAATTGCCAAGAGAGTCAGTAGCATCTGTGAAATAAATAAAACTGATGGCAACAACACAGGTAAAAGATAATTTAACCAGGAATGGCAGGATGCTCTTAGAAAACTAATTCTTACAACAGTTCTTGAAGGTTCATAGATTACATGGAATGTTCAAAATGTAGTAAGTCAGTCAATACATAATATAGTGAACAACAACATAACTTCTAGACTACTTGCAGGGGTAATATAAGATTATGAGAGGTTCTAGTCTGCTAGGACGAGACTAAAGACATGTTAAGAAATGAGACATTGACTTATACAAGCTTTTATCCTGACTGATAACTTTAGATTTATGCACTTGTTATATATGTCAAAGTAAATTTCAAAATTTCAACTGTATTGATCCATAGTAGGCAGACAGTTCAGGGTGATGAAAAATTGCAGCCTGACCAAGACTTGAACATAGGACCCCTGGCTAACAAGGCATGTTTTTTTTTCAGACTAAGGCATCTGGCTACTTTCATATCCTTCTCCCTACAGTGTAAACAAGTAAGAACCAAAACATTATCATGTACATCACCTTAAGGGCATAGATCAATATCTGAGCACTAAACCACTATACCTTCCTTCAGATAGAGGTTACAGTAAATTGAAGTCAGTAACTTTAATAGCAGGAAAATGGAGACACTGGTGCCAATTTGATGAAACAAATATATTATATAATGATACCCTATGAGCCAAGCCAAATTATGAAAAGTACATTTACATGTGACTGTGGTACATAGAGTACTTTGTCACATTTCTACCTTTTACTAACAACAAACCATCTGGATATAAACACAAGTTTACCAGTTAATGTGATATTTTGTAAAACCTTATATCACCTTATTGTTTCCCCTTCAGGCTATCAACGGCACTATTGTCTATCACCAGGAGACCTACATACAATAACTGTCTACCCCAGTCTTTTGTCAACCCCAGTCTCTGGGACACCAGCAGCAGATGACAAATAAACTATCTTGATTGATGACTGGCTAAATAATTCACCAGAGAAACATATAAATACAAGAAAAATTTTATGTTTTGAATGCATTTATCTAACTGGTATATACTGGAAATCTTCTATTAAATGCACATCCCCTAATAAATGCCCTCTCATACCCCTCCCTAATAGGTAGGCCCTTAAATTCCCCATCTAATGAACAGCGCCTTCAATGTTTTTTGGAAAAGGGACAACTAACAACTTATATAATTCATGTTGTAATTTCCCCATTTCTGATTTTCTTAATACTTAAAACTCTCTTGAACAAGTTACTCACTGGGAGAATCTTAAGTATGTGGCTGTTAAGAAGTTGTTGCTCTGCAGAGGTTAAATTCAATTACACCTTCGCCTTAAGGAAATTTCAAAAGCTGTTTTTGTGCAAAAGGAATTGTTCCTTAGAGGGCCACTCTACAGAGGTTATACAGTAACCACCCTTTAGGAAACTGCAATGCTCCTAGGAGCATTAAAAGACAAATACAATGAAACTTAATTACAGTATCATAATGCCACCCTTTTGGAATATATAACTTCTCATGGCGTGTTTTATAGAGAATATAATTATGTTAATCAATATTATTAGTTTTAAACATGACTAGACAAACAGCTGTTGCAATCATATAATACTTTAATAAACACAACATGCACAATGCACATAACTTCAAATGTGTTGCACAAGATTATGTTGTTTTTTCCCTAATATAAAGTCATTTATAAGGCATTTTCTTGTCTGAAATTCCTACATCACCTAATACTTGTAAAACTTGGATTTTTTCCCCTTCAAACTTTTCAATTAATAAGGTAGAATTTCCCATCACCAACTTTACTGAATACAAAGTTAAATGCCCTTAACCCCATATACTGAATAAGTCCTGGATTCAAGTATGTATACATGTATCAGACAATGTTTAAGTCATGCCTTAACAAACTCTTGAAACTGGCCCCTGACCCCTGTCAGTCTTCAGCCTTAATTCAAATCCTTCAGAACATCCTGACATCATCTTAAACCACTAGCCCCAATACTAGTGAAAATTGATTAAGGCTAGCGAAAAAAATCTTATTTCACTTGGCCATGGGCTAATTGATTATTTTACCTAATATTATAAAACACAAATGAGGCTAGAGCTTGAGAAAACTTGAAGCAATGGCTGAAAATAACCTGAAAAGTCAAAGTAATAGTAAGCTTCATAGAAAATAAAAAATAACTATTGGCAAAACAAAATACTCAATCATCTTTAAGACTGAACAGAGGACACCTAAAATACAACACATATTCCAACACATCATTTATCTAGAAAACCCTTGTGATCAAAGTAAAACAACTAGCAACCATACTTATATCAACAACATGCCAAGTAATTGACAGTAATGGATTTATCTAGAAAGATAAAGTGATTCTATCAAAATAACAACATTAGTTCTACCAGCATCAACAACCAGCTAGCTATAGTAAGTAGAATACATGAGTTATAATAGACAACCAGCTAGCTATAAGTTAGTAGAATACATGAGTTATAATAGACAACCAGCTAGCTTAGTACTGTACATGTATTATTATAAATCTCCCGCCCCGCTAGCTTAGTCAGTAGCTTACAAGTCTACTGATCAAGTGGTCTGAGTTTGTTTCCCAGGCGGGGCATACTTTCATGGAGCTTGGTCATGAAATAATTTCTATGACCATCCTCCCTCCTACCACTGATTCTAAATCATGTAGGGCAGTAGTCAGTCACTGACAGAAGTATGCACCTAGTAGTTGGTTAACAGCTAAATCAAGAGATTTAGCCTTTCCAGGAGCAGCAAGTAGGTGGACTGACTGCTGGGATATAACCTATACAATGTGTTGCTACGGCATTAGTCCCAACAAACAAAAAATACAATGTACATGTAATATATAAATGATTTATCTTCCATAACATTATCATCATACATGTGGTACTAGTTTCTAAGTAATTGTAAAAATCCACATGATATGAAAGCCTAAGGTCTGCCAGACTATACCAGATCACACTAATAGCTATTAAGAATGTTTTCATTCAACAAAGTCTTTAGAAAACAAGTACAGTTTGCCTGTAGGATAAAATGTTAGATAATCCATCATGTACAAGGTAAGATGTAAGTGTAATGGTAAAAGAAATGGAAACAGGTAGAACATTGAACTCTGGATGTAAGCCATCACAAATCTCATACTTGATAAATTAATTAATTAAGTTAGTTACATCTTTGCATTAAAGCTACAAACTCAAAGATTTGGTTAATGTTTTGATATCTTCAAAATACATGTAAACTTCTAAAATTCTATTGACTTCAAAATGATATTTTTTGTTTCCATACCAAACCTCCATCCTCCCATAAACAATAACACATTTCTCTCTAAAATAATAGTAAGTCTACTTTTTATTGTAGTTCTTACAAACAAAATCTTGCATTATTAATCTCAGATCTCACACCCACCAGCCTCTCATTAATAATAATACAGTCTATTTTCATGACATTGTTTGTCCCACAGGCGATCTTCAGCGAGAGATGAAGATTGCCTGTGGTTTGTCCACGATAATTCCTCCAGCACAAATCAAATCCAATCAGTCAGTGTATGTCAATCCCCCCAGAGTACCCCCCCTTCCAGGAAAAACCTAAGCCAGTGTACATTTCTCCCCCCCCTCTCCAGTATCCCCCAGGAAACCAATTATCTCTTAATATAAGAAAATAAACAATTCATCCAGATATCAAGCATGATATACTCACTGTACTCTACTCAGATGTCATCAAACTAATAAACAGAATGTCTCACATATACAGTGCCCTCCAAATGTCCTTAGACAAAATCATGGTTCTACGATGAAACAGTTCACACTAGTTCCGCTACAAGGACAAACTTGACTATTGTTGGGTTTAAAGCCGTAGCAACACATTGTATAGGTCATATAACAGCGGTCAGCCCACCTACTCACTGTCCCCGGAAAGGCTAAATCTCTGGATTTAGCTGTTAACCAACTACTATGCGCATACTTTCGCCAGTGACTGACTACTGCCCTACATGATTTAGAAACAGTGGTAGGAGGGAGAATGGCCGTAGAAATTATTTCATGACCAAGCTCCACGGAAGTATGCCCCACCCGGGAATCGAACCCACGACCCCTCGTCCAGTAGACTTGTGCACTACCGACTGAGCTAGCCAGGCGGGTATATAAATGGTACAATGAAGCAATATTGACAATTTTATGTCCCAAATGCTTAATTTATGCAGAAAGAAAATCATGGCCCAAAATAAAAGATCATCCTTTAGCCCCTATATTTGTGTATGTCACGGATATCTGAGTAAATAAACTAATACAGCATAGATACAGATTCCGGACATATGCAGGTTATTTGCCCTATAGATTAAGGGACTTGTTTGGAAGAAAGACCAAAGTCAATTTAACAATTAATTCAAATTTATAATTATATAATAATCATGAAATACACAAAAAATATGGTTATAAAAGAAGTAGAATAAAAACATGCACAATGTCAGCTGATAAACAACACTCTTTATGATGAGCAAATGAAATTACAAAACGATTGGTCTATAATCTACTTAATTATTTACTAATGAGTTAAGTCACGAATTACTTGATAGAATGATTTCACATTAAAATGTCACTTTATAATTATTTACTAATGAATTAAGTCACCAACAACTAGATATATGATTTCACATCAAAATGTCATTTTATAGTTCCGACTTTTATCTTCTGAGGCTTTTCGACGTGGATGTTTTCTTTTATCTCAACCTTCAATTCCCCGCTCTCCAAGCTACCTAAAATCAAACCAACAACCTCCAAATAATATCTCTGACAAAGAACCAACCTCGGACTCATCATTACAATACATATTCGCTGAACAAAGAGTAAAGCATAAAAGAATACTCAATTTGTATTTGATAAGAGAATCATATAAACGAACACATAATGAAAGAACGCATAATTGGTGCACATAAACGATTAAAGAATACAGTACTCTCATTAAACATTAAAATACAATGTTCGTCAAATATTGTAACATCATTAAAATGACAAAAATATTAACTAACGGTTATCCTAATATAAGATCCGTTAAACAGAGTGCATTTAATTGAAGGAAAATGTAACAAAAATTAACTAAGATCCAAATACATAAAAAAAACTGACGGCTCTCAAATTATATTATGGACAGGTAAAAGTAGTAACACTTACGTTGCCAAATACACAATATCCTTTTCAAATATATCTAAAATTCTCCCAATTTCACACTCGACCGACTACTAACTAACGTTCTGTTCTGCCTGATGGTGGATTGCAGAATGAATGCCTACTCACGGACCCTCCTTTGCAAGAACTTTTCACACCACAAAGGACGCCTGGACTAAGATCTTTTATCTAAAGGGTCAATTGTTTTGGATATAAATCATTAAAGTGACTGGCATCCAAGATGTAAAATTAATAGTAAATGGTATTGTGGGACTACTAATGAAAACATAAAAATGAAAATTAAGACAGCAACGGTTTGTTTCTGGGCTGGTATTCATGCCAGATTTATTTTTACAGGTGATCCTGGTGCTTGTTTCTCGACAGAATAATGAGAGTATCCCACAATTTATCTATAAATTATTAAGACGTTGGCAGTTTTGTGACAAATATCCCCCTTACCAAGATGAAAATTATAATTTTCAATCATAATAAGAACAAAATGAAAGAAAATAAAACCCAAACTAAGCTAATACAATCTAAAACAAAACTACATAAGTACATGATCAAAACTACATCACTTTTACGACGACTACATCAAATACATAAGTACACTACATCACTAATATGACAACTACACCAAATACATAAGTACACATCAAAACTATGTCACCACTATGACAACAACATCAAATACATAAGTACACAACTCAAACTACATCACTAATATGACAACTACATCAAATTCACAAGTACACAACCAAAACTACATCACTAATATGACAACTACACCAACTACATTAAATACATAAGTAAACGATCAAAACTACGTCACTAATGTGACACTTATATCTCCTTAATACAAATTACATTGGACTATAAACCATATACAACAAAGCACAAATCACTATTTCCCGAAATGTTTATACTTACAACGAATTGTTCTACCGTACAATCGCCACTGCTCGTTCACATCCATTATTACTTTCATCTTCCTTGATTTTTGGCGACTTGAAATATCTGTATAACAACTCACCTCCCATTTGCATGTTTGTTCTCTTCTCCCCATTGATCCTCTTCTCGCGTCTTCCCACCATCTCTTTGATCTGCTGTTGGGAAATGTCCTTTTGCTGCTCAGTTCTATATCCCACCACTGGCTCCCTCTGTAAACTATCTGTTTTCATCTTACTTACCTCAGCTTGCATCCCAATAGTCCGTCCTTGTACTACCTCCTGTGTATCACTTACCTTCATAACCATTTCAGACTTCTCCTTCCGGTCTTCATTTCGTTCCCCCTTACCTAGTTCTTCACATTCCATTCTCATCACATCTTTAGTCTCAACATTACCTATTATTAAATCATACATTGGACTTTTCATGGCCAATGCCTCCACGGAACCCTTGAAATACTTGCTGTCAATATTTACTCTAGCTACTGGCACTCTCCTAATTGTTCCGTCTATCAACACGCACTGCTTAATCTCACCTGTAAATCTATCCCTAGGTACTAATCCAGCTCTCACTACAATGCTACTACACCCAGTGTCTCTAAGAACCTGAACGTCATTACCAAATAACTTACCTTCCGACGTTGGCATCCGAGTCCGATCTGTTTTTACATTACATCCACCCAAAAGTGGTATCTCAGGATCACATTGCGATTTTACATAATCATCTTCACCCTCACTACAACGCTTATCTAATCTAGCATCCTCCTCTCTACAAAACCCACCGAAGTCACGTTTACCAGAATTCAACTCATTACGTCCACCTCTGGTTTCACCCATGAACCAAGGTCTTGCTTGACTATCCCTTCTCACATTACCATGACCATAACGAGATCCCCTGTCTCCAAAGTCATTATTCTTTCTATTTGGACAGTCTCGCAATAAATGATTTCCACGACAAAAATAGCATAACTTAACTCTTGACTCGAACTTCGAATTAGCACTATCACTAACACTGCTGCTACTACTACTACTATTTCCTACATTACTAACGCCAACTGACTTTCTACTATTAACTGGATGAGCAATATGAAACCTCTCAGCTGCCTCAACCATTTCCTGCAAGGTTTCAAACTTCCGCTCCCTTAAAAATACTTGGAGAGATTTATCAGCAGCCTCCATACACTGCTCCCTGAGAATCAGGTCTTTAAAACTACCGAAATCTTTACTGACCCCGGCCTGGGTCATCCAATACTCTAAATACCCCTCAAGTCTAATAGCAAATTGTGGGAACGTCTCATCACGCTCCGGCCTTGAACACCTGAATTTTTCCCTAAACCCTTCGTCGGTCAAATTAAATCTATTTAGCAACGCAGCCTTCAACTTATCGTAATCTAATGAATCAGCAAAGGAGAGCCGTGAATAAACATCCAGAGCTGTACCCTGTAATAAAGCACTTAAATTGGGGCCCCATGACTCTCTCTCCCACCTAGAACTTTCGGCAAATCTCTCAAACCTTCTCAAATAAGCATCCATATTGTCTCTCTTTTCATCAAAATGAGGTAACTTTGGTAACTTAGCACTATTTGCAATCACTCTCTTATCAGACCCACTATTAGCCGATATCTCGGTCTCTAATTGCAACTTTCTCAACTCACGCTCATAAGCTCTCTCTTCTCTCGCCTCGGCCTCACGCCTCTCTCTCTCCTCCCTTGCCTCTGCCTCACGCTTCTCAACAAAATTAACGAGCTCCTGACCACTGAGTCCTAATCTTTCCCCTGCTTTAATTAAATTCTCTAGTTCAGACATTCTTTCTAATTAAATGGTTTATTAATCCTAAAAAAAAAAAAAAAAAAAAACCCTCAAAAATAAAAATCTCAACAAGCAAAATAAGCAACCCTACTTTCCTAGAAATTTACTACACTTAAAATGCAATTAACCTTACTTGACCGGAACAAAATACTGATAGTTAACAGGCTCCCAGATGTTACAAAAATAAACAGCGATTACAGTAATTGATACATCAGTACATTAATTTAGAACTTTGGTATTTCTTTTTAAACAAACAAGTCCTGCCGAGATCGCCAGTTTTATGTCACGGATATCTGAGTAAATAAACTAATACAGCATAGATACAGATTCCGGACATATGCAGGTTATTTGCCCTATAGATTAAGGGACTTGTTTGGAAGAAAGACCAAAGTCAATTTAACAATTAATTCAAATTTATAATTATATAATAATCATGAAATACACAAAAAATATGGTTATAAAAGAAGTAGAATAAAAACATGCACAATGTCAGCTGATAAACAACACTCTTTATGATGAGCAAATGAAATTACAAAACGATTGGTCTATAATCTACTTAATTATTTACTAATGAGTTAAGTCACGAATTACTTGATAGAATGATTTCACATTAAAATGTCACTTTATAATTATTTACTAATGAATTAAGTCACCAACAACTAGATATATGATTTCACATCAAAATGTCATTTTATAGTTCCGACTTTTATCTTCTGAGGCTTTTCGACGTGGATGTTTTCTTTTATCTCAACCTTCAATTCCCCGCTCTCCAAGCTACCTAAAATCAAACCAACAACCTCCAAATAATATCTCTGACAAAGAACCAACCTCGGACTCATCATTACAATACATATTCGCTGAACAAAGAGTAAAGCATAAAAGAATACTCAATTTGTATTTGATAAGAGAATCATATAAACGAACACATAATGAAAGAACGCATAATTGGTGCACATAAACGATTAAAGAATACAGTACTCTCATTAAACATTAAAATACAATGTTCGTCAAATATTGTAACATCATTAAAATGACAAAAATATTAACTAACGGTTATCCTAATATAAGATCCGTTAAACAGAGTGCATTTAATTGAAGGAAAATGTAACAAAAATTAACTAAGATCCAAATACATAAAAAAAACTGACGGCTCTCAAATTATATTATGGACAGGTAAAAGTAGTAACACTTACGTTGCCAAATACACAATATCCTTTTCAAATATATCTAAAATTCTCCCAATTTCACACTCGACCGACTACTAACTAACGTTCTGTTCTGCCTGATGGTGGATTGCAGAATGAATGCCTACTCACGGACCCTCCTTTGCAAGAACTTTTCACACCACAAAGGACGCCTGGACTAAGATCTTTTATCTAAAGGGTCAATTGTTTTGGATATAAATCATTAAAGTGACTGGCATCCAAGATGTAAAATTAATAGTAAATGGTATTGTGGGACTACTAATGAAAACATAAAAATGAAAATTAAGACAGCAACGGTTTGTTTCTGGGCTGGTATTCATGCCAGATTTATTTTTACAGGTGATCCTGGTGCTTGTTTCTCGACAGAATAATGAGAGTATCCCACAATTTATCTATAAATTATTAAGACGTTGGCAGTTTTGTGACAAATATCCCCCTTACCAAGATGAAAATTATAATTTTCAATCATAATAAGAACAAAATGAAAGAAAATAAAACCCAAACTAAGCTAATACAATCTAAAACAAAACTACATAAGTACATGATCAAAACTACATCACTTTTACGACGACTACATCAAATACATAAGTACACTACATCACTAATATGACAACTACACCAAATACATAAGTACACATCAAAACTATGTCACCACTATGACAACAACATCAAATACATAAGTACACAACTCAAACTACATCACTAATATGACAACTACATCAAATTCACAAGTACACAACCAAAACTACATCACTAATATGACAACTACACCAACTACATTAAATACATAAGTAAACGATCAAAACTACGTCACTAATGTGACACTTATATCTCCTTAATACAAATTACATTGGACTATAAACCATATACAACAAAGCACAAATCACTATTTCCCGAAATGTTTATACTTACAACGAATTGTTCTACCGTACAATCGCCACTGCTCGTTCACATCCATTATTACTTTCATCTTCCTTGATTTTTGGCGACTTGAAATATCTGTATAACAACTCACCTCCCATTTGCATGTTTGTTCTCTTCTCCCCATTGATCCTCTTCTCGCGTCTTCCCACCATCTCTTTGATCTGCTGTTGGGAAATGTCCTTTTGCTGCTCAGTTCTATATCCCACCACTGGCTCCCTCTGTAAACTATCTGTTTTCATCTTACTTACCTCAGCTTGCATCCCAATAGTCCGTCCTTGTACTACCTCCTGTGTATCACTTACCTTCATAACCATTTCAGACTTCTCCTTCCGGTCTTCATTTCGTTCCCCCTTACCTAGTTCTTCACATTCCATTCTCATCACATCTTTAGTCTCAACATTACCTATTATTAAATCATACATTGGACTTTTCATGGCCAATGCCTCCACGGAACCCTTGAAATACTTGCTGTCAATATTTACTCTAGCTACTGGCACTCTCCTAATTGTTCCGTCTATCAACACGCACTGCTTAATCTCACCTGTAAATCTATCCCTAGGTACTAATCCAGCTCTCACTACAATGCTACTACACCCAGTGTCTCTAAGAACCTGAACGTCATTACCAAATAACTTACCTTCCGACGTTGGCATCCGAGTCCGATCTGTTTTTACATTACATCCACCCAAAAGTGGTATCTCAGGATCACATTGCGATTTTACATAATCATCTTCACCCTCACTACAACGCTTATCTAATCTAGCATCCTCCTCTCTACAAAACCCACCGAAGTCACGTTTACCAGAATTCAACTCATTACGTCCACCTCTGGTTTCACCCATGAACCAAGGTCTTGCTTGACTATCCCTTCTCACATTACCATGACCATAACGAGATCCCCTGTCTCCAAAGTCATTATTCTTTCTATTTGGACAGTCTCGCAATAAATGATTTCCACGACAAAAATAGCATAACTTAACTCTTGACTCGAACTTCGAATTAGCACTATCACTAACACTGCTGCTACTACTACTACTATTTCCTACATTACTAACGCCAACTGACTTTCTACTATTAACTGGATGAGCAATATGAAACCTCTCAGCTGCCTCAACCATTTCCTGCAAGGTTTCAAACTTCCGCTCCCTTAAAAATACTTGGAGAGATTTATCAGCAGCCTCCATACACTGCTCCCTGAGAATCAGGTCTTTAAAACTACCGAAATCTTTACTGACCCCGGCCTGGGTCATCCAATACTCTAAATACCCCTCAAGTCTAATAGCAAATTGTGGGAACGTCTCATCACGCTCCGGCCTTGAACACCTGAATTTTTCCCTAAACCCTTCGTCGGTCAAATTAAATCTATTTAGCAACGCAGCCTTCAACTTATCGTAATCTAATGAATCAGCAAAGGAGAGCCGTGAATAAACATCCAGAGCTGTACCCTGTAATAAAGCACTTAAATTGGGGCCCCATGACTCTCTCTCCCACCTAGAACTTTCGGCAAATCTCTCAAACCTTCTCAAATAAGCATCCATATTGTCTCTCTTTTCATCAAAATGAGGTAACTTTGGTAACTTAGCACTATTTGCAATCACTCTCTTATCAGACCCACTATTAGCCGATATCTCGGTCTCTAATTGCAACTTTCTCAACTCACGCTCATAAGCTCTCTCTTCTCTCGCCTCGGCCTCACGCCTCTCTCTCTCCTCCCTTGCCTCTGCCTCACGCTTCTCAACAAAATTAACGAGCTCCTGACCACTGAGTCCTAATCTTTCCCCTGCTTTAATTAAATTCTCTAGTTCAGACATTCTTTCTAATTAAATGGTTTATTAATCCTAAAAAAAAAAAAAAAAAAAAAACCCTCAAAAATAAAAATCTCAACAAGCAAAATAAGCAACCCTACTTTCCTAGAAATTTACTACACTTAAAATGCAATTAACCTTACTTGACCGGAACAAAATACTGATAGTTAACAGGCTCCCAGATGTTACAAAAATAAACAGCGATTACAGTAATTGATACATCAGTACATTAATTTAGAACTTTGGTATTTCTTTTTAAACAAACAAGTCCTGCCGAGATCGCCAGTTTTATGTCACGGATATCTGAGTAAATAAACTAATACAGCATAGATACAGATTCCGGACATATGCAGGTTATTTGCCCTATAGATTAAGGGACTTGTTTGGAAGAAAGACCAAAGTCAATTTAACAATTAATTCAAATTTATAATTATATAATAATCATGAAATACACAAAAAATATGGTTATAAAAGAAGTAGAATAAAAACATGCACAATGTCAGCTGATAAACAACACTCTTTATGATGAGCAAATGAAATTACAAAACGATTGGTCTATAATCTACTTAATTATTTACTAATGAGTTAAGTCACGAATTACTTGATAGAATGATTTCACATTAAAATGTCACTTTATAATTATTTACTAATGAATTAAGTCACCAACAACTAGATATATGATTTCACATCAAAATGTCATTTTATAGTTCCGACTTTTATCTTCTGAGGCTTTTCGACGTGGATGTTTTCTTTTATCTCAACCTTCAATTCCCCGCTCTCCAAGCTACCTAAAATCAAACCAACAACCTCCAAATAATATCTCTGACAAAGAACCAACCTCGGACTCATCATTACAATACATATTCGCTGAACAAAGAGTAAAGCATAAAAGAATACTCAATTTGTATTTGATAAGAGAATCATATAAACGAACACATAATGAAAGAACGCATAATTGGTGCACATAAACGATTAAAGAATACAGTACTCTCATTAAACATTAAAATACAATGTTCGTCAAATATTGTAACATCATTAAAATGACAAAAATATTAACTAACGGTTATCCTAATATAAGATCCGTTAAACAGAGTGCATTTAATTGAAGGAAAATGTAACAAAAATTAACTAAGATCCAAATACATAAAAAAAACTGACGGCTCTCAAATTATATTATGGACAGGTAAAAGTAGTAACACTTACGTTGCCAAATACACAATATCCTTTTCAAATATATCTAAAATTCTCCCAATTTCACACTCGACCGACTACTAACTAACGTTCTGTTCTGCCTGATGGTGGATTGCAGAATGAATGCCTACTCACGGACCCTCCTTTGCAAGAACTTTTCACACCACAAAGGACGCCTGGACTAAGATCTTTTATCTAAAGGGTCAATTGTTTTGGATATAAATCATTAAAGTGACTGGCATCCAAGATGTAAAATTAATAGTAAATGGTATTGTGGGACTACTAATGAAAACATAAAAATGAAAATTAAGACAGCAACGGTTTGTTTCTGGGCTGGTATTCATGCCAGATTTATTTTTACAGGTGATCCTGGTGCTTGTTTCTCGACAGAATAATGAGAGTATCCCACAATTTATCTATAAATTATTAAGACGTTGGCAGTTTTGTGACAGTGTACAGGCAACTATTTACTGCTAGTAAACATATTGATCGGGCAATTAAAATATATAGCTGGTTGTCCAACCAACCAACCTACTTTAAAAATTAATGTCGAGCACTGCAATCCCTATATTAAGACCAGGCCTTTTTTTCTTTAAATAACAGGGGCCGTTTACAGGTGCCTTCCCCTCTTGAAATTTCTTTAAAATCATGCAGTTTTCCCCAAGTCAGGAGTTTACATTGGATATTTTGTTCCCCTTTCAATGAAATTGAGATAAAATTTCCCCAAATGTTCTAACTTCTATATATAAAAAGGCCCCAGGCCCCTTCCCCAAGTACCGGAAAAAAAAGCTCTGAAGACTATCAATTTTGATGATACTAATAACTTTACTGTAAGTTTATTAACAATCTTTAAGTTATCTTAAAGTAAAATTACTAACAATATGCATGATCAACTTTTTCTCAAAATTTCAATCATTCAAAAACTTTTGAAGGGCACTGTATATCAGAGATTTCCATCCAAACATTCCAGGCATTATTAACAGACCAATATATTGATCAATTATTGGTGAACTTAATCAAAGAAATAAGTCTTAGATTTCCTAGACTGGCTAAAACTTAGCAACCAAATCATTATGTCAATTTAAGAAATCTCTACAAATATAGTCTGAAGAATTCTGCAGCTGTCTGGCTGCCTCAGACAATCATGTTTTTGTTTAGTCAATAAATATTCTGCTTAGATGCACAATAAAAAAAGAAAAGTGGGAAAGCTTAAAACAAAGTTTTGGACTCAAACTTAAGTTCACATATTGCATACTTCTGTCAGTGACTGACAACTGACCCTTCATGATATAGAATCAGTGGTTGGAGTAAGAATGGCCGTAGACCAAACTTCACCAAAGTTTGCCTCCCTGGGAATCAAACCCACTTCACCTAGATCAGTAGACTTATACAGCCCAAAATGTTATTTTTACTTTATTTTTGTTGGGTTTAACGCCGTAGCAACACATTGTATAGGTCATATAACAGCGTCCAGTGCACCTAACTTAGCTTTCCTGGACCCTTGTCTATAACCAGTACTCACCTACCCTTCCACAAGGCCAGAAACTTCCACATATATCTTATAATGGAGGATAATTGACATTATTGTCAAATTTTCATTGAAGGGTATAACCTCCCCAGGTAAGATTAGATCTCGTACCGCCTTCTGGACACTAAATTTAAAATCCAGGCAAGCTAACAAATGGGCCACCCATCCGGGATACCAAAATGTAAAGAAAGAAAACAACAAGCATTAAAATGACTAAACAGACGTAAGAATGATGAAAGGGTGACCAGTGAAGACTTGCCTAATGAGTCAGACCAACATAGGTGAATGCTAACATTAGAAAGCTTAAACCAAACTAAAACACAGTCAAAAACATGTTTGCACATTTGGAAATCTTGTAATTTTTATTAATATTACACATGGTAAGATATTCCCCCTTGACTTCAAATTACTAAATTTCTAGCTATCTAGATGAAAATTTTCTGGAGTTAAGCCCATATTTAGGCTAATGTTCCTTGAAAATTTGAAAGGGGTCAGATGAAAAATAAAGGATGTAAGTTTGCAAAATTTCCAGACTCCCCAATGTATTTTAGACTGTATCACATTTATTTATAGACAAACAATTTATCCACTGGTCATTCCCAAACATCAAATCCAGTCAGTGGTCATCTCCAGATAACATGTCCAGTCTATCAGTCTGTGATGATTCCAATCATAGAAATAACAACATTCCCTGGAGATGTCAGAGAGAGAGTGGGAGACAAACCAATGATGCCAAAAATAACATGAATACAAGACATATCATGAAATACAGACCAGTCTCAGACTCTCAGCATTCACTAGATTAATGGAATAACAATCTCTAGTGCCAGTAATGACTAATATACAGGGCACATCAAAAGTTTTTGGACTATTGAAACTTCGAGAAAAACTGATCATGTTTATGAGAAGTTATTTTGTGGTTTAATAATTCTGCAATAACACATTGTATAGGTCATATCACGGTGGTCAATCCAATCAAGTTTAATCAACCTTACTCATCGTTCCTGGTAAAGCTAAATCTCTTGATTTAGCTGTGTTAAGCAGTTACTAAGCACACACTTCTATCAGTGTCAGACAACTGCCCTACATGATTTAGAACCAGTGGTAGGAGGGAGAATGACTGTAAAAATTATTTCATGATCAAGTTCTACAACCTATGACCCCATGATCAGTAGACTTGTGCGCTACCAACTAACCTAGCCAGGTATTTCACTGCAAGTAATTTAGCTATAAGTAAAGCATACTTACGTAACATAGTTTTAATCGCATGTTGATACACTAATAATTGATAATTTTGAATTTTGATCAAATGAATCATGAAATAATTTCTATAGCCATTTTCCCTCCTACCAATGATTCTTAATTATGTAGGGCAGTTGTCAGTCACTGACTAAAGTATGCGCTTAGTAGTTGGTTAACAGCTAAATCCAGAGATTTAGCCTTTCCAGGAAGAGTGACTAGGTTGACTGAACACCTTTATGACCTATATACAATGTGTTGCTACAGCGTTAAATCCAACAAAAACAACACAAATCAATTGAGTCTATTTTTCTTATTTTTATGGGTAAATGTAAATGGGTTTATCTTAAATGCAGGATTTTATCCAAGAACCTTTGGGGAGGCACTGTACAACGTTAAACAATGAGAGATTTTTATGATGTGAATATTTGTTCAGTATAATCAACGGTATGGTCAGACTCTAGCATACTAATTGCTATATTGAATACTTGAGAATTCTACAGTAATAAATGGACAGACGTTAACTGGTACTGCCACAGACATTGCCCTAGTACTACCAAGGCTAACTACAATTATGGGCTTACCGCAAAACGGTCGTAACTCAATTTAAAAAAGGAGTGAGTTACGACCATTTTGTGGTAAGCCTGCAAAATAACATCCAATAAACTGTTTCCACAAGCATAAGGAAGGCCAATTCTTGTATTGATTAAGTACTTAAAATATTAATACATGATTATATTATACAGTTCCAGTAAAGTACAGATCCTTACTGTTCTATTGTCTTGAATATATCAATAAATCTTATAATTGTTGAGTGTTTTGTTAATGGTAAAATTATTACAATGTGGAAGTTCTGTATAAAAAGTTGTTGATATTTCAGACTTGGGGCTAAAAGATCTGAACATTGTACTGAGAAAACAAAGGCGTAATATTTTAATTATTTGGAGAAGAGAGCAGCAAGGAACCAGCATTAACCACTATAAATATTTAGTGTAAGAGCCAGCTATAGATTGCACCAGTCACCATGTGATTCTGGGGAAAAAGAGGCCTTAATAGTTAATACCAGATACACTATGAGAACTTGGTGTAAGGGCCAGTAATGGAACTGCATAAGTAACTATGAAAACTTGAGATAGGGGCCAGCGAGAGACTGCATCAGTCACTATGAGTGTTTAAGGGGCGGCGAGGAACTGCATCAAATACTATGAAAACTTGAGTTAAGGTCAAGCATAGGAAAACATCAGCCACTGTGTATACTTAACGTAGGGGCCAGCAACGGACTGCATCAGCCACATTTTCTTCCTCTGACATAAAGTTAACTTCTACATACATGTACATATATTTTCAAAGTCTCATTACCCAATAAATAAACACAAACATTATAAAGTTCAAACTCCTAAAATCTTCTTCGACTATAAATGGTCATCTGAGTGAAAACTATTGACATTAATAGACCATCATCAATAATGTAAAACAGTCCTAGTGAGAGGGGAGAAAGAGAGATGGAGAGGGAGGGAGGGATGAGTAATAACTTGGAACCAACACAGAATACAAATTAGTTCAGGAGACATCGTGGACAAACTTAGATATTTTCCTTAATGAAATTCTCACGAAAAATTGGTTCTAGAATGATAGAAATTGAAGCTCATTAGGCCAGACAAAATAGTTTGTGTGTTTCTGTGAGTAAAATTGTTGGAAAAAATACTGAGTTTTACATTTTTCTCTATGTCTGAAAGATCACAAACTTCAAAACAGTAAGTTAAGCTTATTACATTCAGCAACCAGTCATGTGCTTCTGTTAACTAACATAAGTCACATGATTCAATTTATCTTACTCACCGTTCCTGGATAGAGTAAATGGCTGGATTCGGCTTATAACATTTACTAAGCGCATACTTCCCTCAGTGATGGACAAATGTTCTATATACATGATTTAGAATCATTGGTAGGAGGGAGAATGTCTGTAGAAATTATTTCATGACCAAACTCCACAATAGCATGCCTCATCCAGCCATGGAACCCACAATTCCTTGATAAGTAGACATGTGAGCAACCGACTAAGCTAGTTAGTTGGGCTAACAATTCTATGATCTAGCAAGCAATGTGTATGAACTAACAAAGTAAGGTGTAACATAAAACAAACAACAAAATAGTCCCGATGCATATGTTTAAGAATTTAAGGACTTAGGTGCTAGTGCAAGTAATGTATGAACCAGGACCGGCGAAATCAAACGTCTGTACCAAGGCAAATATGGACATGTAGATTTTTCAATAATGTTATTCTATAATGTTCATACGGACAAGTAACTTTACCAATTGCCAAGAACAGACAAATAAACAATTTTAAGATTTCGCCGGCCCTGGGAACTAACAAACAAGGTGTAACAAGAAACAAACAATAAAATAGTTGCAGCTTTCAATGATTCACAGATGGTAAAATAAACATTTTCTAGACAATAATGAAGTCTAGTTCTAAACAAGACATAGATGGATGATGATAGATTTCTGTCACAAAAATACAATCTATCACATATATATATATACATCACTCTAAGAATTAACTAGAAATATTTACTAGAAATATACATATATTGCAACACTCGAACTCTTTCATGAATGCCATCCCACCAAATTTCCGAAAAATTTGGAATTATTTCAATCATCTCCCTAAACTCCCCCCCCCACCCTTTCTTGAAGGCAAAATACAATCTATCACATATATACACGTATATACATCACTCTAAGATTCTAAGAACAAACTAAAAATATTTACTAGAAATATACAACACTGGAACTCTTTCATGAATACCATTTTACAAAATTTCCAAGGAACTTTGTAATACTACAATCATCTCCATAAAACCCCCTAACCCCTTCCTGAAGGCATGAAACTTGAATAGCAAGTTGAAAAACACCTTACCCTTCTTCTTACTTATTCAAGACTGTCCTCACATTAAAATTTCCTAAGCCCTAGCCTGATTGTGTTTTATAGTAAAGTAAAAAAAGTAAACTTCACAAGCCCTAATCAATGCACACTAGCCCTAACATTTGGGCTAGTGGTTTAAGACAATGACTGTTAAAATCTAGAGAACAATGATTCAGGCTAATGAAAATTACTTATGTCATATGATAATATCAAAGACTGAACGTGACACTATTGTAACTCCCGTTTTTTCAAATGGAGTAACAACAATAGTGTTTCGTTCAGTCCTTCATATGATAAAGTTGGGTTCTTTGACAATTTTACCCTTTAGAATATTTACAGCAAAGACTAAACACATCCTAGAACGCTTGCCTCTCTTCATAATAACAAGACCTACTAGTCTACTTTAAACATCAAAGAAAGATAACCATATACCATTCCAAAACTTCCATCTTTATGATAATCAAACATCATCTAAACCAGATGAACAAAATTAAGCAATGCACCAGACTAGGTAACACAGTACATATGTCAAAAATTATGAATGAAAATATTTAAATAATGGAGCAGAGATATTTATCAATATAAATTTGAGGGTTACCCGCAAGACTGTAGTAACTCGCTCTTTTACACAATGCACTTCCTACAGTCTTGCGGGCAACCCTTAATTTGTATACTTACTAAATTTGCTACTTCCTCCACTTAGCTGTCTACCAGTTCCAGTACTCAGTATTCCATTAGGTGCAGGCGTTGATGTGGCTTGGGGAAAATGATTTAAATCCCTATTTTTAACAGGGGTAAAAGGTTCATAGTCACCGTTTATTTTTAATGTTGATCTAGGACTAGTATCGTCTTTACGAATTTCTGACACATTTAAGTCATCGTAATTTTCAGGCACATTTTCTTTCTCTGGTTCAACAAACTCCACCTCATAAGTCCGTTTTGGTTTCGGAGGAGATTCCATTTGTTTAAATTTTTCCATGGTTACCTCCTCAAAACCATTTTTGTCACCGTTAACTTCCTGTGATGTAGACGCAGACACACCTCCTGCTCCTTGTAACATGTGACCTTGACCTTTGGTCTGAGAATCTGTACTTGGTGACCTTGACGACCTTGAACCCTTTGAGCCACGTTTCTTAGGAGATTTCTTGGCTTCCTTTTTAGGAGATGGGCCTTGCTCACCATTCGTCTCCCGACGCTTGGCAGCCTTGGTTTGGCCTTGACCTGAAATATCAAAAACATGAGAAGGTCATAGACAGAAAATGTAAATCAACCTTGGTTTGACCTTGACGTGAAATATCAAAAACATGTGAAGGTCAAGGACAGACAATGTAAATCAACGTTGGTTTGACCTTGACCTGAAATATCAAAAACATGTGAAGGTCAAGGACAGAAAATGTAAATCAACATTGGTTTGACCTTGACCTGAAATATCAAAAACATGTGAAGGTCAAGGACAGAAAATGTAAATCAACCTTGGTTTGACCTTGACCTGAAATATCAAAAACATGTTAAGGTCAAGGACACAAAATTGAAATTTCGTTATTTTGCTTTGAACTTTTTTGCATAACGCAGCAAAAGTTATTGATAAGAGGTTCAATCAATATTACATCAGGGCCCAGGATGATGAATAGAACATTAATTTATCACATGTCTGCTCAGCAAGATATTTCAATGAAGTAAAATAAAACATCAATAATATGAATGCTCTCACAAATGCACTGGGATAGTTGATATGAGAAAAGATTATTGTATAAAATGCCATAGCACTTTATGTGGATGATATCTTTTGTATAAAAAATAAAATTTACATGGAGAAATACATCCTGCAGTGTCTGACACTAAAAGCCTTTAGTAGGAAAGCTAAACCAATGACCTCTGAGCAACTATACAACTAAACAGTGTCTGACACTAAAAGCCTTTAGAAGGATAGCTAAACCAATGACCTCTGAGCAACTATACAACTAAACAATTATTTAGCAACTTTCACTGAAATATACGGCTGTACTCTTAGACACATGAGTCAGAGCAAACCTAGTCTACATTGTGTTATATTCACATGTATATATAGGAGCAGTAGTCCAGTGGTAGGACATGCACTAAGGGATCAAGAGATCCTGAGTTCAAATCCCACTAGGGGCACTGCTAATTTCCTTGAGCAAGAAATTTACCTGCGATTGCTTCACTCCACACAGGTGTAAATGGGTACCTGAGAGGGTGGTATAATTCCGTTGCGCCAATTTGCCGGCTGCAAATATGCCGAGTAAAAAGACTCCCCAGGGAGATTGATAGATAGATACCAGTAGCCCGATGACCAGGGGTAATAGCTGTAAAGTCGTGAACGTGAGAAAGCATGAAACTCAGACTATAAAAGCCATTACATTTTTTTTTCATTTTTTAAAGGCAGTGCCCATTTATATCATCCATGACAGAAGTCAAGTCCCAAGTATTTTATTGGCTTCTAAACCAAGCCCATTCCAGTCCAGTCAATGCTTCAACTTTTCTTGAGCACTAGCCTTATTTATAATACTATAGTTAAGAGCAAACTAACCTTATCAAACAGCTCATTTATATAATTTAAATAATTTTCACGAGCCAAAATCAATTTTCAATAGTCCTGAACTTTGGGCTTAGTGAGTTAAGGCGCTGACTATAACTGAGTAGACCAAAGTAATGATATTTTATTGGTATAAACCAATTTAATGCCAAGAAAAATGTAACAATAAAAAGCAAAGACTATTTCACAACATTATCTGTTTTTACCATCAAATAGCTGTGAATCTATTTGCTAAAATGTATCAAATTTTATGATTTAAATCCTAAAATAACTTAACCAATTATGTCAAACTTATTGCACAAAATAATAAAATTTTGACTAATTGATTCAACCCAACATACAAAATGTAATGTCATGGTTTTAAGATATCATCGGCTTTAATCAACAAGCAACACTTACACTAAGTACATCTAACATTACATTGACTTTTCCAGATATCTTAAGAAAATACCTTGACTTAAATAAGGAAGACTTTTCCAGCTCTAGCCTGACTTATCATGCTATGTAGTAGAAGGTAAAATTATCAACAAGCCTGACCGCATGAAATTATACACTTATAGGTAATTTTGTAAGCTCTAATCAATTTTACAAGTCCAGGGCTTTGGGCTAGTGATTAGGGCTGTGGATCGTTGAGCAAGTGGCGATCCGCTCTGAACCGCAACTTCCTTTCAGTAACAATGAAGGTGAAAGAATTGTTTCATTTTTTTACAAACTAGATCGCGATTCAACGATTTCGGACAGGACGAATATACGTACTCGATTTTCTGGTCGAGATCGCGAATATCCAAGTACTTGGATACTCACCGCAGCCCTACTAGTGATTTTAGGCAATGACTGAAATAGTCATGAAAAGTTCAACGAAAATTGTAAGGTAGATACATAGTACATGAATCTAACATTATTTTATTGTATATCAAAGGAACCCGAGGATGTTTTCTTACATATCACAACATTAACTCTACCTAGAATGTAACAATAATAGTTGAATATTTAATTAATTTCTCTTATTGAAGTTATCTTAATCAAAGCATACATTATACAAATATATACAATGTCATACAAAGGACATTCAATGTAATATTTAGATACACAACACCTGTGTCAGGGAGACATTTGATGTTAAATCATAGGCGGATCTAGCAAGGGGGGGGGCAGGGGGGTCCAGCCACCCCTCTAGAATTTCCAAAATGTACATGTCCATTTGTGTATTTCTTGACTGTAAGTCATTTGTTAAGTAGCATGAAGCAATTTTTCTCACTGCTTAGCATATATATTTAATGGTAATGTAGTTTTTATTATTAATATATTGCACTATTCTGCTGAATGTGAATAATATGGTTGTGGTTCGAAAGTTTGGACTCCCCCCCCCCTAGAAAAAGTTTGGACCCCCCCCTAGAAAAAATCCTGGATCGGCCCCTGTGAATCAACATGATACAATATAATTATAATACAACACTTTCAACCTCATTTGAAATTAAATTGCATCACAGCTGTAGATAATGAAATTTTCATATAATTACAGTAGGGAGTTTGAATGAACCAAGGGAAGATAATAATATGGTATATAATTACAATTTGTAATTTACAAACACTAAAATCTGTATGATATAACACAGTGAAGGATATAGAAATAATTCCATGAAGGTAAAATTAGAGCTGTTATTGCGAAATTGCAATATCGATGTATCACTGATTTGTAACAGACGATCTGTAGCATGTTCAGTTACCGCGAACGTTACAGAACGTTACATAACGATACATTCGGAACTCCTTCGGAATTTATATGAATTGATTGATTCCAAAGAAATTGTGCCAACACATTTTAAGACATACAAAATGCTTGAAAATTACAAAATTACAGAACTATGAAATCTGCAAAAATTGGACCCCGCGAAAAATCTCAAAATCTACAGTATTATTGAGGAAAGTGACTAAGCCGACGTTTCACAGGTAAACAGTAACGGATATGTCACAGTATATTGCGGGTTTAGCACAAAACAGTCATAACTCAATATATAAGAAAATAGTGAGATACGACCGTTTTGCACTAAACTCGCAATATAACAAGTATTACAACATTGACAAGTCTCGTCAGGTCTCGTCAAGACATCAAAACAATTTTGTACAATATAAAATCTACTTGACATTCATGTCCTACAATCAAACAAAAAATTTACATCATCAACTTACGACATCATATAAAACGTGTCAGTAATTACAAAACATTCAGACGATAATTATTGTCCACAAAAAACAATACCACACAAATTTTCTATGATAAACTATAATTTATTCACCATCAGTCCACTGTCAGCAAAATAAGCACAGGTCTGGATCAATGCTGGTTGCCAATGACAACCAATTAGTACAAAAATGGAATAGAGGCCACTGGGTACAGAAAAAAGGAACAGTATGGTGATAGGGTAATGTAGGTCGAGGATTGTCTGCAACACTGTAGTAACTCCCTCTTTAACGCAATGCACTTACTACAGTCTTGTGGGCAACCCTCGACTGATGGCATATTGGTCAATTCCTGATCAAGTCTAAACTAGTTACAGGTAATGAGTTCCAAATGTTCAGCCCCTCCCCCCCTCAGACATACCAATATACCAATGACTAGCCAATTTTCACCAGCCTTTATTGTTTCCACTAGCCCTTATCAAGTTTCACCAGACATTATCAATATTTATCACCCTCTATCAATTTTCACTGGTCTCAGTTATTACAGAGTAGAACATAAAAGATAAGGCTATCATTTTATCATCATGTAAAATTAATGATGACAATTTGAATACAAAATGAAAACATTTTGTTTTGCTGCAGTTTATTACCACTAGAAATATCATAATTTGAATAAGGCCAATATGAAATATTATTGTTAGCAAAACTAAGTTGTAAAATCTATTAGATAATATGTAATTTTGAGGAAGCTTCTGTTTTAGTGAGAGTGATGTCAAGAAATTATCAGTAATTCACTGTTTTAACTATTAGACTTTACAAAATGTTTCATCTGAGTCAGTTTGAAAAAACAAATTGGGGGGGTGGGGCACTACAAACAAATATAATTTCCATTTTGACTTATACAGTTATACTTGTTTTAAAATTTTGTTATTAAATAAATGACTCATGTCTAACATTCAGGATATATAACAAAACTACAGTAAAACTTTCTCCTTTACAATAACACCAGCTACAAATAACAGCCATCTCCCAATAGCATTGACCTCTCAACAACAGCCACCTCACAACAACATCCAACTCTCAACAACAACTACTTTAGATATACCCCTCAAATGAAGTTTCCTAAACAAATGTGTCTAATTCCTCCCTAGTGCAGTCACCTTTACATCTACATAATTGTCAAATATAGCCATATATGCTGCTTATGCAAATCCTACTCACTGAGGTATCATGTACAATGTACCATGGTATAGGTTATAGTGTACCATGAACCGTGGTATAGGTTATAGTGTACCATGAACCATGGTATAGGTTATAGTGTACCATGAACTGTGGTATGGGTTATAGTGTACCATGAACTGTGGTATGGGTTATAGTGTACCATGAACTGTGGTATGGGTTATAGTGTACCATGAACTGTGGTATAGGTTATAGTGTACCATGAACCATGGTAAAGGTTATAGTGTACCATGAACTGTGGTATGGGTTATAGTGTACCATGAACTGTGGTATGGGTTATTGTGTACCATGTACCCAGGTATGGGTTATTGTGAACCATGTACCTAGGTATGGGTTATCATGTACTATGTACCGAGGAATGGATTATAAATCATGTACCATGTACCCAGGTATGGGTTATTGTGAACCATGTACCAAGGTTTGGGTTATCGTGTACCATGTACTAAGATTTGGGTTATCGTGTACTATGTACCGAGGTATGGGTTATCGTGTACCATATCCTGTGGTATGGGTTATTGCATACCATGTACAGAGGTATGGGTTATCATGTACCATGTACGGAGGGATGGGTTATCATGTACCATATACTACAGTATGGTTTAATAAGATATTATGTTCTGTATTGAGGTCTAACTGTATTACATAATCTGCAAGATGAATATATTCACAGTAGATTGCATGCCTGATGATTCATATAATAATAATATGACATCCTGGGCTGTATAGTATACAAGATATAGAATAAAATACAGTATACCGAGGACAGTATACCTAGTACAGTACTCAGTCAGTAAAATATAGGAGATAATTAAATGTTAATAAACATCAATTTGATGTTATTTTGTCTGCATTTTCAAGGTTGAATGTTATAATATATCATTTCAATAATGTTATATCAAGGGCTAAACGAAAAACTACAGTAACTCACTTTATTTAAAAATTGAGTTACAATAGTGTTTCGTAATTGTAGCAATATAACTTAGATAACTGATTTAGATATCTGAGTACAAAATTACAACTAAAGGCTTCAAGTACAGTGATTACATCATATCAAAATTAGTCTAACTACTCTTTTTTTCAATTAGGTTTAACATCGTATTCAACACATATTTAGGTCATATATGCGATGGCCAGCTCTTTCTACCATAGGTTTCCTGGACACTTTTTTCTATCACCAGTACTAACTTACCCTACCACAAGGCCAACAACTCATGTGTAGGGTATGACCTACCACGACCGGGCTCGAACCCATGATCTCCAGATTCGAAGTCAGACATGCTAACCACTACTCCACAGCCGCGGCTACGTCTAACTACATGTAAATAATGAAGAATGTTGACAAGTTTTGTGCCGACCCTTGTTGATATATTTTATCATTTATGTCAAGCACTCAAGGTCCATCTATGTTTATAGACATTCTATCAATAAATAACAAAGACTGATTCACTAGAAGGTCCAGAGATTATCAGCTTATTGATTTGTTTACCTCTAAATTAAAAGTGTTTTGTTTCATCACAATACACCAAGGTCACCAAAACAATAACAGCCTTAAATTTAACTTTGGAGATGCAGTAAAGCCAAGGTCAACAAAAAGATAACAGCCTTATATTTGACTTCATAGATACAGTAATGCCAAGGCCAACAAAACAAATATTCAATTTGATTTTGCATGGAATTAACCCATTCTGAATTGTTCTGCTTTTCGGCTTACATTCAAGCAGACCATTGCTTGACTTCACAGCTATTTACCTCTGGTCATCAAACTACAAATAACTATTGATCAATTTCCCTGGGGAGTCTTTTACATTGCTTAATATGTGCAGCTGACATATTGGTGCAAAATTAATAAATTACACCACTCTCGCATGTACTGATTGCACTTATTTACATCTGAGCAGGGACCAGGAAATTCGCCGAAGTCAATCGGTCCAAAGCCGTCCGAGTACCGGATAC
This sequence comes from Mactra quadrangularis, assembly GCA_025267735.1. NCBI lineage: Eukaryota > Metazoa > Mollusca > Bivalvia > Venerida > Mactridae > Mactra > Mactra quadrangularis. Next base: position 1,183,493 of record CM046298.1, read on the forward strand.
GGGTTTTAACGTGTACAGTACGGACCCGACCGTTTACTGTACTTTATTCACGACCATGTTAGTACTTATTTTTTGCTCCCTTTTATTAGGAAGGCATACGATACATTGGCATTGTTTGTCTAATTTTTTACAAAACTTAACTTCTACCTAAAATAAAAGCGTGGTTTCCGAAATTACTCCCCGCAATCGTCGGTCGTTCAATAAACAGAACTTGAAAAAAGGCTGTTTCATCTAGTTCTAATGTTGTTGGAAAACTCCGTCATGTGGGGAAATTATTTTAACTGCGCATGCGCATAAAAACGGGTCCAAATAAATGTCTCCTATTTAAGCGTCGTTCGCTAAATTAAGAAAGAAAACGTAAAATAATGATAAGCTTTTTTAATTACACACGTAGATTAAAACGTTTCTCATACGATGTGACGATCTAGCGTGGGTCTCGAAAATGTATGACATCTCATCACAATGGTTCAAGCGGTTTCTTTTAACACAAAAGATTATCAAATCGTGCATAGTACACCATTTATAAATAGTTTAATGACGCAACTGTTCGTTTTGAAAATTATTTTCGTTGAATTTGGAATTTAATAGTAATCATTAATTTTGTTCACCAAAGAAGGGAGAAGAGAAGGTTGAATTTTGATCATCAACAACTGTACCTTCGATTAATAAGAATTTGCATAGATACATGTCCAAAGATAATTTCTTATTATTCACACCTCAATTTAAGACGTAAAAATAAATCATGAATTAAGTCAAACAAATTAAAGATTAAACGAATACATCAATCAGGAATTGACAACAGAAACAGTTAAATTGTTTTCTTTAATTATTCAAAAAACATTCTTTTTAAAAGATTATTGTTTTTTACAAGTTTACAGGTTTCAAACAGACCGATTGAAAAACGTAATCGGTTCGATGGACACGATTAAGTAAGAACATATTCTTCTGCTGTGCTCGATCAAAAAAAAATATCACTGCCTCAACCCCACATGATACCTGTAACCATGGATACGTTATACAGGGTCCTTGATGTGTAACCTGTGGACAATTAAGCAGGATATTACATCAGTAAACAGTGGGTTTTAGCAACTGATAGTTGTTTGATAATATTTTATTGATACGTTTTCTTGAAAATTATGGAAATTAATGGTTTGAGGTCAAAATTAGCGAATTTTTCCCGGACCGATTTTTTTAAGGATTTTGAAATCTCAATCGGTCCAAACTGAAAAAAATCGGTCCGAAAACCGAAAAACCGGCGATTTCCTGGTCCCTGCATCTGAGTGTAGTGAAACAATTGCTGGTAAGTTCCTTGCTCAAAGAATTTAGCCAAGTCTCTGGAGGGGTTCGAACCTGTAACCTGTAGATGTCTAATCCACTGTCCTACAACTACAACATTGCTCCTAGAAGTGCATAAACACCTGCGAAGTGGTGACTATAGATTGAGTCATCCAAAACTAATAACAATCATACTACCTTAAAAGGTTAAACAAATACAAGGTAGTACGCTGATAATAAACACACCTGTCTCAGCTGCTAACTACAGCAAAAGTCTCCATTGTCCATGATGACAACTATTAAATGATTTAAAACATACAAGATTGCAATTTCAAGATATTATATACAAAAGATCTCCAAGTTGAGGCAGTGCTATCAGCGCATTGATTTATAGACTCATAGTCAAGTATGAATCAATTATGTCAAAGTGAATACACTATACCATAGTATTATCAAATAAATAGATAGACAATTTGTAATGTAAATATTTGTATCACTTGAACCACACAATCCTATCAATAAAATAAACTCAATCGCTTGTTAATCTTATATAATAAATACTTTAAGTTTCAAGTACATAGCTGAATAAATTTATCTTAAGAATAAGATTATCAAACTATGTTCTGACACTGTCTCAGGTTTGAAATCTTGGGGTGCGTTGCTTAAGCAAATTGCTACGTATCGCTTTGTGACCCAAAATTTGATGCCACACACTCATTCCTTTTGTTGTTAGAAGGTTACCAGGTCACAAAGCGATACGTAGCGATTTGCTTAAGCAACGCACCCTTAGATTATTGGTAGGCAGGAGAATGGCCGTAGAAATTATATCATGACCAAACTCCATGAAAATATGCCCCCCTCCCCCCAGAATCATTCCTACGACCCCTTGAATCTTGATTAGTAAATTTGTGTGCAACTGACTTATTTCACTAAACTAGTCTATTGGCTTTCGACATGAATTCAAACCACATTGTGAAAGCTATAAAGAACTCATTTCCAAGCACTGTGCACACATTACTCAGTAGCTCAAGTATATTTTGCCAGATATAATGTCTTGCCTAGCTAGAATTTTATTATCTGTGCCTTGCTAAGCTGGATTTTTTAAGAGCAACTTCAAGCTTTTGTCAGATTATTTGTGGCACGGTGGTTCAGTATTCACTTTAGACAGGAATAGACATAAGTATTACTGCTACATATACTGATATAGGCCACAGATTTTGTTTAGGTTAGTGTGACCTCGGCACTATTCAATCATTCTTTTTGGGGAAGGGAATGGCCAGTTCTCACAGAGTAGTTCCCAAGTCCTTAAGCAGACCAAACAGTCTCAGGTCAAATTGCACAAGCTATAAAATAAAAGTGGTATCACAAACAAGACATTCATCAAAACCTCACTCCATGTATTAAGGTCACTCAACCAACAAAAAAATCATTTATCCAGTATAAATACCGCAAACACAAGATCAGTGTAAAAGTATTAAGTAGCGGTCAAATCACAGCGTAACCTAGTGATCTGACCGCTAACGATACATAGATTTAACCAGCAAGGGGTGACATTTTAAGTATTCAAGTGAAAAAAGTCAAATAAACTTGAAACCTTGATTAAACATTGACTACTGTATAGAAATAAAGTGGCCAGTAAATCTTGTTAAAATAAATGAGATCAACGTATCAAGCATAAAACATTGATCCCAGATTACAAAGGTATTATAACAGAATTATGGTACTTATAAGGTCATTTATATATGTAATACTTCATACAAATATATACTGATACTTCTACAAATACTGGACTTTGTCTGGCTATTTACATATGTACATTGATTTCTTGGCTTTGACGGGGCTAAGGTTCTAATGGTCTTTGATCTTACGCCTGCACAGGTGGGACAATGATTCTTAAATCAGTTAAAACTGTCAAACCCAAGTCAAAATCTCTTAAGTAGTTTCAAAGATATAAAAATATTTCTCACACAACCTTAAAAACCAAGAAATTGCACAGACAGTAGAATAGCAATATTACTTTTCAAATAGTCAAGCTAAAAATGAAAATTCTGAAATGCATTGAATTGATCAGAACATAATTAAACAACAAGGTCAGGTCCATGATGATCTATATTTGCGTTTGACCAACTTGTTACTGCTAGTGAACATTAAGTTCGGGTAAGTAAAATATATAGCTGGTTGTCCAACTGGGCAGCCAACTTTAAAATCAATGTTTAGCCCTGCAAAGCCATTGTTTTTTACCAAACTTAAAAATAAACTTTTTTATCATAATAAATCAACATGCAGTCATACAGACCGTGCCGTAGTCTTACCTTTATAAAGTTAAAACTATATATCGAGGGTTGCCCGCCAGACTGTAGTAACTCGCTCTTTTACCTAATGCACATACTACAGTCTTGCGGGCAACCCTCGATACAGAAAACCTAAACAGAAGTATATGTATAGTAAATTCTATCAGGAAGTCAGAAATTTTATATATCCAAATATTTACATAGGTCAACGCTACTGTGAAAACATATTTATATAAAATATATATATAACATTACACTGTTACAATATACAAACTATTATTATAACACAACAATGAATCCCCGTCAACTTCAAACCACAAAATATTGATTCAAAAACAGTACAAACAAATACTGACCGAGTTAGCTTTTCACTAACGTTAGCTTGATCTTGAAAAACAGCGGGAGGCCAAAAACTAGTTGATTAATAAATTTGTAAAACAATATCCAATGGTTGACTTACAAAAATTCTCCGCTTTTTTGCCTGGTTGTAAAATTTGCTTAGTAAGTCAGTAACAGATATGCCAATTTAAAACCATTCATAATACATTCCTATAAGTTCCATTGAGCATTCAAAATACATTAATTTGCTTTAAATTCCACAGAGCACAGTATGAATTATTCACGGCACAAGTCATAAATATAAATCCATTCCATTTTACCTAACAGGTTAATTAAATAATTAAAGATGTTTTATACGAATGTCAACTTGACGGGCGGTTTTGTTTAACTGAACAGCTGTTGACAGGAATATAACGATCTTTAACGTTAAAATATAAGTTTTAAATAAACTCCAACAATAGAACTGATCAAGCAGTCAGTACTTTAACATAGGAACCATTGTACCGGCAGTCGGGAATAGAAATACACTATAATCCAATCTTGCCGAGATTAAAATCTTAAACAAATGATTAATTCATTTGACAGCGTACGTATATGGAACATAACAGACTCAAAATGTACCGGTTTGTTTATAATCAAACCATTTAAACGGATCCGGTGCAAAATTAGTCTAACTACATGTAAATAAGAAGGAAGTAGGCTAGTTTTGTGCTGTTTCATTGATTTAAATGGTTTAGCCAGCATAAACTTATCTCTGCGTATTTTGATATCTGTACAGTTTTTTCGGGTCAAAGATCTTAACAGAAAAATTGACTGCAACCTTTGTTTTAATCAGTCAATGCTTGAATGGATTATAGTAAAATATTTAGACAAAAAAATTTATTTGTACCTAAAACAATTTTTTTCAGCTAGTATACATGACTTTATATAGGTGGGTAGGCAGGAAACTAGTCTAATTACATGTAATTAAAGAAGGCCATAAACTAGTTATGTTCTGCAGAGGCAGATCCAGGATATTTTCTAGGGGAGGGGGGGTCCAAACTTTATCTAGGGGGGGGTCCAAACTTTTGAACCACAACCATTTTATTCACATTTTGCAGAATAATGCAACATATTAATAATAAAAATAACATAACCATTGAATCTATGTTAAGCACCGAGATAATTTGCTTTATGCTACTTAAAATTGACTTACAGTTGAAAAAATACACTAATGGACAGGTACATTTTGGAAATTCTAGAGGGGGGATCCAGACCCCCCTGACCCCCCCCTAGATCCGCCTATGTGCTGACCCATCGAAATGCTTTATTTTGAAACAAAATATAAATCAAATCAGGCTATCCAGATAGATAATTTTTAAATTTATTTCAAACAGCAGCAGAAACAAGAGGTCAAAAGTTCAGTCATATAAAATGCATTCAAGATAAATTTCAGTAACAAATGTACAATCCTAAACCTTGTCTTTGGGAAGAAATGAAACAAGTTCCAGATGGGTAAGCGTCAAGTTTGAAGTCTGACTCTTCATCTAAATTTTGAATTTGCTTTTCCACGTTTCCATGGGAAGATTTGAAAATATGCAGAACAAACATCACAGAGTTAATAAACCCCTATAAGATAAATCAATTCTCCCATGATTATACCCCAGTAAGGTACCATGGTACCATAAGACTTTCCATCAAGGTGTGACAGTGAATAAAGGAAACTGTCAACCTCTAAATCAAACATAATAAGTAACTGCCCTAACCAACTAGCCCAAGGACATGGACAAGTCAGGGTTCAGCATAAAAGGTTGTCCGATTGCCCCCGACGACCTATATTTGGGGTCAAGTCAAGTCAAGTCAAAATATTTTATTGGCATAAACAATATGTTCATCGCCAAGAAAAACTTTGGCAGTATTTTTTACAAATAACTTATATACAATATCAAATATAAAAGAATAGCATGCACTATTAATATATACAATGAATGACAAAACACTTACTAATTAAAAAGAGAAAAAAAAAGTACAGATGTATATAAACAGGTATTAAACAGGATGTATTGTAAGATAGGCAATGTATGTTCAGAAAACCTGTCCAACAATTGGTCGAGCAAGTTAAACACATAGCTGGTTGTCAAACCACTGAAACCAGGCAAACTTAATCTAGAACTTAATGTCGAGCCCTACAAGTAATTTAAAATATAGATTCAGGCTAGTGAAAATTACTATTACTTATATAGCTGGGCTAGCTGGCAGTTTTGACAATAAGATAAAGCATTATAAAGAGGACTCAGAGCTCAGAAAATTTAAAGCAATGTCTGTATAATTATATAATGAACAATTAACAGTATACCAAATCAGGATATGAAAGTGGTTGTCCGAACTGGTCATTTTAGCAGCTAGCGTTAATGCCGTTATATCTTATTCGTAGAAAATTGGTTGCCCAGAAGAAATTTTTGGTTGCCCAAAACTAGAAATTGGTTGTCCCGGACAACCACAAATTTCGTAGACTGAATAATGAATATATAATTAATGAGCAAGGAACTTTAACCAATATAATCATTCTACAGATGATTAACAGATATAACTAAACTAATGAGAAAATCTATAACTATATTACTGATCATTCTAGATAAATAACCAGTCCTACATGATTTGTTAGACAGAAGTTCCAGGGATTTTAATATTGACTTTACCAATATTAACCACAAATATAATCAATAAATGCATCCAACATGTGTTACTGTTTGAGCCTTAAGCCTTTTGAAGAGAGTGGGTTATAATTTTTAGATGGAGTTTATAGAGACGAGATTCAGAAACAATATGAGACTCAGTTCCAAGCAATTCTGCAGATTTTAGACTACATTATTCAACAGGGGACTAGTCAATAATAAAAAATATGTTAAAAACTTAAAATCTTGTTGTTAGTCGGTTATAACTAGCTCGCAGCCTGGGATAGTGAAAACGTATTCTGATTAGTGAAAGATACATAATTCATATAGTTTAGCTAGTTGACGGTTTTGCCCTTTAAGGCTTTACTTCTGAACATCATAAATTGTGCTAGCAGTCACTACCTATAATAATTTTCACAAAACTTAGCCAGAACTGTTATACAATATTGTTTAGGCAAATGAGATATTTTTCACTCACCCAAAATAATTTCCACTAGACCCAGATTTCGGACAAGCAGGTTAAAGTGATGACTAGGCTAGTACTAGAGATAATCTAGGTTTAAACAATGACTGTAGTGTGAGTCATATCATTGCTCATGTATACCAACAATAGTTTCTTAAAAAACAAGTCAACATTCTCCTTGAAATACTGATAAGCAATTATTACAGAAAAAAGACAAACAAGGCCTAAAAAATAGTAATATGTTTTTGGCTTCCCAATTCATCTGTATTTTTTCACCATTGACAGTTATTTTTCTAGAAGTCATTATACATTTTTTGTCAAAGATTAGAAAATAACAGAAAATATGCCAAGACGGGTTTTGACTCACAAAAAGCACGAAATTGGCCCCTTAATAATTTGCCTACCGACAACCATTCTTGTTCAGGGTGATGTAATAATAATTATAATAATATTATAATAATAAAGACTTTATTTAACAAGGCTACACATTTGGATAAATCCAATCTTCCATGTGGACCTCTGGGTAACCAGAAAAAGAACTTTTTTCAGGCCTAAATGTTTTATGCCAGCTATTCATTACAGACCCAATATTTATTCAAAGAAAGCAATCAACAGCTTTCAGCCACTTATGTTCTATAACTCTTCTCTAGAGTTCAAGGTCATAAAAAGAAGTAATTCCATAACTTTGACCTAACGGGCAACAAAACTAGGTTATAACTTACAGACAGCTACAGTGTACTGTGTATTAACGATGTACTAAAAACTGTTTCAATGCATAAAGATGTACATAAACTGTTTGCATACTGAATACACCTTTCCAACATCTTAGAGAGAACATCTGGAGATGATGGAATGTTTTCAATACAAAACAGGGTGTGAATCAATGAGATCTCTATCAGGTAATTAGATCCATATGTTACTCTACATACCTTAGACCTTAGACCATAGTATCCATGAGAGTAGGAGAGTTCAAATAATGATAAGATAACATTTATAACCAGAATTATCATAGAAATATTACATTAATATAATGAATTGATGTGCTGCTGTAGATAGATTCTGGTTAATCCTACTGTCATAATATACATGTACTCTGACAGGGTTCGACTCAAACTATTTTACCAGGGATACCGAATGAATCCCTAGTAAGTAATTCAGACATTCCTCCTTTGAATTAGGGATTCCCAAATAAAAGAAAAATGGATATCAGACAGCAGTTGCAAATTGTGAAACTCAAATTTGTATAAGCACAGTGCAATTATTCAGGGATTCAGATGGAATCCCAAGCTAAAATCGCAGGGGTTCCTCTCAAATTTTTGGGATCCTTGGAATCGTGGGGCACTGTAAGTGTCAAACCCTGAATACACTGCCTTACTGAGACATTGCCTTGAATTTTCAATAACACTAGCCCAATAATTACATTCAGTCATTGCCATAATGCACAAGCCCCAAATCCATATAATAATGCATAACTGTCATAACATAATAAATTTGACTAGAGCTGAAAAAATAGTAAATCAATGACCGACATTTTATAGCAATTTACTAAAAATCAACTAGCCAGTTCATAATAAATAAGCTATTTACACAAGCCTGAATCAACTTTCTCTAGCTTGATTTCAGGCTAGTGACTTAATGCTAAGACTGACCATACTAGACAACACTCCACAGATAAAAGCATCTGAGGATTACGATCAAAGCACTTTTGATAGAAGGACAAGATAATTTAAATTTCAATCATCAATAAGATTTCATTTGACATGGTTGAGTCACTATACATGGATAAAAGAGATATTTTATCATAATCCACCTTAGTTGATGATAAACAAAGTTCAATTTTATCTTCAACAGATCATATAATAGGTCATGTATATTTACTTTAAAAATAGAAAGTAAATAAGGTGATGTGCGCACATCATTTTACTGATTTAAACCTCCAAGGTGGCGACACCAGAACCAGAGGAAGGTCAAGGTTACAGCAGGCCGCAGCAGCATCTACTGTCCATAACAGTTTTTTCTACCCACGCATCATACGTGAGTGGAACCAGCTACCAGTCACTGTCAAAGGTTCCACGTGTCTAATAGGGTTTAAGACTGCTCTAGCTCAGCTTAGAGCCTCACCCTCTAGAACAGCCTAGTCAGTCATAGCCCTGTAACTAGTTTTAACCCTGTACATAAATACAAGCTCCGTATGGGGAATTTTATATATTTTAAAATAGGTATCAGGATGATATCTCATCCCCCTAGTTAGGTCAAAATTACAGTCTATGAAGACTCCTGACCTTATGTGGAAGAAGAAGAAACAAGCATTCAACATATCCCGGGTTTAGTGCAAAACAGTTGTAACTCACTCTTTTCTTAAATTGAATTAAAATCGTTTTGGGCTAAACCCGCGATATAATATATTACAATAATGAGTGCATATGTACATTGTTAATTGTATTTGTTGATATGTCAATAAAATATGTTTGTGAAAACTAACAAAATATATTTAATATAATAAAATGTTTCGGTCCAAAATATTAGTTTTTAATGGAGCCAGTCATGTTCATAAATGTTTTGTTTACATTAACGACTTGTATATTTATAAGGAAGACAGATTAAGTGTTTATAATTAACATAACATAATGTTTATAATTAATATAATCATACTGTCATAATTTCACAATATCAAATATACTGTATAACCAGTATTAACAGCCACCTGCAATCAGCCGTCACCTGCTGTAAGCAGCCAATCCAGTCACTTTCTTTTTTCTATACTAATTTTTTAGCTTGATTATGAAACAAGTTCTTACAACTTAGATAAATCACTATCAAGTAGGCTTCCTAGTCCACTGGTTCTGACTGAGCAAGTAGCATAAAATTTCTTGCTCATGGAAACAACAACCACTTCTCTTCATGCAGGTTATACTGTTATATCCATTACTTATAATCCAGATCTATCATACATATATTGTATGCAACCACCAGATTGTTAGTGATACGATAATTGATACACATCTATGATCTAGAGTACATTGTATGTCTGGGTTACATTATGTGGTAATTATACATAAATAAATGATTTATTAATTAATTAATGTAATAATAATCATTGTATCACTATACAGCATGATTAAGCGAATTATCATACAGATACATTGTATGTATAGACTATACAAATACTTCTGTCAGATCGATCATCAAAGGGAATAAATAATAATCTATCAAATTTAGTGCTAGCAGATAAAGAACAATATTTTTCGCTAGAAGTGGTCAATGGTCACTGAGATGTATTTTATTCAATATCAGATTATTAGAACAATAATCTAAATGGAGAAGATAACAATAGTGAATTCCTCAGCCGTTGCAAGAACTTCCGAAAAAAATGCAGAGCAGGACCGGTCTATCGACATAAAAATAAATAAAAATCTAGACTAGTATTGTTCTGTCCTATCAACATGTAATCATGACCAAATCAGAATCTAATGAATGAATAAAGTTTAGGAGTAAGGGAATAATATTGCATTGTTTTTTGTCGTTAAAAATATTTGTGTTTTCGTTTTGTGTGTTTTTGTGAATAGGTACCTAGGTTTGTCAAATTTGAGTTGACGCTTAACAGAACTCAATTTGGCATGGTCTAATTATACTGATATAGATCACAAGAGATCATATGATGAAAGTATTCATGACATAATATTGTATGTCATTATGAGCCTTATACCTCAAGTAGGCCGAGAGCTGATATAACCTGGAACATTTCTAGCATGTACTTATATATTAGAATAAACCTCATGAATCACATAGGCCTATCAACCACCTTCAAGGACCCTTGTCATGATGACTAGCAATAAAACAAACAAGATATTCATAAATTATTCACAACACTGTATACCCAAAACACTGAATGTATTGTACCTAGCCAAGTCAAAGATGGTACACGCTGATAACCTATTTGTTGTTGAGATCATGAGGGGGTTATCTCAATATACATAACAGGGCTTGTTTATAAATAGGCCCCTTATGAAAAATTTGTATAAACATGCTTATTTCATCATTCATCATTTCAAACAAAGCTAATCAGTCATGACTTCATGACAAGGCTAGGCATACAAACCATAATATATTCCGAGAAAATTCATTGACAAATGTTAGTTATCTTTTTATAAACAAAATATACTTTTCTCCGAAAATAGTGTCAAAGACAGTTAGCCACCTAAGAGTTACCACATAAAAAATTTGATATAATAGTCTTGAATGTGCCTTACCAATTGATAAATTTATATGTGATGTCGTCTATTTAACATATACATGTACAATTTAGAGCAATAACAGACAACTAAAATATGATATAAAATTACTGCTAGTAAAGAATTGATGCATAAAATTATGTTAAGTAAAATATGCAATATATTATATAATATTAAGGTATGATTTTAAAAACCTGTAGTACAATAATGAAACATCTTAAGACAACCCACGAAGTGTTCCTCATGTAACTATAACACAAAACAACATCGAACATCAGGTGATAAGATCTTGTAATTATCAAGCCAGCATTTACTTCAAACTTCAAGTAATAATTCCAAGATCTATAAAAATATAATAATTTTAACAAGAAAATTTGACAGGTACAATTAGTGACAACTCTGGAGCCTTGGTCTAAATATACACAAGATTTGGGTGAAGCTGTCTTCATTGTGTTACCCATAGATACAATAGGAATTCCTGGCATTTGGTTACTGATAACGTCGAATGAAGCATCATCCCAGGACGCCATCTTGAATTTATTTGCAATCTAAAGCGAAGTCAGAATTCATCTGAAAACACGCTTAAAGTTAATTGCAAGAGAATAAATAGAGTTGTTCTGTACAAGCGATGACATTGGGAAGGTGATATACACATAAACACGAACTGTCAACATCGTACCTGAATCTAAACCTGACCTACATAATATTGATCAATCAAGAGTTAAAACTCGCCGGCAATGCTACAAGTGTTTTTCGCTAAGTTAATTGATAAATAGCATACTAACCCATTTTAATCCTTCAGAATCCGATTAAAATTATTCCTTAATAATGAATAACACCGAAAATCATCACAGTCCGACAATTAAATCATCAGAGCGTGTTTAACACCAACATCCTTGTGATGTAGTATTACCTATACACTCTATCGAAAATGTGTGCTAATTTACTGGACTGATCCATTATAACTAAAGGGAAACAACTTTCTATGATTGTTTATTAAAATTATTTTTAGGCATTTATTTATCAAGTTTTATCCATTTTAACCCTGAATTATATAAAACTTATCAAATATTATATTTTAAAACAGTAAAATCAGTCATAAATTGGTTTTATTCAATCAGTTTCTAATCAAATAATACCTTTACCCTTCGAATAAATATAGGACGCGCTAGACCATATCCTGTTGTGATTGGTTATAAACTCCGCCTTCTTTCCCACAATTCATTACTACAGTAGACATCAAAAATTGTCACAAAAACGGTTTTATGTCAAGTATGTTGACGGAATTAGTGACTACTGTATTTTGCATCTTATTAGGAACTGTTGGATATGTTTACTATAAATTTAGGTAAGAAAAAGGCTACAAATTGTTCATTAATTGGAATTTAATTGATTTCAGCGCACGTGCTGTTTCTTCTAATTGGCAAAAATAAAATATATATACATTGAAACAAACTGGTGCTTAATTCTGCGACGTGCCTTATCAGATCTTTAAGAGTTTTAAATAATTTTACGTAATTGGTCAGTACTCATGCACTGTTTCCACGTTACATAAGGAATTTTCTGCTTATATATATATACAATGTATACTATATAATTCTGCGATGGATTAACCAACGCGAGATAATTTTTGGCATTGAAAGAGGACCAAATATACATGATTGAAAAAGCATTGCTTTATAATGAAATTGTACTAAATATTTAAATCTATTCTATCTGATCATTGCTCTTGCAACACTTGTCCACATATGGTATAAAAAAAAACTTTTGATCTTGAAAACTGACGCGCACTAGAGCTGTTAATTGGATTATTTATTTTGATATATTTTGTCTCGTTTGAATTGTTTTAATTGTATGTTTGCAGGAATTATCAGCCCTAGATTATACCAAGGACCATATAATATAGGGTCCTTGATTATACCGATGAGTGTGCTTATTAATTAGCTATACATAATCATACTTTACAATGTATACATCAGGGACAATTTTTGCTATAAATGAACTCTGTTTTACATGAACGTAATTTGCCAGTAAAGATTTATTGTAGAAAACTAAGTATTTTAACTAACTCGTCTAGCCAATTTGCACAAAATGTCCGACCTTTCATCCAAGTGTCCGGCTATTGACCGCATTCTGTTAAGAAAAATGCTATTTAAAGTTCACGACCACTTTGAATAGTCGCCTAGTGTCACAAAAGACGTGGTCAGATAAAATATTAACACTTAACAATACTTCTCATTACTGCCATTCTCAGTGAATAGAGTCTAATAAAATATATATTCATGTTGTTAATCTTTGCATTGACGGACAAGATGGGGGTCAATTGACATAGACGCTTGGAATTTTCAATATGCATTCAACAACGTTGAAAAAACGAAGCTACAAATGATATATTTTGTGTGATCTGACCTCGCCCCTTGATTTTTTCTAGTTCCGCCATTGGATTTATTTCTGTGAGTTAAAATAATTTGTTACTAAGAATTCAGCTACAAATGCGTTCATTCACATTTACATAACTGTGTGTGAAGCACAATTATAACAAACGCTAAAGGGAACAATTAATGCTAAGAACGAATTATTTTATTGATTTAGTTTTTATGGTGTAAAGAGAGTGTTTCGTGTTTTTGTTGTAAACAGCTAACTTTGTCTAGCAGAATTCTGATTTTATTCACTAGGAAAGTGAAAAAAAAACCAAATACGTGCATAAAATTTGCCAACAATCTCTGGGTCACAGTGGCATTCGGAATTCTTCGACCATTCATTGAATGAGAACCTTGTATACGTAGTGAATGGCCGAGGAGTTCCGAGTGTCGTCGTAGCACACTAATGGAATCTAATTCTAAAAGCACAAGAAAATGAAAAGGAATATAAGCCTCGAACTTGAATATGCTAGTACCTAAGATGGAGCTGGTGCCATGCTTCACAGTATAGTAAGCATAAATAGAAATACATGTATAATATAAAACGTACAAGGGGGTTCAAACGAACGTTTAACTTCCGAATCCGTAAAGAGTATTCCCTTGTCTCCTGATGGCATAGACAACGTCTATGGCTGTGACAGTCTTCCTCTTGGCATGCCTAATTGAAGACATTAGGACACCTACTGTCAGTTAAGACTTGAAACTGGAATTGCTAATGGGATTATGCAGACAAATTAAGCACTTTTGACATCATGAATAAAGCGAAAATGTCCCTCTTTATATGTAATCATGCCTTTAATTGTCTAAGAGCTGTGAAAACTTAGTAATATACATGTAACTATAATTTCGTCTGTTTTAAATCGGTGAAACGGTTTTTTCCCATTTCTTCGATATTTTTTGTTTCTAAATGAGGTAATGACCAACCTTGGGCTAGATGACGATTATTGTTGTTATGTTAGTTATTGTTTTTGTTGTTTTTGGGGTCATGTTTTATGACAATAAATAGAGAACTACCATAAATAGTGCTTCATCTCTATGACAACAATGTCGCAACAACATTCCTTGGTGTTTTTGTATCGATTTTGTACATCTGTTTTTTCCATACATATACTGAGAAAAATTTGGATTAAAAGATCGTTCCTATCATGACCAACCGTAATGTTGTGTTAATCGATATGTTACGTTATTTAACAGAAACATGAAACACTCCTTACAGTTTCATTTCGAAAACTGCCGAGGAGTTTCGAATGTTTCAGATAATGACAGAAATAACTGACAATTCTGTGAAAAGTGTTTTTATTGGATTGTTCAGAGACATTATTTTATGTCTTTGATTTGTTTCTTGGTGAAGAGATTTTAAGGCACATTAGTTTCACAATCCGATTAAAATCTGATCTAAGATTCCCCGCTGGCATTCTTTCTTATTTTCCTCATTCTCGTACCCATAGAGGACTGAAATGATTCGGAGTCAAAACGCTGTACCAGTCTATGAAATTTGGATATGAAAGTGGTTGCCCGAACAGGTCATTTTAGCAGCTAGCGCTATAACTTGTTTGTAGAAATTTAGCCGCACAGAAGAAAATTTTGGTTGTCCGAACTAGAAATTGGTTCACCCACTAATTTCGTACCATGGTGTACGGTATGCTCGTATGCCTACGCTCGTACCCAGGGGGTTATCAAGATTTTAGATCGAGATATTCATAACCTCTGTGTACGAAAAAGACTTTCCTATAACAGTGTTATATAGGCTATTTTATTTGGAAAACAACTCGACTGATTCCGTAACTGAAACACGTCTATCACTGAGCTGTTCTGAATGTCAGCTATCCATTTATGGAGATTGACAAGCCACAGAGAGGTCAGTTCATGTCGATGACGTAAATGTCTCACCATATATTGTTAATTACGTTATTCTACTCATATTTCAGATTAGCCAACAGAATCAAGGCACCTAAAGATGTTGTGATAATTTATCAAGTGGGACGGGGACCTAGGGCTCCTAGTTTTTCACCATTTCCAATGAAACTGGAGACGTTTCTACGTATGGCAAAGATTCCGTATATTGTGAGTACCGTATTACTGATCTTTAACTTAGACCCAATCACAATGACGTTTTAACAAAATAAACAATTAGAATTGACCAGTCAATTGTAGCTTGTAGAAAAATTCATTGACTTATTATAAGTTGAACGAAGTAATAATTTTGTTATTTTCTCATGACACTTTCGGTCTTGATTATATCAGACATGTTGGCCATTTCACAAACCGTCTAAAAGAAACATCGTTTTCGGTGGTCCCAACAAAGTCGAGATAACGAGAAATTACTCTTCATTAACAGCAAATGAAAAACGGAAAGGCAATGGACAGTGCTGTTCCTGGATTGTGAATATACATTCATCGCATGACAGATTTACGACTCTTATTTAATTATTTGTATCATAAGAACCACAACTTGCCCTACATTTCTTTAACCCAGTGACACAGTAACCCAGTGGCACAGTCACCACGGTGATCGCTTTACTAACTTAGCCATTGCATGCAACATAAAGAAAATGATACTCTTATTGCGTGTCTTTAATCTAATTGTCTATTTTATCATTTGTAAAATCGAACATCTAATATTACATTACGTCAAGTTTTTATAAAAATATGAGCTCGGGAAGAGATCAAATATATTCGTTTTGTCACAGTTTAGTTAACCTTAGGCTTAAAGATATGGAGAACGTAGTTTCAGACTGAAATTGGAACTAGTCACTACCTTTAAGTCATAGGTGGCCAGTACGGTTAAGTGACAAAAATACATCATTAAACTTATAAGTATCAAGCGAGCCCTGAAATTGTTTGGGTCATTTATATATATTTATTGTTTGTATTGTTTTTTGTTACCCTTGCTGTCAAATTTGAGCGATTCTGTCATCTTTGTGTGCTACTGTTTCTAGATTTGTCCAATAAAGTTAAAGTGCGGTTTAAAGTCTGCTTTCATATAAATATTCAGCCGACTTTACAATATAGTACCGTTAACTCCTGATCATTGAAATCACACTCAGGCAGGTGATCCCTTACAGTACCCATTTATTCCTAGGTGGAGTGGAACAATTGTAGTTTAATTTCTTGCTGAAGGAAATTAGCTGTGCCCCAAGTGAGGATCGAAGCCGGGACCTCTAGATCCCTATAGCGCGCGTCCTACCCCTGGACCACTGCTCCTGCAATATGAACGAACACTGTTTATTGTTAGCTGTTTTCTGCCATTACTAAAGGCAACTGTCTGTTACTGCTAACACAGACCGCTGTTGACTGATTCTGTCAACTTTGAGGCTCGCTGTTACTATTTCTGCCGAGATTTAACTTTGTCAGCAGTTTTCTGTCATCGTTAAACGCTGCTAACTGTATCCCAATTCTCGTAAAATTGAATGGATCAATTTATTCACAAATCATATTAGACAAGAGCTATGGTATGAGAGATAGTGAGTTATGTAAAGCTTATGTAATTCTTGAAATGATATATTTAAGAAACACAACAATGGATCGATAAAGTGTGGCTTAGAATCACAAAAGTCTTCAGACGGTATTGTTTTTTCTCTCTCGAAATAGGGCAATGCTAGGATAATGGCTTTTTCTGTCTTGAAGCTATATAAGATACTATGACATGACATTATGTCACTTATGCATTGAAAGACGACCATCCGTCAGTTTTGATTATGTTTAAAATATTTCATTAGAAGTACTACTATGTCTCACATGCCGTATTTCTGTGTAGTCCAAGCTATAATATAACCCAAAGAAACCAAATTTCATTAATTTCACGTTTTCTTCGGAATCCATTTTACAACTTAATTATTTCCATTCTTATGGTGTCCGAGGTATATTTGCGTGGAAAAACCACTGAGGAGTTTCGATTGTGAGAATGGGTCAATGCTTTAAAGGTACTAGTTCACAGATTTGGTTTATTCTTTCTATAATTTCAAAACGCCATTTAGTGTCTGTAATTGTGTCAAAAAATCATTCTTATTATTTTGACACAAAACTGACTTATAGATTGCGAGAAATATACAATAAAATTGTTTATATCGTGACATACGGGGTAGATATTTACTACACGAAACACCATCATATGTATTTGTATGTCAATTTGCACTAAAATTGTCATTATCAGAACACTAATTTCCTGCTTCCAAAAATGTTTCCATACAGTTTTGATAGTTTTAGAAGAAGTTGATATTTAAGTTAAAATCTGTGAATGAGTACCTTTAATAACAAATAAAATATAGATGTTTGCGATGAGAGTTATTATGTTGTTTTTTATCAGAATGATCATGCTGCACGATTCTCCAGTAAAGGCAAGACTCCATGGATAGAGTTAAATGGTAAACCTGTTGCAGACTCCCAACTTGCTATAGAATATCTTAAAGATAAACTTAACCTTAAAATTGACCAACATTTAAATGAGGAACAGAAAGCTATTGGTAGAGCATTTCTGAAACTGACTGAAGAGAACTTGTATTGGTAAGTAGTGATTAGTTTAAAGTAGATTAGCATGGTACTGCTCCCTGCCCCTTTCACTCCCCAGCCCTTTGTGCCCTTCCCTGACTTTTTTGTTCCAACATACATTGTGTTTAGAAATAGTTACTCAATGAAAGCTAGAATACTACTTAGTTTCTGATCTCACTATCTTGTGGGTTTCCAGATTGTAACATAATTATAATCAGGTACTCTCTCATTGGCCCATAATGTAACTAGCTATCAATGATGTCGTCATAACATTGTTACAGAAGTCTTTTCTGTTTCACTGTGCTTCTGTATTCTGTTCTGTATTCTGAACATTTATTGCTGATGACATAAAATTTCATATCAACCATCAGTGTTTTGTGGAAAGTTGTAAAATTTTGCCATGTTCGTTTTTTAACCACATAAGTTCGTCCTTGTACCCTTAGGCTACGGAATGAGGAACATTTATTGAACAGTACTGTCATTTATAATTAAGATACCTATATTAATGAAATAGTGTAGAGGTTACTCTTTAAAATTATAATCTTTGTATTTAAAGAAGTTTTTGGACAAAATCCTGTTTTAAAGGGCATGCCAGTTCATTCATTTCAAATAAGGTAAAGCCGACGAATGATGCAAAAAAACTGAACCCTCCGCTAACCATTGTTTTGTATACATTTATTCATGAAACGTCTCAAAGTTGAAACAGTTGAGCATAGATCGTGTCCAATAACTCGCTGTCAAAACTTCCCAGTTTTAAAACAACAATAGTATATCAGCCGTTCTTTTAATGATCAAAACCGTTTAGCCAAATATAGTGACACAATTTTCCGGTACTTAGGAGAAATTTTAAAGACGTGGAGCGCCTGTTCGAGAGTACCTGTGAAAATGGCGTCAGTAAACGCCAAACCGGAAGTCACGTGACGCCCAAACCAGTTATATGGGTCAATGCCTCAATTTCATAAATTTTAAGGACAATTTAAACTTTGCAGGACAATGTGTATAGAAATGTTTGGCGAAAATTTAGAACCAGTAAAGTCGGTGATTCCTTATAGAGGATTCAAACTTTGGACGACGGTTAAACTGTTACGATGGGCAATAGGTAGACAGACCTGGGGACATGGTATAGGTCGACATACTGCCGAGGAAGTATGGAACATTGCTATGAAAGATTTAAATGCTTTATCGACGTTTCTAGGTTTGTATGAATATAACAAAAGCCAACCGATTACGGCTCAGTCGGTAGCACACAAGTCTACTGATCAATGGGTCGTAGGTTCGTGGAGCTTGGTCATGAGATAATTTCTACGGCTATGCTCCCTTCTAACACTAATCCTAAACCATGTAAGACAGTTGTCAGTCACTAGTTACTGATTATCAGCCAAATCTAAAGATTTAGCTAGCCTTTCAAGGAAAGGTGAGTAGGCTGATTGCCCGCCGTGACAAGACCAATACAATGTGTTGCTACGTTTTAAAACCCAACAAAAAGAAAACAACAATATTACAGTCCATCGTATCATATTGTTTGTTAAAATGAGGGACATGACCAAGATATACTCGCGTATAAAACATGTGTCTTTTTGATCACACATTAATTATTGTTTTTCTTAAGTAAAAAAGTTTTCAAAAAAAGTAATTGATAGTATTACGTTTACTATCTAAGCAAATAATTTACAAATTTTAATGCAGTAACATTGTAGTTTCAAATCAAATTGAATTCTGATATCTTATTAAAACGATACTATAATTATAAGCGAAACGTAAAGATGACTTAATGATGTAACTTAATATTTATTTTTGTCTTTATTTCTAATTAGGTGATAAAAAGTTTTTGTTTGGTGATAAGCCATCAGAAATAGATTGTGCTTTGTTTGGTATGCTAGCTCAAATATACTGGCACATGCCTGGATCTAAACATCAAGTGTATTTAAGAGGTAAGTTATGATGTCAACTTTACTGGACTTGAATATGACGATCCATTCCTTAGAATATATTTTATTGACATGTATTTACGCACATATATTTGTACAATATACATGTACATGTTCACTGTACATAAACTTTCAGAATGGCAAAAGGGTCCAGCCACAAATTATTGCAACTTAATCTGACGGTCGGTTTTAAATCCCATTTACGGAAGTTGATATTCTATAAAGACATCTTCACAATATTAGCTGTTGTCCTCTGCATTCGTAGGTAGGAAATTCGTAGTAGGTCCCCCTCTGGAAAGGTAAGCTTGTAATGATAGAAGAAAATAGTTCATGGAAGATTTAAAGATGAGTTGTTTGACGTATTTTAACCAAAATGAGTGAAAATATATACATAGGACCAAAGTTACTGGACATTTGTCGTTGTGGACAGTTGATCGCTACGCACAGTGTCAATTTAGAGTAAATTCGATAGAGGGGATTACAAGTGGTCGTTGTCGGCAGGCGGTTGTTCTGATCAGATAGTCGTGAACACAGGTTCAACTGTATTTTGTTTATAGTAAAAAAATAAGAACAGTGAATGTTTTTTCTCATGGCTATACGTTACGAAATTGTTGTTTTTATGCATAAAATTGTAGCAATGATTTCTAACACAGCATGAGACTTCTGTTCTATTCATTGCAGCTTTGTAAAATGAACACTTTTATCTATTTATCAATTTTTGTATATTTTTAGATCATTTACATAATTTAGTTGACTACGTACATCATATGAAAGATGAATTTTGGCCAGATTGGGACAGTGTGACATTGGAAGGGTCAACATATAAAACTGACCACGGTGTATTATACTCTCAGGATTGTCTAAAACATTTGACCCAAACACAAAACAAACCCACGTCTAATGGTGTTTCCTAATACATTATCAAAATTAGGTTGCCTGCAAGACTGTAGTAAGTGCATTGCATTAAAGAGTGAGTGACTACAGTCTTGCGGGTAACCCTCGAAATGATCTGACGGAATATCAGTGATTTGTTAAATACGAGATGAATTTTGTTAGATCTACATGTGTATTAACCCGAAGTATTAATTAAAGATGGACATCAATGGATATTAGGCTTATAATTATATAAATATGATGACAAAATATGACGAATTTTCCACTAGTATTATTGTAGCTAAGTGTGACTAAAATATATACGTGACTTTCTGTGATGGCAACATTTGCAAAGTGATGAGCAGAATTAGTTTGATTGAAGGTCGACCTGCCTTCAGTATTGTTTTAAGAAGTACACGTACAGTACATGTATATATTTAGGTATTTACTAATGATCTCAATCTTGGACAATCTCATTAATGCAGAACATGATTGTATTTTGATGGGTCAGCACAAAACTGGTCTAAAACCTTCTTTATTTACAAGCAGTTTTACTTCATGTAGTTATGTTCTGACTCATTTATTTGAGCTCTGATGTTATATATATATACACTGATATAACGAAGTCCTCCAACGGTTTTGGGACAAGAATACAGGTGTTTCCAAAACTAATGAAATAATCTTATATAAATTTGTTGATACTTGATCGTGAAGCAAATGACTACAACTTAAATCTGGGACATGGATATTATGTTTGTCTCTTCTTATATCCATCATTGTTGAACTTTTGCTTCCTTGAAACTTGTTTATATGTTTTATTGAACGCCTATTTCTACGTTGCAACACATTCAATGGCGTCTTAATTAACATGACAACTAATACACAGTTATACTTTATATAAAATTAACTATCGAAATATTTTCGAAATAAAGAAGTTTTTAGTATTTTTAAAAATATTGATGGGGTCACTTTGTCTTTACTAGAAGGGAAGAACAGTTAATACAGAGCTGTGGACCTGCTGTTCGAAAGCCTCTCTACGTGTTCAATATTTGCATTCAGAGTATACCATGGCAATCTTCTGTGAAGATATGCGAATATTTAATTGCGAACACGCTTCCTGTATCCCTAATACGATGCAATTAGACATCAAATACGATAAGGAAACAATGTTGGTGTTTGGTTTGAATTCAAACCAATGTGGCCATCCACATATTTGTATTTGAAAGGTGCACAAAGTATTTCCATTATTCAGTAATAGTACTAACATTGTCAAAAGTAGGAACATTGGTCTAATGAAAGGACTTTTATTGTCAAGAAATTCTGTGATGACGTCCGGCCTGGGGCAATGCTTATTTACTCCAGTAAGATATGCGCCTGTGATAGGCTGTGATCGCTCCACTTTAACCAAACGTAACCTAGATACTTGCAATGTTGGTTTACTTTTATAGCGCCATATGTTGGCTGCATAATAAATACTCGTATTGTTATATGTATTCATATATAAAATTATTGTTATTCATGTAATATTGGTTTCTGAATTGTTGTACATGTATTATTGATAAAATTAATTTTGTCATATTATGTTCAGCTTTCTTTGTCATTGATCTTTGAGTTTGTTATGTTATTATTGAAATATCTTTGAAATAACTATGTATATACATAAAACGTGTACACTTGTAAACATAATGTGTATAATGAAGTATATTGGACAACGTGATGTGAAACTAAGTCACGACCCTTCGCTATCCTTAATTCAAGATTTTAATGATCTTTCATCAGAAAATTTCGTTCAACTAGATGTAACAAAAACATTTGTTGTATCTTCTGTTTAAGCGATAAAATGTAAGACAATGGGAAGCAAGCCTGTATTGAAATCGTTCAAGTTTTGTCGTGAGAGTTAGTTCCCTTGTCTAAGAACAAAATTGAAACATTCGCATGCCAACTCCTCACAGCGGTGACGCAAAGAGTGGCTTTTTATATTTAAAGGGATGAAACGGTCGCGGGGAGTTTGGTTCAAAAGTCAGACAATAGAAATTCATGTGAAGCTTCTTATCTTGTTTGGTAGAAATTTGAGCAAAAATATGACCTCTGTAGAAATGGCTGGCAATAGATATAAGACTTCCGACAGACCCACAGCAATCCTATAACTCACACTGAGCTAAAGCTAAGAGTGAACTAAAATAAGATTATTCACCTTAATTAAAAACTTTGAAACTATCCATTATAATGTTTTATAAAAAATCAAATATAATTATTTATTTTTTCAATCCATACAAATTAACGC